>OZ024823.1:32630093-32880093 GCA_964016985.1 Anodontia alba | reverse complement strand
CAATTTGTTAGCTGTTACAAGATATAGCCCGGAGGCAAATATTCGGACGTACGGACGGATGTGCAGGAACCGACTACGGGATGAATGAAATGGAAAAAAAAAAAAACAAAAAAAAAAAACAAAAAAAAAAAAAACAAAAAAACATTTCCACTGAGGCCATCGGTGACGTCATCCAGACTTGGTTTAACCTATAAATAAAACTATTTGAATGTAGTTAATCTTATTGCCAAGAAAACTTTTTTGGCAATCTACGTGAATAAAAAATGCAACGAATTTTGGCATGAAAACTCAGAACGATGAGAAAACAATTGGCACTTTTATTAAGGAACTAGATACGATAAAACTGGTGTTCTGCGCGTCTTCGATGACGTCATTTGTCCAGGAAAGTATTCAGAGTTTGCAAGAAATAGATGTGTTCTGATTACCAAATTTACCCTTAGAAGTCCCGAGCAAATAGGATCGACCAATAACGAGGCGTTTTGTTAGCCTGGACTCTTTGCCACTCATTCAGCAGTGTAAGATACATCAACAAGTACAATGAACCCTTGATACAACGACAGTATTTGTTCCCAAAGATGTTCCGCGTCTACGAAAAGGCTTTATGTTCTTGCTAATTCTGGTCTATAGCCTAATTCAAATTTTAGCAAACAGTACAGACCCTGATCTGATCCGAGTCTGCACTGTTTGCCAATGCCCCAAATGTTCCCATCCAAGTTTTACAGATACAGTCGACTCTCGTTATCTCGAATTCCAAGGGACTCTCTGAAATACTTCGAGATATCCGTACCTCGATATATCAGTTTTGCTAAACTGAGGAAAAATAATTCGAACAACCACATTAAACAAAGATATGTGTAGTTGGACTCCTGAAGTTAGAGATATATCAAAAAAATATTGTGGAAAAGAGGAGAAATTGCTCCTTAGGAGCAATTTCTCCTCTTTTCTACAATATTGTTTTACCTGTTGTTAGATTTTCATGTTAAGGCAGGGACCAGATTTGCACTTCGAGATAAGCAGTTATTCGAGATAAGCGAGTTCGAGATAACGAGAGGCAACTGTATCTGTTTGTAAAGAATCCTTAATGAGCAGAATGGTATATAAGAAGCATCTTGTTTCATTTTTATTCTCTCACAGAACGTTCGTTCTGGATACTTGTTATGCAGGTGTCACACTGTGCCGGAATTGACACCAGATGGACACAAGAATATGGAATTTTGAATCCCACGCGAAGATGGCCCCGAACTTGGTCAACAGCCAATCAACAGCAGAAGTAAGTGCGATGCTTACAGAAGGTCACACGATGACACCCAACCACACAAGAAGGCATCACGAAGATGTTAATTTTTGTTTAGCAGTTTAACTGCAGGACACACGAACGCCACACGATGGCTTCACGAAATTACGCCATCCTGCAGGAACTGAATTGTTATTAATTGTAATTGAAGCTTTGACAGTTACACACGCCTCTTCTCTGTAGAGTTGCTCAGGACTGACTGAGGAAGATGCTCTGCGGCTGGCCTTTTTTATGTCCATGTTACCACGACTCACGGGAAACGCTTGAGTTACTCAAATTCGACTGTCTTCGCCGACACCGTGGTCCCACTTCGATGTCATCGTACTATATAATACGATGGGTCACCAAGTCATTGCGAGAACTTCAAGTAGTCGTGTTGCCTTCTTAAGAAAATCAGGCAGCTTCTTGTTTCTTTTGTATTGTCTTCGTGAGTTGAAAAAAAAACCGATGGCACCGAAGATCATCCGAAGTAAAGACGAAGATAAAACGATCTGACAAGAGGCCCTCAAGATGGCCTTACGAAGGGCAAAATGTATACACGGATTCAACGAGAAAAGGAACATTCGCAAGGTATTTCGGCAATTTTTTTGCACGCTAAAGATTTTGCCACCGCTCACGAAGTTGCTGTAGGAGCCTACGAAACTCCACCGACGGTCATACGATGGTTTAAGATGCCATCACGAATCGCCCGATGTTTTTTTTTACGATCAGAGCCAAATTCATGGTTCATACAAAGTCTTTGACAAGAAATTCCCTGACATTTCCCTGACGCACAGCATTTTTCCCGGACATTCTTTTTTTAGTTGTTGTTGTTTCATTTCTATCATTTCTTTCATTTCTTTCCTATCTAGTCTCCTGGATTGTATATGGAACTCAACTGTATTGATTCCTGATTGTTGCTCTTTACTTTTACATTTCTACTGAAGATACCTGTTTCCAGCAAATCCGAGAGTAAATCATTATTATAATATATACTACTCCTTTTGTTGCCAATCTTAATTTAACTGAGACATACTGTGGTTCATTATGGAATGCTGAATAGTCACTAAAACGTTTAAGAATGTTGGCCTCCCTCCACCCCTACAGCCAACCCTTACCTGTTTTTATTAATCATATACTTTAAATAAATATTTATTTATTTTTATTTTTTATTGAATTTAATATACTGGCATTCAAAATGAGGTATATTAGCCATTACATGTAATAATTTCCCAAGTCAGTTCCCTATTTTAATAGAAAACTGTATCAAATGTTGTGCAATAGCCATACTTTAGCAAAATTTGGACTTTAGTTAATTCCAAATTTCTCTACTTAAACATAATACAATCTAACTTAAGTATGGTAATTTTGGGTTCCAATGTATTCAAAAGCATTAACATTTAAAGCACATTCTACAAAGACAAGTAAAATAAGCAGTTTTAATATTCTTTAAACTTATCTGAATGCACACATACTATCTTGTAATGCACATATACATGTAAAAGTAAAAAGCTTTTCTTCATGTGACAAAAATGCTTTTCACATGCATGTACTAGCAATATTCTAATTTAAAGCACCACATCCAGAACAACTAAAATCAACAAACCACCAAAGTCTACTTTTGTATATAAAGTGAAATGAAGTAATAGAGTTACGTAATACAGCTAGTTGTAAACTTGCATCTATTAACACTTATCCTGGTGAATGAAATATAATGGAATTTTCCTCATATCAGGTTATCAGGATCAAATGATCTAAAGTACTAAATCTAGCAGAGGGCAGTGTATACTAAAATCAGACTGTACTTTAGAACTATATTATGTAGAGTAAGGATTAGAAGTATTATGTACATATACATGTACCTTTAATGTTAGTGAAAAAAAGAACAATTACACTTTTCTCAAAAGTGAAGGAACTGCCTTAGCCTTTGGAAAAAAATGAACTGGCTGACAACCAGATTAGAAAATTCCCTGACAAATCCATGACATTTTTACTAATTTCAAAAATTCCCTGACACTTTTCAGAAATCCCTGACAATTCCCTGACCTTGAAAAAAAAATGTTTTTTCCCTGACTTTTTCCTGACACGTATGAACCCTGAAATTTGAACATTTTCTTTATCGTATGTCCATTTGGTGTCAATGACGCCTGGATTAGATGAGGCGATTCTAACAAATATCCAAAATATGTTTCTTGAAGTAAAAAATACTATGTTCTTGTGATCAGCTGTCACCTCTTGAGCGAAGCTTTCATGCCATTAAAAGTATTATAACGAATTTTGTCGTTGTATCGAGAGTCGGTATAAAAAGGGTAGATTGTAGTGTAATGGGATTGTTCAAATTTAACGGTGTTCGAATATATAGTGTAAGTGTGGTAAATAAATTTAGAATTTTGACTGGAAAAGAACTGACATTTCTTTTAATAAACCAAACGCACGAGCACAGAGAAAGGAGAACATGTTTTGTGAGAAATCGATAACGTCAAATGTCGAATATGCCCAGCTAGTATTCTGCTTCGATCTGTATCGCGTAAAGCTGTAAGTTTATTCTTGTCATTCACGTATTTTAAAAATAAATAAATAAACACCCTTAATGCCGGGAATACATTTGCCCCGGATGCCGTACGATTTATTTCCGTACGATTTTTGAGGCATCGTAGGTGGCTACGGCGTATGAGTGTACATTGATACGAGCAACGTGCGATTTCTTGTACGGACTTTCGGCGACGGACCGGGGAAAACCGTACGGAGACCGTGCGGAGATCGTTGGGAAAATCGTGCAGTCTCCGCACGGAAATCGTACATAGCTCGCGCGGCTTCAGTACGGAGGCCGCGCGGAGATGGTACGGTGACTGCGCGATCGTCATATAGTTTTGGATGGCCAGGGCTGCAATCATCGCCTGCTCCCTTCTGTTCTGTCTTAATTGCGATCGCAAATGCGCCATTCTGAGCCAGAGTGGTAGTATCAGTGCATGTTCGTTTTTGTTTTTTTTTTATTTTTTTTTTCACTGGTCTTCACGCCGCACGGTCATGGTGCGGTCGCCGTAGGATTGCCACAAGATAACTGCTTTATATCCGCACGATTTTACGGGAACCGTGCGACAACCTTGCAATACCTGCGCGGGGGCTGTACTATTATCCCAAGAGCCTACAATCATCGTACGATTTTTGGCCCAAATGACAATCTAAAATCTTGCGTTGTCAACACTATCAGCGGGCGGCCACTGTGCGGTGCCCGTGCGGGGATCGTGCGATGCTATCTACGACGCGTCTACTGGCTTGAGAATTTTTTTTTATTTGTCATAGTGCAGAGTTAAACAAAATCTTAGAGGCTACGGCGCCCGTGAATCCGTTCGATAATCGTATGGCCTCCGGCTGCCTCCGTATGGAGGCCGCACGGAAAGGGAGACACGGGCATCCATTACGAAAACATCCCTATTCAAATATATTGAAAATTTTACCACCAAAAAATGAAAATTTTCAGATAAAAATTTTTGATATTTTTCATATTTCTGCTCAAAACATAGATTGTTGGTACCCGTTAGAACCGCCTCGCCGAGGCTGTTCTAACGAGTACCCACAATCTACGTTTTGAGCAGAAATAAGAAAAATAATGTATACCGCCTCTAAACCCCAGTTTTACTATATAAAAGTGGGGTTTAAGGGGGTCAAAATTATATAGGCGTGTTTTCGTGATGTTACGGGCACCGTAAGCTCATCGCAGGCCAAATGTAAACTTGGCATTATTACCAATACACCGCCACAGAGGGTCGCTTGGAGACACCTGGAAAACGTTCAGTTCTTCTTATTTATTCATTTTTTTTTTACTAATTTACTAATCAGTGAAACAACCTAAATATGCTTGAGGGAAGACTGGTTATTTTTCATTTTAATGGTGGATTGAAAAATAAACGCTTGCAAAGATAACAACAACATAAAAAGTTCAAGTTCAAAGCAAGTATAAATAGTACTGTGAATGAAACTTTAAACTGTCACGCGAGGCGATGAATCAAACCTTCTTTCAAAGCTAGTCGACATTTTGAAACGTACAATTTCTGTTTTGTGAAAAGTAAGTCAAGCGTACATACTGATGCGTACTTTAAACCATTATGTAAGCCTAAACATCCGAAACCGTACCATCAGACATGTGCGCTCAGCGAAGACCCAGATTAGCCTGCGCATTCGCACAGTCTTATCCGAATTTTCCCTATGCGCATTTTGGATAACCATTCCTGCAACGTTTCTTAGTGCGGACAACGAAGACTCTGATCAGACTGAGCGGCAGCGCAGGCTGATATGAGTCTTCGATGGGCGCACATGTAAGAAGGTGTGTTTTCTCACGTTTTGGCTAAATTATAAATAAACTGGGAAAGGCTTCAGTTTGAATAGTGAATGGGTTTACAGATTTTACAACTATGAATATTTTAAAGTGACAGTTTTGACATTTGCGTCATGATTCGTAATTTAAATTGACCCGGGGCACAGCATTTCCAACAAGATTGCATGTGCGCCCAGCGAAGATTAAGATCAGTCTTCGCTGTCGGCCGGAAGAGGCTTTGGCTCCTTGACTATCCGTAGAATGCCCTGCAAAGACTCTGATTAGACTGCGAGGTTGCGACGACTGACCCGTCTTCCCTGGGCGCACATGCAATGCCCTGGCTCGTTAGTATATGATGTGTAACGTGGAAAAATGGTCCTTTTAACAGCCTGCATATTCACGTAGTCTGATCAGGACCTTCTGTGTCCGTCGATTTACAGTCATTCTGTAAGGGGGCTATGAAGGGTCTGAACAGACTGCAAGAATGTGCAGGTTGATCTGGGCCATAGTTTCCTGCATATGCCATCAAGGCCGGTTTCCCATATGTATGTAAAAGCGTCAACATCAGGAAGTAAACTTCAACGGCATAAATGAAGTGTCATGAGACCTTGTCAGGTTCCTACATCAGACAATATATGTAAAGTCAAATTGAATCAAGGAACTAATGGAAGACCCTGAACTGCGTTCAGAAGTGCAAAAACGGTCGCGAACGTTTTGCCCTGCGTTACGTTCAGAAGTGAACATTTTGCTCTGAATTCCCGCTCCTGTTAGCGGCAATCATAACGCATAAGAATCCGTAGACACAGAAAGCATAACATATGCATAAGCCCTGTTGGGCAATTTCTTCGACAGACAAAACTAAAGCAACAAACGTGAGTATATCAGAGCATGCACCATGCAAATCAGGACAAAACGCTCGCGATCATTTTGCACATCCGAACGCAGCCCTGGATTCCTGTACCATGATGATCACCAACAGTAGCATGAATCTAGGACAAAAAACATGCCAATATAATTTTGACCCGCTTAAACCCCACTTTTATATAGTAAAATTGGGTTACAGGGGTATACATTATTTTTCATATTTCTGCTCAAAACATAGATTGTGGGTACTTGTTAGAACCGCCTCGGCGAGGCGGTTCTAACGAGTACCCTCAATCTATGTTTTGAGCAGAAATATGAACAAGAGGCCCACGGGCCACGATTCGCTCACCTGAGTGACATAGCCACTGCAGACATGCAGATGTTATGCAACATTTATCCAATCCTATCATCGCAACTAATGAAAATATCATCATTTGAACAGTTCTTAGTTTTGAAGAATATATGGGCCTGACAGTCAATGGAGTATGATCATTTGAATAAACTATCAATCACATTTCAACAGAAGGATCAATGTGAAATTTGGTGGAAATTTGCAAAGTGGTTTCTGAAGAATCGTGAATTTTATACATAAAAACAGCACAGTGGCAGGGAAATATTATAAATATAAACCAGATGATGGCCATCTTACATTTCCAATCAGAACAATTTTAACTACTGTTGATCTATAAGTCACTTCGATACTTTCAATATGGCCCACACAAATAGGGAAGCAAATTTGACCTTGGAGGCAAAAAGGTCAAATGTCAACATAGAACCATCATTTGAGCAATTTTGGTAGATCTCCTGTCCCCCGTAATTTGTGCAAAGATTAGGACCCAGGGCTTATTTGGTTATGGAGAAGAAGATTTTTAAAGGTTTTTACCATATATGGGCATGGCCGCCATTTTGATCTATGGACCATACCCATCTTTCATTCTCCTGCCCACGGAGGCTCCGCATAAAATTTGAGCAACACTGGCCCGGAGGCTTCAGAGGAAAAGCCATTTGAAATTATCAACATTTTGTCCATACAAATGTATGGGGCCCATACAAATGCATACAGAAGCAAACTTGACCTCGCCGTAAAAAGGTTAAATGTCAATGTATGACAATTATTTTAGCAACTTTGGTAGACCGCCCGTTCCAGATGATATATGCAAAGATTCAGCCACAAGCCATCCTCGGTTTTGGAGAATAAGATTTTTAAATGTTTTTCCCATGCAAATGCATAAGGAAGCAACTTGACCTTGCCGTAAAAAGGTCAAATGTCAATGTATGACCATTATTTTAGCAACTTTGGTAGACCCCCTGTCCCCGATGATTTATGCAAACATTCAGCCCCAAAGCATCCTCGGTTCTAGAGAAGAAGATTTATAAAGGTTTTTACCATATATGGGCATGGCGCCCATCTTGGTCAACAAACCGTGACCATTTTAGCAATATTCTGTTCCCCCTACCTAAGGAGGCTCCATATGAAATTTGAGCAAAATTGGCCCAGAAGCTCCAGAGGAGAAGTTGTTTGAAATTCTGAACATTTTTCCCATACAAATGCATAAGGAAGCAAAATTGACCTTAATGTAAAAAGGTCTAATGTCAATGTACGACCATTATTTTAGCAATTTCGGTAGCCCTCCTGTTTCCGAAGATATATGCAAAGATTCAGCCATAAGGCATGCTCGGTTTTGGAGAAGAAGATTTTTAAAGGCTTTTCCCATACAAATGCACAGGGAAGCAAACTTGACCTTGCCGTAAAAAAGTCAAACGTCAACGTACGACAATTCTTTTAGCAATGTTGGTAGACCTCCCGTCCCCGATGATTCCTGCAAAGGTTCAGCCCCAAGGCATTCTCGGTTCTGAAGGAGAAGCTTTTTAAAGGTTTTTACCATATATGGGTGTGACGGCCATCTTGGTCAACGGACCGCGACCATTTTATCAATTTTTCGTTCCCCCACCCTAAGGAGGCTCCATATGAAATATGAGCAAAATTGGCCCAGAGGCTCCAGAGGAGAAGTTGTTTGAAATTCTGAACATTTTTCCCACACAAATGCATAACGAAGCAAAATTGACCTTACGGTAAAAAGGTCAAATGTCAATGTACGACAATTATTTTAGCAATTTTGGTAGCTCTCCTGTTCCCAAAGATATATGCAAAGATTCAGCCATATGGCATGTTCGGTTTTGGAGAAGAAGATCTTTGAAGGTTTTTCTCATACAAATGCACAGGGAAGCAAACTTGATCTTGCCGTAAAAAGGTCAAACGTCAACGTATGACAATTCTTTTAGCAATTTTGGTAGACCTCCCGTCCCCGATGATTCCTGCAAAGGTTCAGCCCCAAGGCATTCTCGGTTCTGGAGGAGAAGATTTTTAAAGGTTTTTACCATATATGGGCGTGGCGGCCATCTTGGTCAACGGACCGCGACCATTTTATCAATTTTTCGTTCCCCCACCCTAAGGAGGCTCCATATGAAATTTGAGCAAAATTGGCTCAGCGGTTTCAGAGGAGAAGTCGTTTGAAAATGTTAACGGACGGACGCACGGACGGACGGACGGACGACGGACGAAAAGTGATCACAATAGCTCATCCTGAGCAGAGCTCAGGTGAGCTAAAAATGTCAGAACTTTTATCTGAAAACACTTTCAGTTTTTGGTGGTAAAATTTTCAATATATTTGGAAAGGCGTGAAGATAAAAATGAGCCGCAATGCGAGAAATCGTAACCTATCACGTGCAACCTACCATGCACCGATATTTGTAAGCTTTCTTCCGGTGGACAGTATAGACTGATTAGACTGCACGGATGCGCGAGCTGATACGAGCCTTCTGAAAAGGGTCTACTTTAAAAGTAAAGGATTTGGATTATAGTCTGCTTTATACTGTTTGCTCAGACCTGTCTGTCCGAATGTTTAGGGTAAACTCGGTAAACCACATTATCGTTGCACCTATATAAAGAACATTCAGGTATTCAAAGATCTTCTTTTTTTATTTTTATTTTTTATTTTTCTGAATTCTTAAAGACAGTTTTTTTTCCTGAATTCTTAAAGAACGCAAACGAGTTTACGTTCGCTAGAAGATTATTCCTACATTCAAACAGCATAAATTATAAACCAATCCTGGATGACGTCACCGATGCCCTCAATGGAAAACATTCTTATAAAAAATCTCCTATCCGATGATTTATTGATAACTATACACATAAAAAAGAAATGATGAATGTTAATGTGGCTTTTTGTAGGTTTTCGTTTAGGCTAAGTCGCATGAAGATTGGGCCTGACTGCATAAACAAATGTTTGTCTTTTTTTTTTTTTTTTTTTTTACAAAGTTTCATCTCTGAGTTTCTGAAATGGACACTTTCATATTAGAATTTGGATACACCAATCGATGCAACATGGCTGCCAGACAGTGTAGATCCTGAGGAGACAGCTCGTTACAAGTCATCATATCTGGATCTGTCTTAGTACTGCTTGCGAAGGTGTTTGTTTTGGACTACAAGGCCGAAAAGAGTTAAAATGTAGATATCACGGAAATAGTCTTTCAGAATATTGCCTACCGTATTATCGTAAATAATCGAATACTTTCCTCCTTATCGTACTTATACTAAAAACCCAGTGATGTGTCCAAAGTCGCTGCGAGATGGCCACAGTGCATGCAGACCCTAATCAGACATCCTCTCAGGGCGGTCTCTTCTGGTTGCCCAAGCAACCCCCATCACCCCTTTCACCCGATGAGAATATTTACGGTTATCAGGGGACGGTAATCCCAATCTGCATATTTCGCATGAGCGATAAAGTACTTTTTTGTTGTGACCGTTCAGTGCTTAGCATGCTGGGTAAAATTTTCAGCAGACGATATACAGAAATATTTCTTCTTATTTTTTCCCCAGAAAAAAGGTACTGACAGTCCATGCAAACTGCAGACAATTTGCATGAAATGTCGAATCCTGTTTTCTGGAAATCATAGGGATAATATCAGTCTGTTGAATTAGCCCACAGAGTGAAAAATGGTGACAATACTCTGCAGATGTATCCATACACACAAGTTAAATATATAAATTATGAAGTCAATCAGAGTGTGGTCTACCAACGCATCGCCGAAGAAAACTGAGTATGTTAGTCATGTTTTCACAAACTATGGAATTAGGGTCACATGCTGATTAACACTTCAAAAGCTCTGTTTGTACTAATGGCAAATGACGTGACATCCGCAATCCCCCGTAGCTTGTCGGACTGATACAGCCATTCACATGGCCAATGAGCCGTGTGATGTTTTGCAATAAAACATCAGTTGATCTATTCATGAAGCAGAGTTGCAAAATTTCAATTATATCCTTCAGCAGGTTAGGAAGAGACACCATTGAGCATTTAACAGTTTGTGGCTGTCATTTTGTCCCTCGAAGAAGTTGGAAGGGCATATTGGTTTTGGTTCATTCCTCGTTCGTTCGTCACGCTTTATCTTGTCGGCAAGAATCTTGAAAACGCTTGAAATTTGGTATGACTGGGGATGATGAGTAGATTACCTGATTAACTTTTGAATAAATTTCACAAAACGAATGCTGGAATTATGCCCTTGGGTCGGGATTAGCATTTAGTTGGGGGCATAGTGTTTTACAAACATATATTTCTAGTTACGTTTAAAAGGAGTCTACGTTATATGTATCCTCATATTTCCCCATATCATGTATACATAGGGGATGTATGGGTCTACATTAACAGGGGTGTGGGGAGATTTTCCGAATATTGCAGTTTTAAAACTAGATTTTCAATTTGCTTGTTACTTCTACTTATCATTTTTACTGCATAAATCTCAGCTATATATATTCGATCTCTTTAAACATTTAAGCACTTCTATAGCTTAGTAAGAAATCCAACATATAAAGTAAGCCATTACTTTGTCTCATATTTCAGTTTCTTCGTTTCAAATACCTATTACCATACGTGACATTTTCAAAATAATATGAGCCGCAACGTGAGAAAACGTACCTTCTCACATGTGCACCCAACGAAGACTCAAATCAGCCTGTGCATTCGCGCAGTCTGATCAGTCTTCGTTGTCCGCATAAGGAAACTTTGCATCCATGGCTAGCAAGAATGCGCCCAGTGAAGATTCTGATCAGCCTGCGCGAATGCGCAGGCTGATCTGAATCTTCGCTGGGCGCATATGTCTGCAGGTACGTTTTCTGACGTTGCGGTTCATTTCATTCCAAATGACATTCCCAATTATAGTGTTATTCAATGTAATATTTCCTTTAAGTACAAACACTTGTGAGAATGTTGTATTACCAACATACATAAATTACCACAGGGCCACAGAAAACCAAAATATGCCATGTGCGAACAGTTAAGACTCATATCAGTCTGCGCCTTCGCGCAGTCTGATCGGAGTCTAAGCTGTTCGCCCTATGGACTCCACTGTGGATCCGTGTCTGTACTGTTCGCGCGACAAACGAAGACTGATGAGATATGTATAAATGCGCGGGAAAGTGGAATCTTCGCTGTTCTCGCACGTCGATGACCCAGCTTAATTATAATTTAAATTCATTCAAAGACCAGCTGTTAAAAGCGTCGTTACCTTAACGTAGTTTTCAGTCAGAGTGATTTATTATCATTATTATTATTATTATTATTATTATTATTATTATTATTATTTACCATAAAAAGTTTACCTTTAAAATGCCAAGAAAACCGGCATCTGAAAATGTCGTCTGTTTATGTCGTCTGCTGAATAGTCTTTCAAATTTTTCAAACCTACTTTTGCATACAGGCAAACAGTGTGGACCCAGATCAGACTGCTCCTAGGAGCAGTCTGATCTGGGTCCACACTGTTTGCAAAAATGACTTTAAAATCACAAGCAGATGACAAAGCTGACGCTTGTTGTGATTGGCAGTTTAAGGGTTAAGGGACAAGAAAAGGCAAGTCTATCAAAATTGTTTTGCCTCCCTTCCAAAAAGAGCAGCAAAATATTTCCTTGTAACGCAGATCCACTTTCAGAGGGGGTGGGGATGTACAGAAAGGCAAATAGGAAGACACAAACAATGTCTCCATTGACACAAATGGCCAATAGGAGATCAGCAGATTCTGCTCAACAAGCTGTCCATAGAGCATTATTCTTGTTACATTACGCCCCAAATAATTGTGAGGTATTCATGTTTTCATGCTAGATGTACGTGTGTCATGTCTGTTCGTATTGTGTGATAACCTGTTGCGTTTCCTGGATCCCACTGAAATTTATTGTGTGTGTTGGTTTAGGGAGGACCTGGTATAAGACTGTAAGAGCAAATTTCGATGACTGTTTACTGCGTTATGGCCCCCGATGAGTTAGATATGGTTTCCGTGTCTTCTGATTCAAACGAAATTCATGTAATGGTTTAATATGATCAAGTTTCAAGTTTATTCGATACTCTCAGGTTATACAGTAAAACCTCGATGGCTCTAACAACTTTGGGACCATGGAAATTTATTCGAGACATAGGTAGTTCGAGCCACTAAGGGTTAATGATTGCTACACGTCAGGAAGCAAATGGTGATAAATTAGGGAAGTCTTTTAGATCTTCTATACAATAATGGTATGATGAATGCACTCATTAGAATCGTCTCGATGAGGAGATTTTAATGAGTACAAACAACATACAATTTTATGATAAAATAAGAAAAATTCCCTAAATATTTTTCTTGAGCTATCGGAAGAATTTCGAAGGGACTCAAAAACGAGTTTGAATCATCCAAGGTAAATGAGCCATCGGTGCTCGAGTCATCGAGGTTTTACTATATATTAAATAAAATAACATGAGGTGCAAATGATATATCATACAGTTATAGTCCCTGACTAATGTCAGAAATTGCTTTAATTGCCATAAGTTATTTGTTTGTTTCTTTTGTTGTTGTTGTTGTTGTTGTTTTCGTCCAATTCAAACGAATTTCATACCCTACCAAGTGTATACAGTCGTCCTCTTAAAGTCTTATACACATAGTACTCGACATTGCATGCCGTCGAGCTATTTTGACCAAATCTTGAGGTAAATCATAATTTCTATCACGCAAAACAAACAAAGACCATTGTATGCCCGTATTATTCCACAGATAATTCGTTTTCTCATCCCAAGGAAGACCGCCCCACGCTAAGCTTAATCTCCTCGTTGTAGCTTCGATCATGATTAAGCTCATTTCTGTGCAGAAATGTGATTAGGATCAGTTTATTCTAATTTTAAAACGCCATGATTGAGCAATTTTGAAAAGAAAACATAATCAAACTTCTGTGTTATATTTGGCGCACCGGTTAATCTCCGGCAGGACAAAGAATGAAACGTAATAGTCAATCGAAGAGGCCCGTGCGGTTAACGAAGCCGTTTTTTTTTTAAGTTGAATACTACAGCCATTTGGGCTGTGCCATGCGAAAACGTGTCCTCGGGTATATGCGGACAATGAAGGCCCAGATAAGCCTGCGCATCCGCGCAGTCTGATCAGGGCCTTCATTGTCCGCTTACAGAAATACTGGCTACTACAGAATGTATGAAAGGAGAGCAAAGGCTCGGATGATACTTTGCGCATGCTCAGGATGATTTGAATCTGCGCAAGATCGAAGGCACTTTTTCGCTTGACGCGGCCCATTTAATGTTTTAAATGCAGGGCGTTGTTTCAGCGATCGTGTTAACGACGTCCGTGTCAAAAACAATCTTAACCATAAAGTGCTAAGCAAAGTAGCAGACGACATTCTAAAACAGATCATAGCTCAAGGTAGATGAGTTTCTAAATAAATATTTTTCTTATTTCTCCGCGGAAACGTATGTTGTGGGCACTCATTAGAAGCGCCATGTCGAGGCGTTTCTAATGAGTATTCACAACACACGTTCTCATGGAGAAAAAGAAAAAATATCAACATTTTTAGAGAAAGAGAAAAATATCCTTTTCTGAAACAATGACTGATTTTATTATTTTCAGAGAAAATAAGACTTGGAAATTCATGTGAATCGATTCACGTGGGATGTCTTTCTAACTCTTTCTCTGAAATAGAGGTATTTCAAAGTCTGCTGTAGTTGTGACTAGCGCTTAATGGGTTAACTGTTCAAAGAAGAATAGGTGGGTTTGTTTAGCAAATGGCAAAGTCCTTTAAAATGGATTTAAGGTCACCCAAGCCTTTATTCCAAAGATAATTCGTTCTACATGTATTTACCATATTTATTTTTCTATATCACTGTGACTATTTGAATACGTTAACATGATAGTCACTGCTTCGTACGACATGCTACTGCTAATATTTTAAAAGCAGCTTAATATTCTACGGTGACCTTGAAAATGAGGCCAAGTTCAATCCTCAA
This sequence comes from Anodontia alba, assembly GCA_964016985.1. NCBI lineage: Eukaryota > Metazoa > Mollusca > Bivalvia > Lucinida > Lucinidae > Anodontia > Anodontia alba. The sequence continues at coordinate 32,865,332 of OZ024823.1, read as the reverse complement.
TCAGTCCCTTCCTTTCTCCCTAAGACCGCAGCCAATATTTTAAAAGTATCCAGTAAGTTCCATAGTGACCTTGAAAAGGAGATCAAGTTTATAACTTAATTAGTTCCTCCCTTCCTCTCTAAAACTGCAGCCAAGACCTTGAAAATGTGGTCAAGTTCATAACCTAATCAGTTTATCCCTTCCTCCCTACATCATGCAAACTTGGTTAGAACTAATTCATTGATGCATTTATATTAGCAAGCCGGACTAGATAAAAATAAATTTAGTGACCATTAAAATGTGCTTAAGGGGAACGGACGAACTTTCAGGGGCGGCAACTCAGTCAATATTGTTTTTCCCTCACTTTTGAAAAGGGTCTTCTCTAAAAGGAAAGTTTGGCAGAAATGGCAAGAAATCTACCAAGTGTATCATGTCCCCAACCTATTACTGTAGTTCATATTTACCTCGTAAAGGCTTCATAATTTCAGTTTGTTAGATTTGGTTCTCAGCTTCATGAAATAGTGTTGAGAAAAATCTAAACTGAAAGATCTTCTGGTGATTGGAAATGGGGTGACAGACACACAAAATCAATTCGTCCCTATTTTAAGTTGAGTTTAAGGGATGCACAGAAACTTTCATCCACTCAGTTTATTTTAAATGCAGTTTTGTTTGGAAAAACTTCTGTCTCTGACGAGGATAACTTTGTTCTTTTTCAGGCAATTCAACAATCCATTAAAGATTCCAGGCGTTTCGAATAACTCCGCAGAAGATAGCGTTATTCCAAGCTCATATACTGTTCAAAGTCTGGATGACGGCTGACACTGCATCTATCTATCTATCTATCTATCTATCTATCTATCTATGTGTGTATCTATCTATCTATCTATCTATCTATCTATGTTAGAAAATGATTATGTATTCTAATAGCTATATTTATATGTTTGTCATGTTGTTATTGTTAATATGTCGTAGGGGGCGGGCTGTAACTAATGTTGTCAGAACTTGTAGCCCAACTCCATTGCTATTTGAGGCAATGAAATATGTTTAAACTAAGGGGAACCTGTGTGTGATTTTGGGTCATATTTTGAAGAATAATAAGAATCGAACTTGATTTCCTAACACGCTGAGTCAAATTTCCAAACATAATGTACATTAACACTTACCATGCAATAGGGAGATTCAGCAGACGACAAACATTTTTTTTCTTATTTTTCCTAGAAAATGGGATCTGACACTTCATGCAAATTGTCTCCTAAGGAGACAGTGTGCATGGAGTGTCAAATCCTATTTTCTAAGAAAAATAAGAAAAAAAATATTTCAAAATGTCGTCTGCTGATAAAAATTTACCCACCATGCTAAGCGTTAAACTCTACACGAGCCGCATTGAATTTTACCGACTGAAAATGCCGTGTCTATCCAACATTTGAATTTCTTAAAACTTTTCCATAAATATAATTAAATTTATGTATCTAAGTAAGTGGTTTCTTCAAATCTTTCAAGTATGCAATACAAACGCTAAAATCGATTGTCGGCGAGGCGAATATCAGCCAATATCAATATTGGCAAGCCGTCAAGAGGAAGATAAGCACGTACGGGCGCGTGGTGTATCGTCTCGCGATCAATCCTTTAGTGACTGTTCTTTATTGTCGAAATATATAAGATACCAGACCGACCGATAAGTAACAGATAAGTCACGTAACATTTGCACCAAAGTCTTTTACAACAGCCATCAAAAAAAACAAACAAAAAAACGCTGGTACAGACACGTCAGATGTGGGGCTAGAAATGGATCCTGCCCTGTGGCGCTATGCGGACAGCGAAGGCCCGGATGAGCTTGCGCACATGCGCAAGCTCATCTGGGCCTTCGCTGTCCGCATACAGAATCACTGAATATTGTAAGATATATCGATAGTTAAAAAAGTCCTTGAAATATGTTGTGATGGGGTTTAACGACACGTCAACCCTTGTGGGTCATTTTGTGTCGTGTCCCAGAGTTAGGGAGAAAAGAGATAGAAGAGATAGTAGAGATAAAGGAGAGGGATAGGATGAGCATGGCTTTCGCTGTTTGCGCATGCTCGAAGACCGATTTCGCACAGCGTGGTTCAGATAAAAGTAACAGACAGACAGATTAAGGCAAAGAGGGAATTTTTTTTCTCTATGAGGAAATCGACAAGTTTTCCAATATGTGAAATGCTAATTAAGATCTTAGCCTGGCTGTACATAGTGTTCCAGATCGGTCATTCGTATATCTAGATAAGGGGTATCAGGTTAATGTTCTTATATCTGCACGAAAACATACCCTGCGACAGCGCCTGGACATGTGTACCAACAGCATATATTTTCATGTAGAAGTAAGAAAAATATCAATACTTTTTAGCTGAAAAACGCGCCTTATATAGGGCTATGTGATATGCCAAAGACCCCAACCAGTCCGAGCATCAAAAGTCTGGTATGTAGGCAAAGATCAATTCACGCAATCTGATCGCTACGCTATGACTCATCCTAACAACCCCATTCAAAATTTGGTCGGTACTTTCGTTGCGTCTATATCGAGTAAACAATGGACGAATTCACGAACGTGCAGGATTGGCTTTCTTCTTTTTTTTTTTTTTTTTTTTTGCCATTCACATATCCAGATGGCGCTATACTGTTTACAGGACTAATAATAGGGAATTTTTTTTCACATATACTCAGATCATGTTGAACATGGGGAACACTCATGTCCATTTTCTCGCGGTCGGCTTCTTACCTATTTTCTTGCATGAGTGAACCAAATAAAAACAGCACGTCATAACGACCTCAAAACAACGTTTTAACAACGTTCTTTACGCTTAGCACTCTGGATTACATTTTCAGCAGACGACATTTTGAAATATGTTTCTTGTTTTTCCAAGGAAACATAATTTCACATCTCATGCAAATTGTCTCCAAATTGCACGAAACGTCAAAATCCTGTTTCTGGAGAAAAATAGAAAAATATCACCAATTTTTTGTCTACTGAATTAGCCCAGAGAGCGGTAAAGGTTAAGACGTTGTGAAGCTGGGATGGACCAACACTTCCCGCATGAAGAGTGCACCACGGAATTGAAAAACGTAATTTGAGTGTGACATGCAAAAACGTAAAATTCTTTATATCAAAAGGACATCATGCTGAAAATGTAACTGTCTTCTTATTGTCTACGCCCATGGGCGTAAAAATCTTAGGGTTTGCCATTACTAACGAATCACTTTTTTAAAGGTCATGGACTGGTCCAATGCTATTTCCAGGGACTGCTCAATGCTATTCAACCAAGTATTAAAACCAAGTTTTCTAAAGAAATCCAAGTTTTCCAAGAAAACAATTTTTCTAAAGAAAGCTCGGTCTAAGCTTAGCACACATTATGTGCTAAGCGTAAACCAAGCTTTTCCTGAAAGCTAATACTTGTGTCTTGTTATGGTTTGAAAGAGCACACTGGTGGGTAAGGAAAAATGTTTACAAAGGGTGTTTAGCAAGATCATTGTTTATATACTTTTGTTTATTTTGCGGTCTGTGCAAAGAGTGACTTAGCAGGTGTTCAATATTGTACCGTAGTTACCCTAAGTATTTGGACGGACAGGACTGAGCAAACATTGTAGACCCAGATCAGACGCCGCAGACCGCGGCATCTGATCAAGGTCTACACTATTTGACACTCATCCAGCGGTCTGATTTTTGTTTTCAATGTGTTTAATGTTTCCAAGAGCAAACTTAATTGACAATAAACACGTCAACAGGTAGTAGACGGACTTAATCCAATTTTAGTACAGGTATAGTTAAGCGTTAAGGTGTCCGAATACTCACGATATATACGGTAACCGTATTTAATCATGACTGTATCATACTGACGTACACAATGTACGTACATATCGCATTTGTTCTAAGTATTAGGAAATCTTAACGCCTGACCATAGTTCTACACAAAACTGTTCTAAAGTCTAAAAAGTCCATCTTACCAACTGGGAAGGTTTCCAAAATCTACGGACTGAAGCAGTGTAAACTTTGATCGGATGCCGCATTCTGCATCATCTGATCTAAGGCGGCATCAGTTAGGACGCCTTGACGACATGAACGATTGTTGACAGTGACCTTAAACCTCAATTCAAACAAACAACCCTCGTAATCTAGAGCCTTACTATACATATATTTTCTTTTTTCTTATACCATTGAATTTCTCTGTAAAACTTGTGGGCGGCATGATTCATCAACCGTCATTACAAGTATTAAAGTGATCGTCTCTATAAATTAAAAGCACGCTTTATGCGTATGTACGGAGATATTCTGTGGATTATGATGTCTTCCTGTCTTTCCGACAGACGCATGTGGTACTCAAGGGTGGAAATCATATTTGAAGACGTCGCTTGCTTGAAACATATTGTGTGTGCCATAACCCTTGGGCACACAGGCCTGAGGATACAACATTGTGATAAAGGCTGATTTTTCTTGTTTTTTTTGTTGTTGTTTTTTTGTTTTTGTTTTTTTTTTCTTCTTGTTGTTGTTGATATTGTTGTGTTTTTTTTTTTTTTTTTTTTTTTCGAAAAACAGGATTTTACATTTCATGTAATTGAGACGATTCATCACGAAAACATGCCTATATAATTTTGACCCCCTTAAACCCCACTTTTATATAGTAAAACTGGGGTTTACAGGGGTATACATTATTTTTCTTATTTTTGCTCAAAAACATAGATTGTGGGTACTCGTTAGAACCGCCTCGCCGAGGCGGTTCTAACGAGTACCCACAATCTATATTTTGAGCAGCAATATGAAAAATATCAGAGTTTTTTTTATCTGAAAATTTTCAGTTTTTGGAGGTTAAATTTTCTATATATTTGAATAGGCATGTTTTCGTAATGTACATGAGATGTCAATTCCTGTTTTCTGGGAAAAATGAGAAAAAAATATTTCAAAAAGTCTGCAGTAAATTTTACTCTGACTGCTTAACGTTAATATGATAAAGTTCGCGCTGTACTTTTGCTGAATTTTGGACATAATGGGTTTGCCATCTGAACGGATGTGCATGCACTAAAATGCAGTTACCCAGAAAAGTCAACGAATTATGGGACACCACATGTAGCTAGTTGCATGAAATGTAAATTTCTGTTTTCTAGGAAAAATACCACCAGTTTGTCCTATACTGAATTAGCCCAGAGTGGTAAAGGTTTACCAGATTATTAACTACCGTATTTACCCTAAGTATTGGGACACTTTCTCCTTACCATTCATCATCTAAGATTTGAACGTCCATTGTCTCATCTGGGTCTACATTGTTTGCTCAAGGTTGCCTGTCCCACTATTTAGGGTTATTACGGTACTGTGTAGTATGATCTAGTATTTAAGACAAGATTTTAGCTCTACTCTTTATTGCACAGCCATGGAGGAATCGTGCGAAGCTATTGATTTTGTGAGGAGGAAACCTTCATCCGTCAATGCCAGAATTGGAAATAAATTTATCCTAGTCCATGTGCCAGCACCTTGCGGTCGGAAAGTGTGTCATTGCAAAACCAGTTTTCGAGGTGAACCTGGTCTGTCAAAAACAATACCATGACTATAAAGTCTGGTCACTGGTGACCAGCCTTTATAGTCATGATATCATTTTAGTTTTATTTCAATGGATTATCAAACAGGATTATAAGAATAAGTATTTCGTCACCGGAGACTGGGGCCAGTCTAAGGTGAATCCTAAATCCTCGGATATCATTACTCTTTACCATACTTATCCTAGGAGTTGAACACGTCCATTTGAATACTTGGTGACGTCTAAGTTGCTATGACGAATTGCAAACTGTAAACCCTGGGCAAAATATCACTTTGGCCTTTGGGAGCAGTTTGAACTGGATTAACAGTTTGCCCAGACCTGTCTGTCCAATTTTTTAGAGTGAAGCCGGTACATGTGCTATCTACCTAGATTGTATTTGCCAAATGCGCAGGCCAAGACCATGAAGCGCTGGTCCGCAGCCTGGGCTGGGCAAAAGCAGTTTGTATACCCACAAAGATGACCTACAACGCCAGTGACAAAATTTTTCACAAGAAATAAGACAAACCTATTCATCTATAAATGGTGCTAATAAATGGTGAAAACGATGTTACTTGTGTTGTCGGTGTTCCGGTGTGCATTTGTGATCCATCCGGAGTTTTGCAGCAAAAAAAGTATTGATTTTTGACAAAATACCATAATTACCCTAAGTATTTGGACAGACTGGCCCAAGCAAACAGTATAGACCAAGATCAGAGGTCTCACATAACACGACGTCTGATCATTGTCAACACTGTTGGCCATCTCATCCAGCAAATTTAAGACGCATTATCAGTAGAAAACGCTCCTCTCGTATAGTTTTGTAGATTTTTATGTTTCTAGTTGTTCATGATTATCGTACTGTTAACATAATTTACGAGTATCCCTGTAGTCACTTAGTATCGCAGTGAGATCATGGTTACAAAAAATAACCATCTATCAAAATAGAAGTTTATTCAGGTGTACTTCAAAGTATTTCTGTGCATTTCAGTGCAATCATGTTTTCCCTATATTTTAGTGTTTTCAAAAGTTGTTTTTGTTGTTATTGAAATCTACTGATACAGACATCAACAGATCAATATGACGTGGAATCCGAGACTTCTGCTCTAACTCAGCTCTATATTGCTATGCATTCTAACAACACTGTTTATTTGGATGGACTTTCAACATCATAGGGTGCGAACCCATCTGTTTACCTAAACTGCAGGGTTCAAATTTAACTTTTTTGACAGCTTGCTAAAATTAGCAAGTAGCATTATTTTTTACTTGCTAAACCTTTCAGCCAACTTGCTTTTTCACACTTATAAACACTGTTAAATGTGGCTTTAAACCTAAGCACTCTGGGTAAAAATTTCAGCAGACATTTTAAAAACTTTTTTCTTATTTTTCCCAGAAAACAGGTTTTGACATAAAATGCAAATTGTCTCCATAGGAGACAATTTGCATGTAATGTCAAAATAGGAGACAATTTGCATGTAATGTCAAAACCTGTTTTCTGGGAAAAATAAGAAAAAATCGTCATTGCAAAACTTCAGCAACAATGCCTCAGGTTCCGACAATTAAAGCAGGGTGGCCACACATTTTTAGCAATCAAATTCCCTGATTTTTCCCTGATTTGATTTTCCCTGATTAAAAACCTTAATATTATCGCAATGGCCCCTACTTTTAAAAGTCATATACTGATTCAAATGCTGTCAGAATATACAGCAAACAAGTACTCCACCTAACAAGTACTCCACCTTTAAGTAAGATTAGATCTGCAGGTATTTTAAGCATATGGTAGAAAGAAACCACCAGTAGCCACATCTGAACAGCTAACAAATTTGAATATTTTGATCATACAAAGATAAGATTTTTTTAAATTCCCTGATTTTTCCCTGATTTTCAGCAAAATTTCAAATTCCCTGATTTTTCCCTGCAGGGATTTTTTTTCACCATTTTCCCTGTTTTCCAGAGTGCGTGGCCACCCTGTAAAGAGAATCTTTCCAACTTGCTAGAATTAGCAAGTGATGGAAATTGCAGCTTGCTTTTTGAGGAAATTAACTAGCATTTAGCAAGTTAGCAAGTGCTAAAATTGATCCCTGATTTGTGCACGGACACTTTATAACCTTACATTACAGTAAGAAACTCTGAGGAGAAAACAACACCGTGTCTGTTCAAAAATAAATATTGTTTTCCAACGACGACAACCTGTATTTCGTTGTACCCGAAATGTTCGGAAATCTCAGACCCTTACCAAACTCATTCTACAATTTGAACAAGTCCACTTCACTACCTGTTGATGTATTCTAAAAACTCAAAGATGAAAGGCAAACAGTGTAGACCCTGATCAGACGCCGCGTTCTGCGGCGTCTGATCCGGGTCTTCACTTTTTGCTCAGGACTGTCTGTCCGAAAACTTAGGGTAAATATGGTAACTGGAAGACAACATAATACCGCAAACCAAATTATTCGGACAGACAGTTTAACACTGTTTACCAATCGGACACGCATTATAGATATCAGGTGGGGTAATGGACTCACTGGTATGTTCAGTTTTGAAAATAAGTATAAGCTAAAATACACAGGGAAAATATAGTAATAATTATTTCTCCCCGAAAACATATGATGTTGGTTCTATTGAGGCGCTTCTGATAAGTACCCATAAAAATATCTTTTCATGGAGAAACAAAAGAAATATTAATTGGATACTCTCTCTTATCTTGGCTATGTGTTGTAGGTAACTACTTCTACTGTGCCTTTTCTATGTAAAAGTTTTTATAACCGTATTTGCCCTAGATCTTGGAACATCTTAACTCCCTTCCGCACCTGTCTCACATTTAGACCAAAAACAAATAATGCAAAAGTTCAAGAAATGTCACAAAGATCGCAGTCTCACGATACCGTATACGAACGCCAGAGCCAGAACAGTCAAACGACTAGCCAAGAGTCCCACTTCCTAAGCAAGGTGATCATAAGAAGACGGAACAAATACAAGAACAAGGCACCAAACAGGGTGGAACAAAACTAACTCTTCAGATATAGCCACAAAGTAATACAGATATACAAGGAATAAACAATGTCAGACCCACCGACTTAGAACGCCATCAGTTGAAGATCACCGAGGGGCTTAAACCATTCCTAATTGTCACCCCAAGTTCCGACAATACTTAGATTACAGGGATCAATTTTAGCACTTGCTAACTTGCTAAATGCTAGTTAATTTCCTCAAAAAGCAAGCTGCAATTTCCATCACTTGCTAATTCTAGCAAGTTGGAAAGATTCTCTTTAATTGTCGGAACCTGAGGCATTGTTGCTGAAGTTTTGCAATGACGATATTTTTCTTATTTTTCCCAGAAAACAGGTTTTGACATAACATGCAAATTGTCTCCTTTTTCCCAGAAAACAGGTTTTGACATTACATGCAAATTGTCTACTATGGAGACAATTTGCATGTTATGTCAAAACCTGTTTTCTGGGAAAAATAAGAAAAAAGTTTTTAAAATGTCTGCTGAAATTTTTACCCAGAGTGCTTAGGTTTAAAGCCACATTTAACAGTGTTTATAAGTGTGAAAAAGCAAGTTGGCTGAAAGGTTTAGCAAGTAAAAAATAATGCTACTTGCTAATTTTAGCAAGCTGTCAAAAAAGTTAAATTTGAACCCTGGATTACATAGACATGTTCGGTTCGCATACAGGCTTCCTGTTCAATAAGTGTACCATCACAATACAGCGACAATTAAATCACATTATTGCATAAAAAGCAGTGTCGCACGTTATTAACAGCCGTGCATTAACCGGCGAAAAGCCGTGTATTAACAAGGCAATTCACGCGCTGTTAATGCACGGCTACGTAACTTTCAATATGCTCATACCGGGGCCACAGAATTGCTGCCGTTACGAGATGTGTACTGCCCGGCCCTAGAACGAGCATAGTCCGTGGAAATAGCATTCGCGAGACATCGGTGAAAAGGCGAAACAAAATAGTGCAAGAAATAACGCGAAATGTAGCAAATGTTTTCAGTTTTTACGCAATAATAGCGATCGAACATGGTTTTTCAATGTATAAACATTCGCCAGGTCCCTAGGGAGGTGTTGAAAACCGCGGCCTCTGGCCTCGGTTTTCAACACCTCCCTCGGGACCTGGCGAATGTTAATGCCTGAAAAACCATGTTTGATCCCTATATTAAAATAACTGCGCTGAAACAAAGATGCGATATACAGACGGACAATCGGAGCAAAAGAAGCCCATTAGTTGGTCCACGAAGGGCATCAGGCATCTACACTCTTGGGTAAGATATAGGTCGGAACCGTCATATAATCCAAAACTGCCAACCAAACCAACTCCGCGCAATTAAAGAGGGAAGAATAACTATCAACCATGATTGGGTCAATAATTCTGCATGCAGTCTGCGCATAATAATCAATGTTATAACCTAAGCTTAATAACGGTTAATAATCACAATGAATTGTTCCGAAATTTCCCATCAATCTTTCTAAATCTATAAAATAGATCGCCACATAATATCTGCCACAGAAGTGCCTTCAAGCCACGCAATATTTATCAGTCACAATAACGATAAAAATTTGAAACCGCCTTACGAAGTTTATAATTCTGACAGTCATGTTTAAGAAGTTTAGTCGTCAGAATTTTATACCGAAAATTAAAGTAATTAATAGGAGAACATACTTTTGCAAAACAAATTAAGAATAAGTTGAGAAATATATAATCCATTTGAAGGAGATTTGGTGATATCGCCATCACGAAATGGAAAATACATTAAGTCAACATCAAATCAACTGCCATAAATGTTGGAAGAAAATCACCATGAAAACATACCTAAATAATTTTGACCCACTTAAACCCCATTTCTATATCGTATAGCTGGGGTTTACAAGGGTATACTGCTTAAAAGCATAGATTGCGGTACATGTTAGAACCGCCGCGGTTCTAACGAGTACCCACAATCTATGTTTTCAGCAGAATTATGAAAAATATCAGATTTTTTTATCTGAAAATTTTCATTCGTTGGTGGTGAAATTTTCAATATATTTGAATAGGCATGTTTTCGTAATGTGTGACAATAGATCCAGAAGAAATAACTTTATTTAACCCACTGTAGACTGAATGAACTCTCCCACACTATAAATTGGAAGATTCTAATTTCGATTTTAGCTATGTCATTTAGACATTCTGAAAGAAAAATGGTTAACTATTTGCAAACTGTGGAGGCCCTAATCAGACGCCGCGTTCTGCGGCGTCTGGTCTGGATCTGCACTGTTTGCCAATTACCCTTTCAGGGGTCTTCAGACTACAATGGGTTAACTGAAGTTCGGTAGGAGAGCCTGATCCATCACGCTTTCGAAAAAAAAAAATATTATCAATATTAAGATCAAGATGTCCAGCTGAAAGCATCAATCACAATCTGACAGAAAACATGAAGTCATTACGAAAACACGCCCATTCAAATATACTGAAAATTTCACCACCAAAAACTGAAAGTTTTCAGATAAAAATGCTGATATTTTTCATATTTCTGCTCAAAACATAGAGTACCCACAATCTATGTTTTGAGCAGAAATGAGAAAAAATAATGTATACCCCTGTAACCCCCAGTTTTACTATATAAAAGTGGGGTTTAAGGGGTCAGAATTATATAGGCATGTTTTCGTGATGCCTATTTTACTATCTGCTGATGTGTCTACAACTATCGGATGAGAAGCTAACAGTGTCCTGTGGCGTCCGAGCTTGATCTACCCAGTTTTTGTCCGGTCCGTCAGTCACAATACTTAAGTTAATACGGTATTATTAATTTTTCACCTAGATGTAGATTGCGCAAGATGTCCGCAAGTAAATAACCATCATCCAGTCAGGATGGAGAAACGCTCGTGACTCTAAAAAGCGCCGTAGAATCGGCTAAATTTTCATCATTAATGTCGTAATAAATGTCGGGTTTTGTTCAAATAACGAGCAGATACCCATCCACAACAAGGCATTTTGTGGATTTTAAATTGCTTCCTCATATCTGTAATAGTTTTCTGAAACTTTTCGATCAAATGTTTAAATCGAGACGGAAATTGTTAGATAATCTGCACGTCACAGAGGCGAAATTTCGAGTGAAGTACTTCCTAAAACTATAAACCACAAGTGCAAGCGACTTAAATGTGATCAAATGTCTCTTGTAATAGGGGTGGGTATCTGAGCGTTATCTGAATAAAATCCATCCAGCATTAAAGAAGTTATTAAGGACCGACTGAAATTTGTCAGAGCGCGATATTTGAAAAGTCACGACGGTACCCCAGCCTGTCAACATTGCCCTGAATATTCGGACACTTGTTAACTCCTTCAAGCCCGCAGACCAAAACATATACCTTTGCAAACAGTGTAGAACCAGATGAGACGAGCCGTCTCATCAGGTTTAACACTGTTTGTCATTCGGTTTTGGGTTTTTAACGACATCCCATCTGAAACAATGGATAGATCCAAAATTATAGACACAAGAGTCTACTTTGAACAGAAAATCAGGAATGAAAGGTTAATTCCTTACCTACATGAAAATGTTTCAGACCGTAAGTGGCGAGCAGCAGAAAATTTGAACAGCCCATTGGATTCTCTGTTGATGTATCTATAAGTGCTGACCGAATGATAAACTGTATAGTGCTAGATCAGAAAGATTAATCTGGGCCTGTACTGCTAGCTTAAGGGAAAGTACCCTATATACTCGGACAGTGACGCCTGCGCAATATAGACAGCAAATAAAATGTTCCTACGGGAACTTTTGATCGGGATCTACAATGTTTGCCACTAACACACACCATTATTGGATCAAATCGATCTGTCCAAATTTTAGAGTGTAAAGTAAGGTTTTAACCCTTAAAATGCCAAGAAAACCTACATCTGAAAATGTCGTCTGTTTATGTCGTCTGCTGAATATTCTTGCAAACTTTTCAAACCTATTTTTGCATACAGGCAAACAGCGTGAACCCTGACCAGACTGCCCCTAGAGGAGCAGTTTGATCTGGGTCCACACTGTTTGCAAAAATGACTTTTAAAATCACAAACAGATGACAACTGTTTTGACTGGCAGTTTAACGGTTAATGTGCCGCATATTTAGGGTAAACAAAGCACGTTCAGCAGACGAATAATCCCGCACTCGATGACTAAACAGGCTTTTTCTTTTCAATATTGATGTTTTTTAATGTTACTGCTGTTGGCATATTTCATTATCCGTCACTGAACTTTTGCGCAATCCCATATTGCCGGGGTATAAACAGGCAGAATGGGTGTGACCAAGAAATATTAACCTTTGAACGATCGGACAAATAAGAACAGCATACGACATTTTAATGTACTTTTTTTTTTTTTACTTTTCCCAGAGATATGTCATCGACTTCTTATGCAGACTACAACAGATGTTGTTTAGGAGTATCTGATAATAAATTCTGGGATAATATTTCTTATTTCTCCATAAAAACAACACATGTTGTCGGTACTCACTAGAAGGTACCCACAACGCACGTTTAAATGGATACCTAGAGAAAATTATCCCAGAATATCAAGATAACTCTTCCTTAACACTTACCACGTTATGGGCAGATTCAGCAGACGACAAACTGATGAGATTTTTCTTTTTTTTTCTAGAAAATAGGATCTGACACTTCATGCAAATTGTCTCCAAGGAGAAAATTTTCATGAAATGTCAAATCCTATTTTCTAGGAAAAGTAAGAAAAATATTGCAAAATGTCGTTTGCTGAAATTTTACCCAGCATGCAGAGTGTTAACTCCTCAGATGTTGGTTAGCCAAGAAAATGACATGTTACGGTTGCAATCTCTGCAAAGACGAAGAGGGCTTTACATCATGAAAACATGCCTATATAATTTTGACCCCCTTCAACCCCACTTTTATATAGTAAAACTGGGGTTTACGGGGGTATACATTATTTTTCTTATTTCTGCTCAAAAACATAGATTGTGGGTACTCGTTAGAACCGCCTCGTCGAGGCGGTTCTAACGAGTACCCACATTCTATGTTTTGAGCAAAATTATGAAAAATATCATAACTTTTTATCTGAAAAGTTTCATTTTTATGGTGGTAAAATTTTCAGTATATTTGAATAGGCATGTTTTCGTAATGAACAACCGTACGCCCATACCGATATTGTGAATATTATCGTTTCATTCGTTTTAAATAATGATAAATTATCACGGTTCGTGTTCACAAGGAAAGCAAGACAAAAAAAAAAAAAAAAACCTTTTCCACATTCATGCTCGTAGCTTCGTACATAATATAAACGATTTATATCTTATTTCAGAAGTAAACAAAGTTGCAAGTCAGTTGACATACATTACCTATTAAAACGTGATGATAAATGATAAATAATATACTTGTGTAGAAAACTTAATCCAAGTATAAAGTCATAAGTACATAATAAGTTTACATAGTCACATTATAATCCGATGAAACAATAATACACGTCCAACCACATGACCTAGTATCTCCGAATTCAACTGTCCCGTTCCTTTTTAATTTTTGGCGGTTCTTTATAGTCATCTCCCAGAATTGTTGCTATTTCACCTTGCATGAACGCCCAAGGGACGTTTGACCCCACAAGGGGACACTTCTTTCCACTAGGACAGTACACTTCCGTTCCAGCTCCCTGCATTTTAATGCTATCCCTAGAACACGGAAAACAAAATTTATGATCCATAACTGATGGACACTGCACAAAATGTGTGTCTTCTAACCGTTCATGACATATCGTACACTTAAGAGATTCCGAGCTGGGCATAGCGTCCGAATGATTCCCATTCATACCTTCACTTATCATGGGCCCCGTTATTGGGGGCCTTCCACGCGATGTTCCTGGTGGTGAATGAATATTGTGACGGGGAACCTGCCCCCGACCATTACCAGGAATGTCACTTCTACCAGGAGATCCTGACGCTAAGTTATCCGTTACGTTCATGAGTGCGGCCATAGGTGAGGGGCCGTTCTGGCAGGATGGTCCTGGCGCTGGGCCATCTGGTGGTGACGGAGCGTGATTACTTAAAGGTGAAGCGGAACTTGCGGAGGGGTACCCGGTCGCAGACATTGCCATTTTCATGGATTCCGTTTGATTCTGCATCCACTGCTGTCGTTTACTTTGTTCACCAAGATCATTGTCAGGATCTGGTGTACCCCTCCTCTTTCTGCTATCTCCGTATGACCGAGGTACAGGGCCGTGTCTTCCAGAAGGCATTCTGTACATAGATGCACTTGGAACTGGAGGGAGACTAGTATTTATATATAGCGTTGGCAACATCTCCTTTTTCAGGGGTTCTTTAAACAGTCTTACATTATCAGTTAATAGTTCGTTTAGAGGCCTCCAGTCCCCAGAACCATGTTTCATTTCATACTCTAAATATTTCAGACCCGGTGATGATGAACTACGGGAAGTGTCTTTTTGAGTGTCCTGTGACATTTGTCGTGATAAAGCAGATACATTTGGAAACACGTTACCCGACCCCATAGGATATTCCGTAAATATTCTCAGTTCGTACTCGTTACCTGTTTTTGATGTCACGTCAAATCCAATAACACGTCCACATATGTTATGATCAGTTTTAAGCCTAGTTTCAAATGGAACGATCGTGGCTAAAATAGCAAGGTTTTCACGCACATTTGGAGGTCTTTTATCGTCCGGTGACCTTCGCTTCCAGTGCTCATCACCACTTGAATGATTTGAGCTCTCTTCCTCCTCCTTAACAGCCCCAGTTCCTGGGCGACCTAAAGCCATCTGAGGTGGCAATGGTCCACATGCTAAGGGTGGACCGCCATGGCCGTGTATGGCCGGGTGAAACCCGGAAGGATATGAACCACCCCTTGAAACTGCAACATTATGTCCGCCTCTGTGCATATCCGGGTTTGAGTCTTCCCTCACGCCATGCATCGGATTTTGTAAATTTCCATTCGACATCCTACTACTTAAATCCATGGACATACGCGGTCTTTCAAACCTTTCACTTGGCATCCCGCTCGCGTGATTCCGGGGTGGTTCCATGGACCCAGGATGTTCATGCTGGCTCCGTGGATGAGGTGGTATGTGACCGTGGGGCGAGGGTTTGATTGGGCCCCTTGTTTCTTGAAATCCAGTCGCCCGTTTCATCTGTCTGGCTAAGTCGATCACCATTTCGATTCTGTCTGCTCCCTCATAATTGACACAGCCGCGGCACACAGGCTCCGAAAAATCTTGAACCATTGCCCATGGCATGCGCGGCAAATCGCATAAATAGCATTGTTGTCGTTGTGACCTGTTTGCCAGTGACATGTTTAAACGATAAATGTCGTATAATATTTCCTTATCAATAACTAGTAACTTAAATGGTTTTTAAATCCACCATTTTTACATTCCTGTCGCTATCAAATAAAAGTTTTGTTTATTATTCCGTTTAAAATAATCCACTGCTCGCTCTATCAATCAAATGCAAAGTGTTTCTTTCAACACAAAACAGCCGCACTACTGTATACACATCTTTCCTCATGAATGTTGAACGTGCACACTGACTATAATACTGCAGACGACAGTTTTACCCGCCTCTTGTCAAGCTGCCAAGATTACTGTGACGTCATAACCTTATTACCGCCTCGTCTGTCGTTTGATAAATATGGACTGAGGGCATGCGCGTCCGACTTTGACAAGTATGTCACAATCACTGGAGCTTTATCGGTTCGCATACCAGCTCAATACAACATACAGGAATGTAAAACATGGACTGGATGTATTGTTTGTCCACCGACGAGGAAATCGGCAAGTATTGGATTTAGAAAAATAACAAGAAAAAAATCGCTAACGGTATCTGAAGTGCTCACATTTATATAAACACTACATTTATTTTTATTTGGATTTTACGGCCATTTCAAGAATATTTCACTTATATCGAGCCGATCGTTCAAGGTGGGAGAAAACCGGAGATCCCGAGGAAAAACCACCTGACCATCCGTAAGCAGAACTTGGCTTTCCCACATGTGACCTGATTTTTTTTTTTTTTTTTTTTTTTTTTTTTTGATTTGGGTTTTACGGCCCTTTCAAGAATAGTTCACTTATATCGAGCCGATCGTTCATCGAAGGTGGGCGAAAACCGGAGAACCCGGAGAAAAACCACCTGACCATCCGTAAGCAGAACTTGGCTTTCCCACATATGACCCGAGCGAGGCTCGAACCACAGCGGTGAGAAACCTAATGGATTAAGAGTCAACTCTCTTATCCACTAGGCTACGGGGGCCCGTAAACATGTGACCTGAGCGAGGCTCGAACCACAGCGGTGGGAAACCTAATGGATTAAGAGTCAACTCTTCTATCACTAGGCTACGGGGGCCCGCAAACACTACATTTGATATGAAAGACTGAATGGATTTCGGTAAAACGCTATGGCAACTGTTTAGTGCTTTGTGGCACAGCTAACGACTAAACTCTTGAAAAATTAAATAACCTCATATCGAGGGTTGAGCGCAAGACTATAGTAACTCAAACATATTTTTGAAACCCTTGTTAAGGGGCAACTTGGACCCCTTTGTAAACAATGCAAATTTAGGTGCCATTGCTCATACGAGCAATGGCACCTAAATTTTCATTGTTTACAGAAAGAAATGTTGTAATCTTCATAACGCCTTCATGGTGAGGAGATTAGGTTTGGGGAAAAACAGCCATCTGACTTACGCTCAACCCTCGATATAATGAACAAGATACGTCAGTAACTGTTCTGTGTTCAGTCGACCTAAAATTTATTACATCAAAAAGAAGCCGCTGCATTTCGCAGTCAAGAACTGCGTGTAGTCATTACGAAAACACACCTATTCAAATATACTGAAAATTTCAGCACCAAAAAATGAAGATTTTCAGATAAAAAATTCTGATATTTTTTCATATTTCTGCTCAAAACATAGATTGTGGGTACTCGTTAGAACCGCCTCGTCGAGGCGATTCTAACGAGTACCCACAATCTATGTTTTGAGCAGAAATAAGAAAAATAATATATACCCCTGTAAACCCCAGTTTACTATATAAAAGTGGGGTTTAATGGGGTCTAAATTATATAGGTATGTTTTCTTGATGACAGGATTATTTTCAGCCAGTTCACCGTCTGGTCCTCTTTAATAAAAACGTAACAGTAAAATATAATGCCCAATTATTTACATATAAGCATGCAAAGTATGATAATAAAATCAAACAATAAAATATGTACTCTGTCATTTGTTTGTTTGTGTTGAGGTTTTGCGGCCCAGTCAACCCAATGGGGTCATGTCGAGCGCGGTCAGTTTACCTAACCACACGTTTACTGGGCAGGTTTAGTCCTCTAAGCGGTTAACCAGGTTCGCCAGAAATCATAAATCTGGAGTTAAAATGATAACCACAATATTTTTAAGTTGAAATTTAAATCCTAACCACTCCTAACCACTCCGCCTCGCCCCTCAAATCCCAATCTGCCAGCCGCTTGAAACTTAAAACAAGTACTTAAAACAAAGCCCGATAATTGTTCCATTTCGTAGACGTGTACTTCATGAATATTAATTTTGGATAAATTTTCATACAATAATGTAAATGCAGCTTCATAAGAGCATGTACGTGATATTCCACCTTATACTGCAAGAATATAACATGTTCAGGTCTTCGTTCTCCGTTTGTAGAGTCACTGGATACTGCACGTAGTATGTGATCAGACGCGCGTTCTGCTCTGTGTCTGCTGTAATACATATACAGTATCCATTACAAAAACACGCCTATTTAAATATATAGAAAATTTCACCTCAAGAAGCTAAAAATTTTCAGATTAAAAAAAAAAACTGGTATTTTTCATACTTCTGCTAAAAAACTAGATTGTGGGTACTCATCAGAACCGCCTCGACGAGGCGGTTCTAACGAGTATCCACAATCTTTAACGAGTACTCACAATCTATGTTTTTGAGCAAAAATAAGAAAAATAATGTATATCCCTGTAAACCCCAGTTTTACTATATAAAAGTTGGGTTAAAGGGGGTCAAAATTATATAGGCGTGTTTTCGTGATGCTGGAGAGGTCAACACACCGAGCAAAAAAAAACAAACTTTTTCTAACAAAGACTGGACTCTGCTGAATTTAAAGCCTTAGTTATATGTATATAGGTATACTGGTCAACCCATTTTAGTCTAGAAATCCCCAAAAGGGTAACTGGCAAACACTGCAGACCCAGATCAGACGCCGCAAAATACCATTGTTTGCAAATAGTTTAGCCATTTTTCTATAGGTCTACCTTAATCGCACTGCCTGAAATCACATAGCCTAAAACTGAAATTGGACTCTTCCAATAGTGTGGGGAAGTTTATTCCGTCTAAAATGGGCTAAACACTCTCAGATGAAACTGATAATATTTATCCCTTGGAGGTAAGATGAAATAACAACCCCGTTTTTCTGTGCAAATTAAGAGAAACTACCCCTATTTATATTCTTCTGCTTATTTTATTTAAAAATCTAGAGGTTAAAATATATAAAGAAAACAGTTAATGGAAGTTTCCCAGAAAAGGCCATAATCACGAAGCAGAGCTTACCCGAGGCACCAAAAGAAGAGATGAGGAACAAAAAATGACCAAACAGGACAGAAATAGGATGGAATACGTAATGGTTATTTGAAATAGAGAGGACTGGTAAAATCCACATTTCTACACTTTATAATATGAGCCAGCGCACGACAGAAACTATAATAAGGCTTGTGCGACCAGCGAAGTCTCAGATCAGCCTGCGATTCCGCGCAGTCTGATTAGAGTCTTCGCTGATCGCATGTGCCATCTACAGCCTCTTGACTATCCAAAGAGAGATAGACGAGACTTCCTGCTATGCTGGGTAGATGTACAGGCTGAGCTGAGTCTTTGCTGGTCACACGGGTCTTATTGTAGATTTTTTTCGTGCGCTGGCTCATATAAAACATTTTGTTACTTAAAACAACGTAGACCGCATTAATAATGAAGGTTTAGTGATATCCCCTGGGTTTTACAATCAAACACAAATGACAACAAGTTCGATTGTACAAAATTAAATGCCCTTTCTTGACTTTCAACTAAAATCAATATTCGAAGAAAAAAGATCTTGCATCAGTTTTACAACGTCAGTTTGGAACAATGGGTGCAAAAATATATAGAGGATATTTATTCTTTTGTGTGAATACCATAAATATTGTCATCGAGTGAAATGAAAACATCAGTATTTTCACGAGTGCGAAGCACGAGTGAAAATTTGAATGTTTTCATTACACGAGATGAAAATTTTTATGGTATTCACTGAAAAAGAGTAAATTTTCTTTTTATTTTATTGTTCACACGTCAATGCGCGTTTCTGACGTCATAAGTAACGTCACCAAACAAAACATGAACGTCATGGCGTCGACGCTCAGTGCTTAACATGTGAACCGCTGGAGAGACAAAAACAAAACGTTTCGGCAAATCAAAATAATATTGATACCAAAATGTTCCTTACATTCTAACTAAGAAAGTGCATACCAACACTTGATAGTTTTGTTCAGAAACAAAGAAGTTAGAGGTGTTCAAAAATCTGAAGTGGAGGTAACATCCACTTCTGAAATAGTGAAGAAAACCGAAGTCGTCCAAAGCGAAGAGTGAAAATATAAATCGTATCATTCACTATAGTGAAATGATACGATATCATTTCACTAGTGATTGATACCACTTTTATTTTCACCAGATATCCACTGATTTCACCGCTAACAATAAAATAAAAGTGAAGATACTCAGTGAATGCCACAATCACAAGGTATAACCTCCCCGAGGCACCAAAGGCAGGAGAGATGAGCCTGAGGACCAAATAAGGACATCACAAACGCAACATATGATATCACAGCCGCACAAAAAAAGAACGACAACAGAGGAACCGCCTTGAAACGATCAGCAGGTAAACTACTGGAAGCTTAAACTAGTTATATATGCGCGAAACCTCGCCCTTAATTCTGATGTAGCTCCAAATTACAAATATAGGTTCGGTCCGGATAGGGGTCCTCTACCTCATCTGTGAAACATCAAGACGAATATGGAAAGTAACTGTAGTTGTTCATACACAAAGATGTTGATCGTTTCTTAAGAGAACAACGTAGAAATATTTGGCAGTTCGGAGTTACAGAAGCTTTCCTGATAAATGTTTCTGTTTTCTCAAAGGCTGACCTGTCTAATAAAATGATTTGTGAACTTCAGAAAACGATTTGACAGCGGTATACAATGTGTTAAATCTGTCTTTTGGGGGCTCAATGGAAATTTCTTGTTCATATATTTTAAGCCATGCTGGCGAGAAAGTATCTATTCGACTGAATAGTTCGCTAAAATGTAATCAGAATCAATTATAAGGTAAAACGTATTCTACAATTTCTTCTAGCTGTTTGAATAATAAATACATAGCATCCATTTTGTATTGTTCACCAGTTAAATTAAACTTCATTTTGATATATAACTAGGCAATATAATGTGGCTAGAACATGATAGAAACGTCTATTATGAAGATGTCTACAGCTGAGAAAACATAATAACGACAGGTTTTGTCTTACTGCATAGTGAGAGCAATGTATGTATGTATGTATGTATGTATGTAGTCTTTGGTATTTTTCCTTCAACTTAAGAACATCCCCTTCGCATTTGAAAGGATTTAAATATTAGGGAAATAGTGGCAAGATCTGCAAGATATTACTTCAAAGATTAAGTCAAATTACTTTTTGACGAACGCATGCTTCTCAACAACGGCATAACTGATGATATACAAAACATTGACTCTTCCGAAGAAAATGACAAACATGCTTTACTTTAGTTCAATATCAATATATGAAAGCCAATACATCTGCGAAAATACAACGGAAAGTTCAGAAAGAGTGAGAGAGAAAAACACCATTCACACACTGAATTTATCTATACAGTTAACCCTCATTACAACGACAGCAATTGTTCCCAAAGATATTACCGTTAAAATGACTTTGCTGCTGAAAAGAATCCTTAAACGCAGCAATGAGGCGATTCTAACAAATATCCAAATCATAAGTTTCTTGAATTATTATTACATTATTCTTACATAAAATCGGTTTATTGTCATCTCTTGAGCGAAGGTTTCTTGTCCGTCAAATTATGTCGGTATAAAGAGGGTTGAAATGCAGAATATATTTCATTTCCTTTGGGATCATTGGACCCATTGTGCAATCTTTGAAAATGGAGTTCTGCTCATGTATACGCTAGAGGGCGTAATCAGTGTTGCAAACTTCATTACTGCTTATGAAGAGTCTCAATAAAATCGAGACTCCCATTTTCTTATCTGTAGTGTGTTCTTTGTTTCCAAGTGCAATCTTTTTGACGTTTATTTGACTGTTTTACGGTACAGTCGAACTTCAATGGATCGAACAGCTTCGGGACGATGGAAGTTTGTTCTAGACATGGGTAGTTCGAGCAATGACGGTTAATCATAGCGCCAGGTCAGGCGGCAAATAAAAAATAGTTTCATGATAAAATTAGACAATGTTCCTAAAACAACCAAAATATTTGTTTTCTTGGGTTTCGGGAGAATTTCCTAGGGACCAAAAAAACAAGTTCGAATCAGCCACGGTAAACGAGCCATCGGTGTTCGAGTCACTGAATTTTACGGGTAATGCTTTTAGGTCAATGAACCGTTGTCCGTGGAGGCGCTGTTGAGTAATCCATTTCCCGACGAACGAACAAGCGGTGTAGCGTAAAACTTTTACCTTCTCCGAGACACAATGTAAATTGCAGCTGTCTTACAAGTTTGAAAGTCCAGTTCGCATTTTACAGTTGTCAATCACGTCGATTTGACTGAGCCAGCGCACGACAAAACCAACAGTAAGACCTGTGTAACCAGCTAAGACTCAGATCAGCCTATACATCTACCCGGATTGCCAAGGGTTCTCGTTGATCTGTCTTTGGATACCCTGGAGGCCGTAGAAGGCAAATGCGATCAACGAAGACTCTAATCAGATTGCGCGGATGCACAGGCTGATCTGAGTCTTCGCTGGTCGCATGTCGATTGCTGGTTTTGTCGTGCGCTGGATTTAATCATTATCGTATTAACCTGCATCATGTATGTGCACAATTCGTGATAGTCGTGTGACCTTTTAATGTTCCGTGTGTAAAAATGATAAAAGGAAAACCCCTTTTTCTGCAGTCATTTTACTAAATAACAAGGCCGATCGCATGATAAATATTTCATTAAAGGTACAGAGTCCACAAAAATAAACACATGAGAACGGATCTGAAAAAAAAAGAAAGGGTCCTCTTTATACAGAGGGAAACGCTCGATAACGTAACGAAAACATGCCTATTCAAATATACTGAAAATTTTACCACCAAAAAATGAAAATTTGCTGATGAAAACTTCAGACATTTTTCTTATTTCTGCTCAAAATATCTATTGTGGGTACTCGTTAGAACCGCCTCAACGATGTGGTTCTAACGAGTACCCACAAGCTATGCTTTTGAGCAGAAATAAGAAAAATAATGTATACACCTGTAAACTCCAGTTTTACCATATAAAAGTGGGGTTTAAGGGAGTCAAAATTACATAGGCATGTTTTCGTGATGAAGAAAAAATTCGGTATAATTATACTTTGTCTGGCACGAAACCGTCGCTCAAGAGGCTGCAATTAATCAGAAATTATGCAAGAATATTGTATCTAATACGTCACGAAACATAGGTTTTGATATTTGTTAGAAACGTCTCAGTGAGATGCTTTTAACAAATATCCAAACTATATGTTCTGTGAGAAAATAAGAAAAAATCTTTCTTACATATCCCTTTGCAGCATTTACGGCTTCTTTATAACAACAAATTTATTGTAACGCGTAGGTCTGGATAAGAGTGGGTATCAGATTAATAGTTTTCTTATTTCTCCACGAAAACATATGTTGTGGGTACCCATTAGAAGCGCCTCAGCGAGGCGCTTCTAATGAGTCCCCATAACATATGTTTTTGTGGAGAAATAAGAAAAAATATCAATACTTTTGGATTGTAAAAAAGCGCCTTAACTAGAGCTGTACTAACGGTAACATCTTGAGGAACATGTGCTCTCGTTGTAACTAGGTTCCATTGTACCTACCGGTATATATGATTTAAGTAAGCTCTATCATGTGTTCCGTGAAAGTAACGTGAGCTTTAAGGGATAAATACGGTACCTTACGTGATTTTGTCAAGGTTTGTCATATTAGTTGATATTGCTTCGCAGCGATAAATATATACAGCGATGAAAATATTAATCAACCATCATTTGTGAAATGTCTTAATTGTCACAAAGCCAGTCAGAATATGACGGATAATACTTTAGCAAACATATGCCCCTGGCAAGGAAACGAACGAACGATTATCTTTCATAAATACCACACTTACTCAAGTTAGTCGGACAGGGGTATGCGCAAGCAAACAGAGTAAAGAAAAGTTCAAGTACAAAACAGTACAGTCAACACTCTTTATACCAACACTCAATACAACGACAAAATTCGTTATAATGATAATTTATTTATCATGAAACCTTCGCTCAAGAGGTGACATTTAATGATAATTATGCAAGAATATCGCAATAACTGCAACATATAGATTGGATATTTGTTAGAATTGCCGCAGTGAGGCGATTCTAACAAATATCCAAAATTTATGTTCTATGAGGAAATAAGAACAAAACAAGACCTTTCTTACATATCAATCTGTTCGTTAAGTATTCTGTACAACAGTAGATTCAATATAATGGCAACATGCTGTCGTAACGAGAGCTCACTGTAATGAGTTGAGGAATTCGAATATTTAGGGTAAATTTTTTGTGTGATACGGTCCAAGGTCGTTCAGTAAAAACCACACAAATGAACCTTTATCATTCTGTGGTCAAATTCAGTAGACGACAAATTGATATTTTTCGCATTTTTTCCAAGAATAATAGGCTATCATGCAAATGGTCTCCTATGGAGACAATTTGCTTGAAATGCCAAAGCCTTGCTGGAAACGTCAATGCCTGTTTTCTATGGAGACAATTTGCCTATCTCGTACAGATACAATTTTTGTAAATGTCAAAGCCTATTTTCTGGGAAAATAAGAAAATACTTATAATGTTGTTGCCTGCTGAAAATTTCCCCGGCATGCTAAGCTTTATTACAACTCAGCTGAAAGCTTGTGTTCTCATTAGCTTTGTACTGATATCAGCATATCGTTTATACAAGCATATATTAGATTAATCTGATTATACAGATAACAAATAAATGGGTCTCTCTCATCCCCATCTCACCCAGTCGCCACCAGCACTTCCTCATCTCAAATTCACATAACCAGCACTTTCGTTAGTGATGTAGTTTACCTTAACTGCCTAAAATATTTGCTAAACGGATTTTATATTTTCGTTAAGAGGACCTGGTAGATTTTCTTGCCATTGTTCACAACAGAGACAAGGGGTTTCCCGTCTGTTTCGCACATACCAAACCCTACTCTGAAAGAGGTCTATTTTAAAACGGACTTTTGATCAGAAGCCATTTCAGCCAACGAGACCACATAATTTATAAAGGGCTTTTGCTACAAAATGATATAATCTACAGAATCAAATCTGTGAGCGGATAACGAAGGCCCTTATCTTATCACATTGCGCATTTGTGTTGTCTGATCAGGGACTTCGCTGTCCGCATATGCCTCGAAGCCAACTTTTCACAGCACACTGCTCGTATTGTATTTATTGAATGATATTGTAATGTAATATCTTTATTATACCGAGAACAAAACAGCGTATTAGACTGTAATATATTTCTATTACACTGTGTACAAAGCGCCGTATTGGATTGAATTACATTTCTTTACTATATTGTGTACAAAGCACCTATTTTTCTCAATTACATTGTGCAAATAAAAAAAAAGAACGTATTAGATAGTAATACTGTTTCTCAACTACACTGTGTACAACGCACCGTATTAGAATGTAATACCTTTCTCTATTATATTGGGTATTAAGCACCGTATTAGAATGTAACACCTTTCTCTATTATATTGTGTATTAAGCATCATATTAGAATGTAATACCTGTCTGTATCATGTTGTGTACAAAGCACCGTATTAGAATGCAATACCTTTCCTTTTACACAATGTACCAATAACTGTATTACAATGTATATTGCAATACACTGTGTTCAAAACACTGTATTAGACTGTAATATCTTTTTCTATTATATGTTGTACAAAGCACCGTATTATATTGTAATACCTTTCTGTTCTACACTGTGTACAAAGCACCGTATTAGACTGTAATACCTTTTTTTTTCTCCTCACTGTTTACAAAGCACCATAATGTTTTATTGCAATACCCACTACCCTTCCCTATTACAAGGTGTACAAAAAAAAAAAAAAAAAAAAAAAAAAATACTTACACTTGGATACTTCACTGAGATGAATAATATCTGTAATATAGCTGTGTTTTCCTGGCGGCTCTCAATGATCAATTATGCACTTTAATATGTATGTTAATTACATTTTCTCTTGACAACTGACAACTCGTCAACAGACCCGGAAGTAAGACATGAAGTGACGTTATCGTGAAAGGAAAAAACAGGGATTTTAGTTAACATTTACCACTCTGGGCTAATTCATCAGACAACAAACAGATGATATAGTTTCTTAGTTTTCCAAGAAAACAGGATTTGGCATATCTTGCAAAGTCAGAGTTACACTTTGCATGAAATGCCAAAATCTGTTTTCTGGGACAAATAAGAAAATATTTCAATATGACGCCTGTTGAAAATTTTACCTAGCATGCTTTGTGTTAAAATATAACCAGTGAACTTTCAGTGTTAGTTTGGTACAGTGCATTGTATAATTGAGTCGCAGTGTCAGGAAACGTAACTTCGGACATGTACGCGCAGTCTAATTGCGAATCTTCACTGGGAGCAAAGTTTCTTCATGCGGACAACGAAGACTTCAAACAGACTGCGCGAATGCGCAGACCGAGTCGTGTCTTCGTTTGGCGCACATGTCAGAAGGTACGCTTTCTCACGTTGATGCTCAACTGCCTTGCTTAGTACTCGTTTAACTAGTTGGAAGTTAGAACAGTCAAAAAGAATTACAAGACAAATCACCAACCAGTTTGTCTTTTATTTACCTGCATTGTTTATGGCGTTAAATAATCATTTATTTTCGATACTGTATTTGAACTGATATTCGGACATCTGAACTCCTTATCATAATTGTCCTTAAAATTGAACACGCCCTTTGTACTGGAAGTGCGACTATAGTAAACCATTGTTCTGTTCTGTTCTGTACTATCTGTTGATGCGTCTATAAACTGCTGGGTTACTGGTGGGTCTGATTGATCAGACGCTTGTTCTGCGGCGTCTCTGTGCCCCAGATTAGGATTCGGCACAATGATTTTCCACTGTTTTAACCCATTTGTGCCGAGTGTACTGTTCTATCTCAATTCTTTGGACAGGCCCATTTCTAGTAGAAGGAATGTCTGGTTAGTTTTTTTTATTATTACCATATTTTATATCAATTCTTGTATTTTGTGCAAACAGTGTAGACCCTGATCAGACGCGGCGTCTGATCTGGGTCTACACTGTTTGCCAGTGTCCCTATTAAAGGACAATAGGCATAAATGGGTTAAAGTTTGACTGTGAAATGCTCTTTCGCAATGCATAACTCGGTCTATCCGAACTTCTAAAATATGCATTTGGATAATAGTAGGAACAGGCAACTTAACGTTAAAGTATTTGTATAATGGCAGAAATTTCGAGCGTTTTGATTGCTATTTCCTCGCTACATTTCTACTGTAATAGCTCATCAAAGAACAAGCTAAGTTAACCTGACAATGATCAATTTCTGAAGAAAAGAAAAGTTCATACATATGTACATATATCTGACGAACATTTGACACTATTTGACTGTGTTGACCTCGAAAATATGATCAAGTGCCCCGACGTCTAATCAGCAGTAGAGCTTGTCCAAATGCTGTCTCCCTGCAACTTTGATGAAAATCTGCCCAGCGGTTCAACAGACAGCTATCGTGCACACATAAATATGTCTCCCCGACGCCAGCGTTAACGGTATCCAGACCGAAAGCAACGCCCTCCTTCACTTCTGGTGAAGGTGTGTGTGTGTGGGGGGGGGGGGGGGGGGAGGGAGGAGGGAGGAGGAGGGGAAAGGGGGGAGGAGGTATAACTATGGCATTTCACTCCCTTGCAACGTTTCACCCACACTCCCTTGCAACGTTTCAATAATTTTATTCTGTAGAACAACCAACAACCAACAATGATAAACAACATGGCAGCAACTGCTCAAGAAATATCAAATTGACATTTTGCAGCCAGACAGCAATTGTTCAAACACTCCAGGTCACTCCAAGTCACCGCTAGAAATGTTGATATTGGAACTATAGTAACTTTGAGGATACTGCCAAAGACGTCAGACTATGAATCATCGATTAATAATGCATTCCAATAACCATAACTGAGAATATGCCAAAACATAGTAAATACGATGTTTGCAAAACAATGTAGCTTGTTCTAGGACAATTATGTTAAAAAAATGTCCGTTGATAACTATTCAGGGTTCATAAAACTACCATTAATTATTAACAGATGAAGTCTTTTTTTAAGGGTACGCTTCTGTATCAACAGACTATAAAAACTTGAATTTTAGTAAGCATTCACTTGTAATGACAACTTGTTTTAGCAAAGAATAAGGTGGTCACCAACACATATTCCGACAGTATCTCATAGAAATACCCTAAGAATTCGGAGCGACACGCTTGTGCCAATAGTGTAGATTCGGGTCTGATCAAAGTCTAGACCGATTGCCACTCATCCAGCAATTTTAGACATACCAACAGATAAATTCATTAAATTGATTTGTTCACATTTGAGGACAAGAAAGGAGTTAGGGCGTCCTAATACTATTATGGAATGGAGAAGACGAGACTGGAGAGTCACTGCAATAATTCGAGAGCGTAAAAACAAACTACAGTCGGCTCTCGTTATCTCGAAGTCCAAGGCTCCCTAAAATACTTCGAGATATCCGTACCTCGACATATCAGATTTGCAGAACTGAGGAAAAAATAAATCGAACAACTAATTTCATAAATGAATATGCAATTTGACTCCTGAAGTTAAAGATATATGGATGATAGACGGATGGACGATAGACGGAAGACAAATGGAAATAGCTCACTATGGTTCATCTTGCGTCTTTGGCTCAGGTTGAGCTAAAATAATAATCCATAACAACGCAAAAGGCAAGTATCGCTCCCATAATTCAAGAGAGAAACAACAAACCAAATAAAGCAACTCACTGACACCTTTCTTGCATGCTTTAAAAACTACTAAGCTACTAGATGTAAGGGACCTGACCAAAACGACAGCCTATTCAAATTGAGCCTCAACGAGAAAAAACGTACCTTCTGACGTGTGCGCCCAACGAAGACCCAAATCAGCCTGCACATCTGCGTAGCCTGATCAGAGTCTTCCTTGTCAGCATGAAAAAACTTAGCATCCTTGGCTATACAAAATTCACCCAGTGAAGATTCTGATCAGTCTGCGCGAAAGCGCAGGCTGATCTAAATCTTTACTGGGCGCTCACGTCCGCAGGTCCTTTTTCAGAAGTTGCGGCTCTATTTATTCTGTTGAGGAACCTGATAAAACAACATCACACAGAAAGACATTAGGAAAACAGGATAATGAATAAAAGTTTGTCTGGCTTAACATTTAGATGAAACCATTTATCTTAAGTACTGCGCCGCTATCATAAACCATTTTTGTATTTTACAATTCTAAAGAACACGAAAGCAAGGATATTAAGAACGTTTTATTATTTTCATCACGCAGCCACTTTTCAAACTAAAGCAATTAAAGGGAACTGAGACATTTTCAGGGGAAGCAACTGTGTCAAAATCGTTTCGCTTCCCCTTCTTAAAAGGGGTCTACTCTAAAAGGAAAGAATTTGCTCCCCTTTGGGAGCAATTTCCTTCCTTTTAGAGCAGATCCCTTTTCAGAAGGGGCTTTATGTGCTGGAACGAAAAAAGGAAGTCACTAAAGTTGTCTCCCTTGTTAAAGTGCATATCCAATCCCCCTTAAACAAATAGTTATTGGGCTTCATAAATTACTAGAGCTTCATCGGGGCTATATTAGAGTTATATTTATAGACAAGTTTCTAGAAATTTTCTGTTTTGACAAATCGTGGCCAAGAAACGTATTCGGCCTCACGCCTAAAGGCTTTTGATAAATATTGAATTTCAATTTGGCATGCAATCCTCTCTGAAGCCCATTATGTTTTATCCTGTTTATTGCGGGGACTGATGTTTTTCAATGGTGCTTATTGGTCAGTAACGACTAGACTCACGCAACGGGAGAGCGCCTTAAGTCTAAATCATCTGGCGTCACGGAATACTTCAATTTTGTGTTTAAATAAGGCACAGAAACATTCGTGACACTACATTATGAAAGCGGGTTTAATCTTATCCGAATTATGCAAATATCTCAATCACATAAAGAGTTTATGTATATTGCTTGTTCAGAGTATTACAGGAATCTCTCTCAAATACAGCCGAAAGAATGATGATCAATATGACATGCGAGTGCTGTCGCCTTAAGTGAGGAATGAATACAATTTTAGCGACGGGGGTGGGGGTGGGGGGGGGAGGAGCGCGTGGAAGTGGAGGGGGCGGCTGGTGTGGGGTGGAACTCTGGCAAAAAAAGATGTTTTTGTCTCCCTTCTGAAAACTCTTTCCTTTTAGAGTAGATCCCTTTTCAGTTTTTGTAAGCAAATTTATTCTTTTATGTGTAGACCCCTTATTGCTTGTTCAGAGTATTACAAGAATCTCTCTCAAATACAGCCGCAAGAATGATGATCAATATGACGTGAGTACAGTTGCCTTATGTGGAATAGGGAAATGGACACACTTTCAAGTTGGGGGTGGGGGGCAACTTTGGTCAAAATGATTTTGCCTCCCTTCTGTAGAAGGGTCTACTCCAAAAGGAAAGAGTTTGCTCCCCAAGGGAGCAAACACTTTCCTTTTAGAATAGACTCCTTTTCGGAAAGGAAGCACATTCTTGGAAGCAAATTCTTTTCTATTAGGGTATACCCCTTTTCAGAAAAGGGGCAAATGACACGTTTTTAGAAAGGGGGGGTGGGGGGAGTGGAGGAGTCTTCCTTTTAGTGTAGACTTCTTTTCAGAAAAGGAAGCAAATTCTTTCCTTTCTAGAGTAGATTTGTTTTCTGAAAGAGTGAAAGTTCTTTCCTTTCAGAGTATATATCTTTTCAGAAAGACAGCTAATGCTTGGAAACACTTTTTTTTCCTTTCAGAGCAGAACCCTTTTCAGAAAGGGAGCAGAAAAGGAAGCATATTCATTCCTTTAAATGTAGGATCCTATTCAGACAGGAGGCAATTTTTTACTGTTAGATTAGAACCCTTTCAGAAAGGGAGCAAATTCTTGAGAACAAATTATTTCCTTTTTTAAAAGACCACTCATCAAAAAAGCAGCAAATTCTTTCCTTTTAGCCCCTTTTTTCAGAAAGCTTGCAAATCACTGACTTTCAGAGGAAATCCCTTTTCAAAATGAGCTCAGTGTGAAGGAAGCAAACAGAAAGCTACAAAAGTTGTCTCCCTTGTACAAGATGTCGGAAAATCTGCCAACTGATTATTATTATTATTATTATTATTATTATTATTTATAACTATCAGTCTTCCTTTTACAAGATGTCGAAAAATCAAGTGATTATTATTATTATTATTATTATTATTATTATTTATTTATTTATTGTTGTTACTATTTATATATTTATTTATTTATTTATTTATTTATTTATTTGAATGAAAAGGTTCTATTGGTATGGTCAAGCAGAGCTAAAATGTTGTTTGTTAATTTTCCCCCTCATATATAATGCCAAGCTCTGTTTGCCCTGAAAATTATATACCGTATTCGACCTAATTACCGTACTGTGCGCTTAAGTTTTTCAAAAAATACTGGGAAAACAGTGTAAAATATACAATGTATATCTACCCATACTAAGGGTACACTTAAAAAAAAGATCAGCGAAGGACTAATTAAATGATACTTATGCGATGTTTTTATTCTGATTTTCTTTATAAAACCAAATCAGAATAAAAACATCGCATATTGTACTCATTTAATTAGCTCCCTTCGCTGATCTTTTTTTCTAAGTGTACCACTTCAGTATGGGTAGATATACATTGTATATATTACACTAGTTTTCCAGTAATTCTTTTGAAAACTTAAGCGCTACAGGTACGTGTAATTAGGTCGAATACGGTATATAAAAAATATTTGAGAATATCTTCTGCTATAATTTTGGGGTTAACCAAGATCAAGGTTACACATGAGAACATAACAACTTAAGTCAAATATACCGTATTTACCCTATGTATTCCGACAGATAGGTCTTAGTAAACTGTGTAAACGCAGATCAGACGTTAAAGAAAGCGGCGTCTGATCAGGGTCTACACAGTTTGCCACTCATTTAGCAGTTTAAGACCCATAAACAGATAGTAAAATGGACAAATTTTAGGATATGGTAAGAAGTTACGGTGTCCTAATACGTTGGGTAAATATGGTCAAGTTATGACAAAGCATGTTTATTTCGGGCATATGCAAACTGTGTATGTTCAGACTAGATCGCACACATCTGTAACAGTGTTGTGTCGAGCTAGCTGCCTGAGCTGAGTGAGGTAGACACTATTGTCTCTAATGATAATCTTCAAATGGTCATTTTTTATAAATGAAAGAGACCTCTATACATGAACTATAAGCAAAGTGGTCGACTTTTAAGGTGTCACCTGGGCCTCAAGTTTTATGTTGAAAGGCCCATCAACTCTGAGCCCATCAATGATTTTAAGTGGGCAAAAGACACTCTGGTTCCCTTTCGGAACAACACTACTGCAGTCTAATGAGGGTTCAGTTCATCTAGGCAACCAGCTGATATTGCATTTTTTTAAATGAAATCCGGGTTAATCAGACTGCACAGTCTGGTAAACTATATTCAGATACAGATTTTACCATCATCTCGTATGACTTGGAACGCATCATATATCCAGTGCATAACTATTAGATGAAAAGCCACACACGTTATGTTTGGCACGCGCGCAATTCGCACATCGTCTGTTACTTTGAGCACGTGGGTTAGTTCCAAACTCTCAATAATAAATAATACATTTTGGCAAACAACAAAGACAGAATCGTGACGTAGGAAAACCAGATGCGCTTATGCCAAGAATTTCTCGTGAGCTGAATTAGCGCGCCAAAACAGACTGCAAGCTGGTATCCGCTTCAATGTCTAATACAAATGGTACACGACTTTATTAAAACGGAACCAGCAAGGGAATAAAGAAAAATTACGCATCAAAAATATAGCTCGTCATGAAGTACGCAACCTGTACTCAGAAAAAAACGCAACAGATGGAGTTTATATTTAGTTCCTGGAATGGCTCCAAAAATGTAAGAGATAAAGAGAAATGGATCACGCTCAAAGAAAAAAGCATCAGTGTTTATGGACACGAGCCAGCTTACATCAAATGCGAAAAACAGTGCCGGTGTTGTGGCATATGCGGAGGAATTCTTGCCATGCGTGGCAAAATGTACGGTTTGATCAATACGCACCTATTTACTTCTACTGGTTTTTTTCTATGCGCAGAGAAAATCTAAACATGTGTGCAAAACATTGAGTGAAAT
The DNA here is from genome assembly GCA_964016985.1 of Anodontia alba. NCBI lineage: Eukaryota > Metazoa > Mollusca > Bivalvia > Lucinida > Lucinidae > Anodontia > Anodontia alba. The sequence goes on along the minus strand of OZ024823.1, from coordinate 32,832,141 downwards.
ACGAGGGAGGTGTGCTTTGAGACATGTAATCAACCTGGAACCGCACCTAAACCACCCCTTGTGAAAATAAAACATTTGTTCATTCAGTCTTGCTCACGTATCCTGGGATGTTATAAACTGAACACAGTAAACTAAAAAGCATAGCTCCAGCTTAGCCGTTTTCTTTTTTTTTTTTCTTTTTTTTTTTTTTTTTTTTTTTCGTTGTTTTGTTTTTGTTTGTTATTTTCGCCGAAAAAAATACTGATGTTTTTCTTATTTCTTCCAGATAATGTATGTTGTGGTACTTATTAGAAGCGCTTCAATGAGGTGCTTCTAATGAATACTCACAGCATATTTTTGTGTCGAAATAAGAAATAAGTAGCCCAAGGTACTGATACCTACATTCATATTTTAAATTAGAATTCTTCTTGAAAAATGCATTATTTTACCTTTTTTCCCATTCAGAAGTCCAAGGGACCATATTTGCCGTAAAATATGTTAAGGTCAATCTAAGGTCATCATCTGAATAAATTTGGTAATTTTCAGTCACCTCATACTTAGTTGCCAAATTTCATGGCAATCATCCTAGCGGTAATGGAGCAAAATATCTCGATCTCTTCAAGTTAATACCACATATGGACGTGGAAGCCATCTTGGTCATGTGACCTGGACCATTCAAATAAACTTTTCCTCCCCCACACCCGATCCCAACCTTGAATCTGAACATGAAATTTAATAGAAATTGCCCCAGTATTTTCATAGAAGAAGTCCTTTAAAATGTTGACGGACATATAATCCTAGTGACCTTGGACCAAGATCACTGAATGACTTTGACCTTTGACATTGAGTGAGGTTCATCTAAGACCTATTTCATTTCATAAACCTCAATTGTTTTGGATTAATGCACTGTTTTACATTTTTCCCATTCAAAAGCCTAAGGGAACGAATTTGACCTTGCCATAAAGTAGGTCAAGATCAACCTAGGATCATCATTTATATAACTTTAGTAGAGCTCAAGTCCCTTTTGTTGTCTATTAAGTTTCAAGGTCATCTGACTTATGGCTCTGGAGAAGATTTTCAATGATTTTTTATCATACATGGGCATGGCTGCCATCTTTGTCATGTGACCAGGACTAATTATATAAACTTTTGTTCCCATGAGGTATAAATGCTCTACATAAAATCTGACTCGAATTGACCCTGTGGTTTCTGAGAAGATATCTGAAATTTTGATGGACATTCAATCCTAGTGACCTTGAGTCAAGGTCACTGAATGACCATGACCTTTGACATTTATAGGGGTTCATATAGACCTACTTTCATTTCATAAACAACTGTTTTGTAAAAAAAATGCACTCCTTTTACACTTTTCCCATTCAAACGCCTTACGGATCAAATTTGACCTTGCCGTAAAATTGGTCAAGGTCATCCCAGGGTCATCATTTATATAACTTTTGTAGGGCTCAAGACCCTTTTGCTTTCTTCCAAGTTTCAAGGTCATCTGACTTACGGTTCTGGAGAAGAACAATTTTAAAGGTTTTTACCATATATGGGCATGCCGGCAATCTTGGTCATGTGACAAGGACCTGCACTGTTTTACATTTTCCCATTCAAACGCCTTAGAGACCAAATTTGACCTTGTCGTAAAAAAAGTCAGGTCAACCTAGGGTCATCATTTATATAACTTTTGTATAGTTCAAGTCCCTTTTGCTTTCTTCCAAGTTTCAAGGTCTTCCGACTAACGGTTCTGGAGAAGGGCTTTTACCATATATGGGCATACCCGCCATCTAAGTCATGTGACCAAGACCAATTATATAAACTTTTGTTCTCATGAGGAATAGATGTTCTATATAAAATCTGACTCGAATTGGCCCTGTGGTTTCTGAGGAGAAGATATTTAAAATTTGGATGGACATTCAATCCTAGTGATCTTGAGCCAAGGTAATTGAATGTCCTTGACCATTGACATTCCTGGGGGTTCATTTAAGACCTACTTTCATGTCTTAAAATACAATCTTTTTTGGCTAAATGCACGGTTTTACCTTTTTCCCTCAAACGCCTTAGGGACCAAATTTGACCTTGCCGTAAAATAGGTCAAGGTCAAACCAGGGTCATCATTAAGACAGACATTTATATAACTTTTGTAGAGCTCCAGTCCCTTTTGCTGTCTGCCAAGTTTCAAGGTCATCGGACTTACAGTTCTGGAGAAGAAGATTTTAAAGGGTTTTTCCATATATATGGGCATGGCAGCCATCTTGCCCGTGTGACTAGGACCAGTTCTATAGGAACTTTTGTTCCTACGAGGCACAGATGTCCTGGTACAGCTTCTTAAAAGCCTCCTGCAACAATCCAGAGGGAACAGGCCGTCGGAAGAATGTCAAGTTCCTCCGCTTGGGACCTGAGTCAAGCTAACTAGATCACCAACACCAGCGCGGACTTCGGTAAGGACACCCAACAGGTTCTAGGGAGAGAACACCCCATTGGCACCCGGTTGAGGACACCCACCCTGCACCCTTTCCTGTAGCGACCGGCATGTGGCTAGAGAGTGTATCTTTCTCACGACCAGAGCTGTGTACCTAATGCTTTATGCAGTCTGAACTGACACGCATTAAGTACGAGATTAAAAGCTCAGACTTTTCGGCTGACTGTCAAAATTCTGCAACTTACAGGCTGGACCACTATTCTCGCACGAGGTCTGGGCACACATGCACGATGTCTGAACATGCACACAGTCCGTATCTGGGCGAGGTGACCTAGTTATGAATCATAACTAGGCACCGTTTCAAGCCAACCCAGCAGTCCAGTGAAACTAATTCAGATTTTTCTGGCGTAGCCCCTATGTGACTAAGTTGCCCAGCTACGTTAAAAATCTGACTGACTGACTGACAGACATAGCTGTTCAATATAAAATAGACTTCAGTTGGTCCAGGGGTTTCTGAAGAGAAGACTTTTAAAATTGTGGACGGACAACGGACCATTGTATACTATAAGCTCACCTTGTGAGCCTTCGGCTCAGGTGAGCTAAAAAGATTATGTGGAGTCGCCCTCTCCAGAACTATTATAGAAAGTAGTGAAGGAGGTTGCAATGACTGAAAGTGGTGAATGAGGTTGCAAAAACGCACAGGTTGTTTTTCCCTCGCCGACTAACTGACAATCCTTTCATTAGCAAGTATTGGTTTTCGTCGTTGCCTGGTAAACCGATAAACCAGTTGTGAAGTGCCCTACTAGTCTGACTGCTTTGAACTTGCGGGAAAAACACTCGCTACCACGTGACTTACATACAATTCCCGAGTCCCAACAAATACCCACACACTCCCACATCCCATTCCACATTTTTACTATGTACAGTGAAATGGGTGACTCGCCTCAATTTTGACTAAATGAAGCATTTCTTTTAATGTTAGTGTTCAAAACCTCTTGGGAAACGTACGTTCTTTTTATGAAACAGCACATTGAAAACGTGTGGAGCCTAACTTTGCCCATGTACATTAGAGAGTTTCCGACTTTGAAGTTAAATTATAGTCTACTGGTAGTAAATCTGGCAGGCAACTTTAAAAAAAAAAATGTATATATATATATATATATATATATATATATATATATATATATATATATATATATATATATATATATATATATATATATATATATATATATTTCTTAATTTTCGTTGAAAATAAGACGACATGAGACAACAGTGATATATATATATATATATATATATATATATATATATATATATATATATATATATATATATATATATATATATATATATTTCTTATTTTTCGTTGAAAATAAGACATTTCATTATGAGACAACAGTGAACTATCTCGATTCCCCTTATACGAATCTCTTCTCAAAGGCAATACTATCCGAGAGTTATTTTAGAGTTTCATGGATATGTAAGAACACTGTTTATCTGGATGCACAATGACTCCTCTCAGAACATATTTTACAGTGAATGAACACTCCTGAAATTTTCGTCGCCATATATAGAGACATTTGCTGTTTTTTTTTTTTTTGGAAAAAAGTAATTCACTTTCTTAGAATTAAAAACCTTTCGAAAATATCGGGGAGGGGGGGGGGGTGGGGGGGCCGGGGCGTACGTGAGGTGGGTACTTCTACTTCTAAAGAGATCAAACTCTTTCCTTTAAGAGTAGCCCACAATGAGAATGGAGCTAATATTTCAGTGTATAAGTTATTTCCCTTGAAGGCGTGTCCATTCTCCTAAAAGTCAAATACGTATTTCTTTTTTAATTAGAACGTGACCGCGATTCATCATCTCTGCGTTAATACCTTACCGTATAAATCCTAAATGCTGGACATACAGGCTTAAGCAAACAGTGCATACCCAGATCAGACGCCGCACTGCGGCGTCTGATTAGGGTCTACACGGTTTGCACTCACCCTGCAGTTTTTAGGCACATCAGTAGGTAGCAAACTTAGAAAACAGATTCTGCAAGTAATGACCTTTGAGAGCAATAAGCAAACTCATAAAACTTAAAACAGCTGGGCCCAGTTGTTCAAAGCGTCGTTAGCTTAACGAGCTCGTTAAGGGCCATTTCGTTAACTATTTTAGCGGATTCAATATACAATTTTCTGAAATTTTTTGCTGAAAAAATGTGAGTAGCTTTTGCACTGCAAAAGCTACTCACATTTTTTCGGCAAAAAATTTCAGCATATTTGCGTATCACTCGATGTAAATTTTAACGAATCGTTAACTAACGACATCGTTAGTTTTGAACAACTGGGCCCTGAAGTGACAACCGTTTTGGTCTGACTAGCTAGTTTTGGCTAATTAGACCTCATCAATTTCTACGACCACTCTCTTCCTTCCGCTGATTCAAGAAGGGCAGCTGTCAGTTTCAGACGAAGGAATGCACACAAGTACTGGTTAACCGCTTAGAGGACCAATCATGCCCAGGAAAAAATGTTTAGGTAAAGCGGCCAACTCGACATACCTAATAGTGTTGACTGGGCCATTAAACTTCAAACAAAACAAAACACGGTAAGGAGTTAAGGTGCTCCAATATTTAGGGCAAATACGGTAGTTCATGATACAACTGTAGGATTGCTTATTTATTTCTTGCATAGAGTGTTTAAAACATTGGCAGTTGTGCAGGTTAGTCTGCAATAACTGCCAAGAATGCTGTAGCAGAATTTTTTTGCCTATTGATAATGATTTCGAAATTTCTGTCTGGCTCGGAGTCTCTGGAAGCACGCAACATTGGAAATAATTATCTACCGGCCACTGAGATCATAATGGATCGGGTAATAAGACCTGCTTTCAATGAATGGCAGATATTGAGAAATCGCGTGATGCGCCATCGTTAAGGACGCGTCACATGACCCGGATCGCGTGCCGTACTTTATAACTAGTTCGGTTTCGAAATTAATGCCTACGTTGCGTTGAAATGTGACAATCAGAAATTGATTACGAGATAAAATGACAAAATAAAGTGAGCCGGGCCACAGTATTTCATACAAGATTGCATGCGCGCCCGGCGAAGACTCAGATCAGACTGCGCATCAGCGCAGTCTGATCAGTCTTCGCAGGGCGCCCTGTGGGTAGCCAATGATCTCAAGCGGTTTCAGGCACACAGCGAAGTCTGATTAGCCTGTGCGGATGCGCAGGCTGATCTGTATTTTCGCTGGGCACACAGGCAATCTTGTAGGAAATGATGTGTCCCGGCTCAAATTGTAGAACTATAGATGATCGATATGCACGTCTACTCTAAACCGTTTAACGCTTTGTATTCTGGGTAAAAAGAAGTGAAATAGCTTCCCTGTTCGCCTCAGAAAATAGGGTTTGATATTTCAGGCAAACTGTCTCCTAAGCAAATGTCAAACCCTATTTTCTGCGAAAGCAAATAAGATAGAAAGAAAAAAGAAATATATCAATTTGTCATCTGCTGAATTTTATACAGATTGCTGAAGGTTGACCCTTTCAGCCCTACAGGCCAAAACAGATACCTCAAGCAGTGTAGTTCCTGATTAGACGGCTCTAGATGAGCCGGCTCATTCGGGTCTACACTACACTGTTTGCCATTCTGTTTTGATTTTTGACTGATATCCTTATTTGCAACAATGGGTATGCCCGAATTCACTGATGGAAAATCCATTTCTAAACTGAGGGTGGAAAAGGTCAGTTATGACGTTATGGATATTCGTATTCATATTTAATAATAGGGTCAGCTAATGAGGTTATTAGGAAAAATGTTTATCAGTTTTGTATTAAAAGATCTTGTGAGTAATCTTTGGAATCACCTTGGAAACTCACAGGATTCGCCCCGCTAAATGGGAATGGTAATCCCAAATCATCATCCAAATTATTAACTTGTCTGATGTTATGTAATATGATAGAGGTAGGTTTTTTTCTTTGTGCTTATTATTATTATTATTATTATTATTATTATTATTATCTGATGTTATGTAATACGAACAGATACAGGGTTTTCTTTATTATTATTAACCCTTAAAATGCCCAGAAACCTGCATCTGAAAAAGTCGTCTGTTTATGTCGTCTGCTGAATATTCTTGCAAACTTTTCAAACCTATTTTTGCGTACAGGCGAACAGTGTTAACCCTGATCAGACTGCTCCTAGAGGAGCAGTCTGATCTGGGTTCACACTATTTGCAAAAAATGACTAAAATCACAAGCAAAGCAGACGACAATTGTGACTGGCAGTTTAAGGGTTAAATATCTTGGTGTATCGTATTTACCCCATTCCATTACGGAAACACGCCTATTCAAATATATTGAAAATTTTACAACCAAAAAAGGGATTTTTTTTTTATAAAAACTTCAGATATTTTCCATATTTCTGTTCAAAACATAGGCGAGGCGGTTCTAACGAGTACCCACAATCCATGTTTTTGAGCAGAAATAAGAAAAATAACGTATACCCCTGTAAACCCCAGTTTTACTTTATAAAAGTGGGGTTTAAGGGGGTCAATATTATATAGGCATGTTTTCGTGATTCATACACCTCATCACCTTATCGCACTTGTTCTAAAATTTGAATAACTCAATATGACTATCTGCTGATGTGTCTAACAAGAGGGCCATGATGGCCCTGTAACGCTCACCTGAGTATCATAGCACCCATAAATGATCAAGGCGAACATTCTGACCAAGATTCATGATGATTATATAAAAACAGATTTTCAACATGACTGCTAGGGCGTCCATCTTGGACAGCTTGATTTTAGCTATTTTTGATCTAAAAGTGACCCCGATACTTCCTATCAAGTTTCAACTCAATTGGCCTTCTATTCAGGAGAAGAAGTTCAAAATAGCTTTTCAAGATGGCAACTGTGGCAGCCATCTTGTATTTCCGATCGGAACAATTTTAGCTATTTTTGATCTACAAGTCACCTCGATGATTCCTACCAAGTTTCGAGACAATTGGTCTTTCAGTTCAGGAGAAGAAGCGAAAAATAGATTTTCAAGATGGCAGCCATGGCGGCCATCCTGGATTTCTGATTGGAACGATTTGATCTTTGTTTGTGTTGAGGTTTTACGGCTCAGTCAACCCAATGGGGTCATGTCGAGCGCGGTCAGTTTACCTAACCACACGTTTACTGGGCAGGCTTAGTCCTCAAAGCGGTTAACCAGTATTGTGCACATTCTTTCGCCAGAAACTGACAACTGCCCTTCTTGAATCAGCGGAAGGGAGAGAATGACCGTAGAAAATATTTCATGATCAATCTCCACGAAAGAATGTTGCCGACCTCGGCGGGAACGATTTGATCTACATTTGATCTACAAGTCATCCCGATGCTTCCTATAAAGTTTCAAGTCAATTAGCCTTTCGGTTCAGGAGAAGAAGCGAAAAATAGATTTTCAAGATAGTCGCCATTGCGGCCATCTCGGATTTCCCATAGGACCGATTTTAGCTATTTTTGATCTACAAGTCACCCCGTTGCTTCCTACCAAGTTTCGAGTCAATTGGCCTTTCGGTTCAGGAGAAGAAGCGAAAAATAGTTTTTCAAGATGGCAGCTATTGCGGCCATCTTGGATTTCCAATCTGAACAATTTTATCTATTATTGATCTATAAGTCACCCCGATGCTTCCTACCAAGCTTCGAGTCAACTGGCCTTTTGATTCAGGAGAAGAAGAGAAAAATAGATTTTCAAGATGGCCGCCAATTTGGATTTCCGATCGGAAGATTTTAGCTTTTTTTATCTACATGTCACCCCGATGCTTCCTATCAAGTTTCGAGTCGGTTGGCCTTTTGGTTCATAAGAAGAATAGAAAAATAGATTTTCAAGATGGCCGCCATGCCATCTTGATTTCCTGACCGGGAAATGTTTAGCTATTTTTTATCTACAAGTCTCCCTGATGCTTCCTACCAAGTTTCGAGTCAACTGGCCTGTTGGTTCAGGAGAAGAAGCGAAAAATAGATTATCAAGATGGCTGCCATGGCGGCCGTCTTGGATTTCCGATCGGAACGATTTTAGCTATGTTGATCTACCAGTCACCCTGATGCTTCCTACCAAGTTTCGAGTCAATTGGCCTTTTGATTCAGGAGAAGAAGCGAAAAATAGATTTTCAAGATGGCCGCCATGGGCATCTTGGATCTCCGATCGGAACGATTTTAACTATTTTTGATCTACAAGTCACCCCGATGCTTCCTACCAAGTTTCGAGTCCATTGGCCCAGGGGTGTAGCAGGAGTTAAAGCAATTGTTGACGCATCACGACGGACGACGCACGACAGCATTGACCGATCACAATAGCTCACCATGACCGATCATAAAAGCTCATCATGAGCTAAACATCGCTTAATGTGTGACGGCATCAGTTCTGCGTCCACACGGTTTGCTCAGACCTGCTTGTCCGAACATTTAGGGTAAATAATATAATCAGTATTTTATTCGAAAATAATTCAATAGTAGTATATCAGCATATGCAAATAGATTTCACACGGAAGTATTATGATTTATATAACTTCACCTCTATTTATATGTATTTTATTTTGCAATCATAACTCCTAAAATACTTCGTGATTTGAATAAAACCTAATTCTTTTACACGACAGTCAACAGGTGCAGGTAAAAGGGTATCTAGAACATAACTTCTTTGTTATTTTTTTGCACCAAGACCGTATCCTGTATTAACTCAATGGTATCACCTCGCAGATTACAATCAAGTATTTTAATCAAGTATTTTATCAACTTTAAAGGCACTGATTCGCATAAAAAGGTTTTCAGTAGCACCCGTATAAGCCGTAACGTAAAAACCTTACCTTTGGATATAAGTACCTAGCGAAGATTCAGATTAGCCTGCGTTTTCGCGCAGTCTGATCAGAATCTTCACTGTACGCATTTTGGAGAGCCAAATTTTTTGTTCGGGCGGACAACGAAGACTGATCAGACTGCGCGGATGCGCAAGCTGATCTGAGTTTTCGTTTGCGCACATGTCATAAGGCATGTTTTCTTTTGTTCCGGCTCATATTACTACTTTTACATAATACCCAGGTTGGCCTTGTTGCTTTGACTGGATTCAAATCATGAATTATTGTGTTTGTTTATAGGGGAAAGAATCAATATGCCTTCAGTGGAGGAAACTCTGTCAAAATAGTTTAGCTCGGTTCCTTTCTGCAAAGCGGTAAGCTCTAAAAGGACATAATTTGCTCGCGTGGGGGTCTACTCTAGAAGGCAAGAATCTGCTCCCATGGAGAGCTAATTCTTACCTTTTAGAGTAGACCCCTCTACAGAAGAGATTTCATGTATAGCAAAGCGAACAGGAAGTCACAAAGTTGCTCCCTTGTAAAAAACGGCGGAAAACTACCAAGTGTATCCCGACCCCTTCAATACATGGTTCTGCAAAGTAAAAGAGGTTTGTTTCCCGGCTTAACCGTTGTTGCACCTTTGAATTAAAATACAACAAAAGTAAAAGTTGGTGGTACATAATGTATCATCACTTGACGTAAAACTGGTATATTCAATAAAGAACTGATTTGTATTCTCAGTCTCGTCGCACACGCACAGTAAATTGTCAGCTGGCTATTAGAATACAAGACAGAATACATTAAATTTTGTATTCTCAGTCTTGCTGCATATGTACAGTAGATTGTCAATTGGCTAAAAGAATACGAGTCAGAATACACTCAAGTGTTTTGTATTCTCAGTCTTGCTGCATATGTACAGTAGACTGTCAATTGGCTATAAGAATACAAGACAGAATACAAATAAGTAAGAACTGTGTGTTTTTTTCTCAGTCCCGCCGCATACGCACAGCAGACTGTCAATTGGCTATCAGAATACAGGACAGAATACATTAAATGCGGAACTGTTTTGCATTCTCGGTCTTGACACATATGCAATGTCAGTTGCCTATCAGAATACAAGGCAGAATACATTAAAATAAGAACTGTTTTGTATTCTCAGTCTCGCCGCATACGCACAGTAGACTGCCAACTGGCTATTAGCATACAAGACAGAATACATTAAAGTCGGAACTGTTTTGCATTCTCAGTCTCGCCGCATACGCACAATCGACTGTCAGTTGGCTATTAGAACCAAAGACAGAATACACTAAAGAAGGAACTGTTTTGTATTCTCAGTCTTGCCGCATATGCACAATCGACTGTCAACTGGCTATTAGAAAATAAGACTGAATACATTAAAGTTAGCACTGTTTTGTATTCTCAGTCTCGCGGCATATGCACAGTAAACTGTCAATTGGCTATTACAATACAAGACAGAATACATTAAAGTAAGCACTATTTTGTATTCTCAGTCTCGCCACATACGCACTGCAGACTGTCAATTGGCTATAAGAATACAAGACAGAATACAAGAAAGTCAGAAGTGTTCTGTATTCTCAGTTTTGCTGCATAAGCACAATCGAATGCCAATTGGCTATTAGAATACAAGACAGAATACTTCAAGGTAGGAATTGTTTTGCATTCTCAGTCTCGAATTGTTTTGCATTCTCAGTCTCGCTGTAATGCACAAAGGACTGTCAGTTGGCTATTAGAATACAAGAAAGAATACATTAAAGTAGGAACTTTTTTTTTATTCTCAGTCTCGCCGCATACGCAAAGTAGACTGTCAATTGGCTATTAGCACACAGGACAGAATACATTAAAGTCGGAACTGTTTTGTATTCTCGGTCTTAACGCATATGCACAATAGACTGTCAGTTGGCTATCAGAATACAAGACAGAATACATTAAGGTAAGCACTGTTTTGTAATCTCAGTCTAGCCGCATACGCAAAGTAGACTGTCAATTGGCTATTAGCATACAGGACAGAATACATTAAAGTCAGAACTGTTTAGTATTCTCGGTCTTGACGCATATGCACAATAGACTGTCAGTTGTCTTTCAGAATACAAGACAGAATACATTAAGGTAAGCACTGTTTTGTAATTTCAGTCTAGCCGCATATGCAAAGTAGACTGTCAATTGGCTATTAGCATACAGGACAGAATACATTAAAGTCGGAGCTGTTTTGTATTCTCGGTCTTGACGCATATGCACAATAGACTGTCAGTTGTCTTTCAGAATACAAGACAGAATACATTAAAGTAAGCACTGTTTTGTATCTCAGGCTTGCCGCATACGCAAAGTAGACTGTCAATTGGCTATTAGCATACAGGACAGAATACATTAAAGTCGGAACTGTTTTGTATTCTCGGTCTTGACGCAAATGCACAATAGACTGTCAGTTGGCTATCAGAATACAATACAGAATACATTAAAGTAAGCATTGTTTTGTATTCCCGTTTTGTATTTTCGTTTGCGCACATGTCATAATGCATGTTTTCTCTTGTTCCGGCACATATTACTACTTTTACATATAAGAACATCTTGGTGTTTTATTCTCGTCCCTCAATGCTAACTACGAAAGGAATTATTAGAAAGTCAATGCAGCCAATGCAGGTATACAATCTTCGGTCATTAAGAGAATGTCGCATATGTATGAACAGAACTAAACAGCTGAGCCGTTTCATAATAACGCAATCACGGACAAGAGAAGCCTAGAGTAGGCTGTATATCTTATCAGGGGTCTTCGGTGTTGGCTTACAAAATATATAGATACTTTTGAATACATCGGAGAACAGCGAAGGACACTAATTCGCTGCGCAAAGGCCAATATTGGTCTTCGAGTTGTTACAGTTCAAATGTTCAGGTATATCTTATTTACCCGAAGTATTGGGACACCTTCATTCCTCAAAATGCCTGTCCTTAAATTTAAACTCATCCAGATGTGTCTAAATTCTGGTGGATGAGTGGCAAACAGTGTAGACCCCGATCAGACGCCGTCTTCACTATTTGCTCAGACCTGTCTGTCCGAACACTCAGAACAAATACGGTAGACATTTTCTTTTAAACTCCAAGAACACTTTTAGACAGAAAAAAAACGGACTTCTTCCCCGCGATTTATTTTTCTTCCGAACATATTATGCAAGATCATTACCTTTGTTTAACAAGCCCTAAAATATCTGTCATTTGCTCTCCGGAACACGCGCACCCTTGACAGTATGAAAAACAGTGTGAATGTGCCGTGAATGAATTAGATATAATTAGATCGATGTGTTCGCATAAATTTTTGAAGGGTTCGCCGGAGTTATCAACCTTGTTAGTATGGGACATATTCAAGTTAATTAATCGAAAGTTACAGAGGCATGTCTCTGAATACTAAGTAGGGCACACGTTCATATCGTTCCTGATTAAAAACGTGGTAAGAATAATTCAGCCGGGCACAGAAAATCCTACTGGAAACCATGTCACAAGAATGAACGGCCTCGTCATACTGCGCAACGTTACAAAGGAGTTAATGTGCAAGCAAAGGTGATAGCATATGAAATGGGAACCTTGTCTTCATACTGTATCCCCAAATGTGTCGTATAATGCACAAAAATCCTAATCCGGGGCTATTACACTTCAAGTCTCATGAACAGACTCAATAAAACATTGTCTGCTATTTCTTTTATTTGATGTTTGCTTCCAAAGGACCCTTTCTTGCTGAATTTATTTATCTTCACTACAGCTAATGTTAACCCTTGTCCTGCTGAGCCCGGACATACCCTGCCTTTGCAAACAGTGTAGATCCAGATCAGTTGCCTTCTGAAGAAGCCAACTGATCTGGATCTGCACTGTTTGTCATTCAGTATGTGAATTTATATCAACAGCCTGGACCAAGTAATCTGATTGGCTGAAAACTGGAAGTGGGCGTGGCATCTTAATTTATTCAGCATGACTAGGGTTAAGTGCTGTTGTGGCGGCCGTAAAACGTCCCCCTGTACTTCGCTTTAGTTTGTGTTTTCTGAACCTTTAAGAACAGAAATTCGCTCAACCAAAGGGCCTACGAGACGTGAGCCGTGTTGCAAGTTACATTACTTTTCATGAACTGATTCCGTAAAATCCATGTGTGTGTGTGTGTGTGTGTGTGTGTGTGTGTGTGTGTGTGTGAACTGATTCCGTAAAAGCCATGTGTGTATGTGTGTGTGTGTGTGTGTGTGTGTGTGTGTGTGTGTGTGTGTGTGTTTTGTTGTTTTTTATGTGCTTTTCTTTTCTTACAAAGATCCTTCCTTGCAGAATTTATTGTTTTGTGTCTCTTCTGAAACGGTCTCCAAACACCAAAATGCACTATATTGTTACTGAATAGACCTATATAATTCAGCCGCACAATGCCGGTTTCGGTGGTCTTGTCGGATGCGCGTCCCACTGGTGATCAAATGGGCACGGGTTCGATCCGCATCACGCAGTGATCTGATTCTTAGCTGTCTGTATTTTTGTTTATTTAATTGCGTTTTATTTTTTATAGTATTATTTTTTATTTATTTCTTCGTGAGAACCTATCTGTTCAGACCTTGTTGACAAACGGTTCAGATGTAAGTACAAGTACGGATAGGGGTTAAGGTGTCCCAATAGTTAGGGTAACATTGGTATGAAAACACACTTAAATAATCCAAGAAAATAATGTCGGGGTCTTCGGGGAACATAAAAACCGCAAACACCCCTGATCAGTCTGAATATTCGCGCAGTCTCATCGCGAGCTTTGTTTTTCGTGGAGACAATTTAAAGCACCCAGTGACTCGAAGAGCGGACAGCGAATGCCCCGACCAGACTGCCCAGATGCGCAGGCTGATCTGGTTCTTCTTTGTCACCGTATTAACCATAGACGCCTTTTCTCGTCGCATGATCCAAATTCAGCTTTGCACTGCATGCACGCATGCGCCCACATTTAATTTAACCCTTAAAGCGCTAATCACAACTGCAGCTGGTAAGACGACATTTTGTATTCAGAGAAAATATGACTTGACATTTCATGTGAATCGTATGCCTGGCGGGCGATACACATGAAATGTCGTATTTTTCTCTGAAAATAATAATAATAAAACAGGATGTCGTCTGCTACAATTGTGCTTCGCGCTTTAAAGTGAACATGTAGCAATTATATTTTCCAAGGTTTTCATAAACCTCAATTTTCCACCTACATTTTAATCTTCTCGAACTGCTGATATTTAGAAGAAAAAAAAATGCAAGGAAAAAAAAACGCAATTTCATTTCCGTTGCCTGTTGCACGAAAATATCAGCAGAAGATACCGCATTTACGCTAAGTATTCGGACAGGCCTAAACAAACAGTGTAGACCCAGATCAGACGCCGCAGAATGCGGCGTCAGATCTGGGTCTACACTGTTTGCCATCCATCCAGCAGTTTCAGACGCGTCAATAGGTAGTAAAAACACGTGTTCTGATTTTAGGGGAAGTATGTCGAGAAGTCCCAATATTTAGGGTAAAAAACGCATGACAATATTTGTGTCGGGCGTGCCATAAGGTACAGTCTGTAAACAGCGATGACATAGATCAGCCTACGCATCCGTTTAGTAGGTTATTAACCCTAGGTTAACTACAGCAGACCACATTTTGATATTTGTTAAAATTGTATTTTTCAGGGAAAAAAGTAATAAATTGGAAATTTCATGAACGATTCACATGAAATGCCAATCTTATTTTCTCTGGAAAGTTTTATTGCTTAAAAAAAAAGGAGAAAAAAAAAGAATGTCGTCTGCTACAGTTTTGCTTACCACTTTAAAGGCTAAGTAATAAGGCGCAATAAGGCCGCCTTTTTTTTTTTTTTTTTTTTTTGTTGTTGTTTTTTGTTTTTTTTGTGTGTTTTTTTGTGTTTTTTTTCACAGCATGTTTCACTTCTGCTTACCAGTAATAACTCTGGGATGAAGATGGAAAATGTAATATAATCTAGTAATGTTATTCAACGCAATTACATCGGAACTCAGTTTTTAATATTTACAATAGCAATTCCTTAGGCAGTCAATGTACTTTTTCAAGCAGCGTAATTCTGATTTGGCTAAGTAAAATTGTAGCAGACGTAGCAAAATGGACTTCTAAATACGGTTATCGACTATCCAGCAGAAATAAAAGTCCCACAAATAAGGAACGTTACTTTTCACCTTTAACACTCTCTTGGCTAATTCTGCAGACGACAAATTGTTGATATTTTTCTTATTTTTCCCTGAAAACAGTTTTAGATATTTCATGCAAATTGAGATAATTTGCATGAAATATCAAAAACTGTTTTCTGGGAAAAATATGGAAAATATTTCAAAATGTCGTCTGCTGAAAATTTTACCCAGAGTGCTAAGCGTTAAATAGCAAGCGTCAATTAAAGTAAAAATGCGCAGTAACCGTATTTACCGTAACTTTTCCAGCCCCCCCCCCCCCCCCCCCCCCCCCCCTTAACTACTTACTACCATATTTCTTCAAAGCTTTGATCAACAGATTCTTAAAGGAATGACGAGCAATGAACGCAAAAAGCTGAAAAAAAAAAAACACTTCAATCTTTCTGGGCCAGATTAGCTAATTTCGGCTAAATATGCCTCATCAGAGAACATACAATTTTTCGAAAATTCCCGAATGGGGTCAGTGATCACAAAGGACCAGAAACTGTAAATTATACTTAAAGCATTCCGTGACGTCTGAGTCCATCTTAACACCTGCTGACTTTTTTTTCTTTTTTTTTTTTTTTCTAAAATCTGTGTGTGTTGGATGCGTGGCATGCCGTTCTGCAGTGTCTGATCTGGGTCTTCGCTGCTTGCACCGGCTTGTCTGTCCGAGTACAGTAGAACTTCAATGGTGCGAACATCTTAAGGACCATGGAAATTTGCTCTAGACATGGGTAGTTTAAGACACTGAAGGTTAATCAAAGCTCCAGGTCATAAGGCAACGTAGGAACAACGTCGTTACAACGTCGCTGCAACGTCGTGACGTTGCAGCGACGTTGTAACGAGGTTGTGTGTTTGCTGGGACATAGGAATAATTTAGGGATGTCTTTCAATCTTCTATAAAATAATATACATTTTCATAAGATAAAATTTCCCTAAATATTTGTTTCCTTGCGCTATCTGAAGAAGTTAGCTCCTAGGGACTCAAAAAAGAACGGTTCGAATCAGCCACGGTAAACTAGCCATCATTTTTCGTCATTGACGTTTTACTGTACAAAAGGGTATGAAAACGGTAATGACTGGCACGTGACGTTTATAGAACGTCGATGCAACGCCATGACGTTGGATCGACGTTGAGGCGACGTTGTATAAACGTCACAGGCACCAACAGGCAAGTGACGGTTATACAACGTCGCCTCAACGTCGACGCTGTTGCATCGACATTGAGGCGACGTTGTATAAACGTCACGCTGAATCCGATGCAAACACTTCAAGTGAGCCAAGCAGATTTGAATATTAGCATCACCATGTACAAACACCATAGAAACTAAAATTTAATCATGTTTCACGGGACGATGACAATAATTCAGAGGACTTCTTAAGGAGGAGTATGATGATAATTCTGGGATAATTTTCTCCAGTTCTCCATAAAACACATGTTGTGTGTACTCATTAGAAGCACTTCGCCGAGGCGCTTCTAATGAGTACCCACATCGCATGTTGTTGTTTTTTTGGAGAAATAAGAGAAAGCATCCCAAAATTATCACCAAATATTTCTCCTTAACAAGTCCTCTGCATTACTGAAGCGGTGAGGTAACTATGTAAACGTCCTCTCGTGACCATCAGACAATCCGTTGCCGGGCTATCCAACTACAAACACTTCTCTGATGCTCTGCATGCTGGGTAAATTTTTCAGCAGACGACATATTGAAAGTTTTTTTCTTATTTTTCCCGGAAAACAGGATCAGACATTTCATGCAAATGAAAACAATTTGCATGAAATCTCAAATCCTGTTCTCTGGGGAAAATAATGAGAAAAAAATAAACATCGATTTGTCGTCTGCTGAAATTGTCCAGGGAGTGGTAATGGTTTAAGAGGTGACAACGGGCTGATAAACAGCTCACGGAAACGGCTTCATTCCACAGTGGCTGTTTGACTATCTCTTAAAAATGGATTACTATTAAATCGTTTTCACCATATCTTATCATTTACCTAGCAGGGGAGCTTGGTTGTTAACTAGACATCGGGCGCACTTACGTATGTCCGGTCAGTCTTTTAGGTGTTTGTCCAAATAATGATTTTCTAAGCGGGCAGCGCCAGGCAGTCTGATCTGGGCATTCGCTGTTCGCATATGCCTCTAACATGTAAATACATTATGCAAGCTTTCGAGCCATGTCTAACAAAACAGGGCTGCCGGAAACTGAGTAAAATGTCAAGTTAGTACAAAAAAAAAAAAAAACGCTCGACATACCCCATTGGGTTGATTGAGCCGTAAAACCTCAACACACGCAAACAAAAAAGAGACAAAATCAGTGGACCCCGAAAAATAGGACAAGGTCAAAAAATCGTTCAGTTGTGTTCCAGGCCAGGTCTGAGGAGAATGTATACAGTGATAACTCAGCAATCAACTTTGAGAGAAATGACGTTAAATCCAAATCGAGGGTTGAGCACAAGACTATAGTAACTCAAAAATATTTTTGAAACCCTTGTTTAGGGGCAACTTGGACCCCTTTGTAAACAATGCAAATTTAGGTGTCATTGCTCATACGAGCAATGGCACCTAAATTTTCATTGTTTACAGAAAGAAATGTTGTAATCTTCATAACGCCTTCATGGTGAGGAGATTAGGTTTGGGGAAAAACAACCATCTGACTTACGCCAGTCTTGCGCTCAATCCTCGAAATGGCGAAAAAGGATAATGTTGGCGTAAAATAACAAAGAATATAGATCGAGGTTGCAGTCTACCTACAGAAAGAGGTGTATATCATTATTTTTATGCCGACGGACGACTGTCTCAAAGTTTGTTAGACACTGCGTTAAGTATAAGTGGTTGACGTAAATTGACAGTGAAATATAGGTCAAGGCCATAATATAATATCATCCCTCAGTGCTGAAGGTCATTTTATGACAGAAGACTATACCATGTTTAATGACTGCAAGTCAAAGTATGTCAAAATGGAGCATCAGGGTACACTTTAAAGGGAGGCAACTCTTCCAAAATTGTTTTGCCTCCCTAACTGAAAAGGAGTCTACTCAGTCTAAAATGAAATCATTTGCTCCCTCTGGGAGCAAAGTCTTTCCTTTTAGAGAAGACCCCTTTTAGAAGGGTCTTGGTGTGCAGGAAAGCAAACAGAAAATCACAAAGGTTGCCTCCCTTGAACCAAATTGCGGAAACCTTACCATGTGTATCTTGTCCCCTTAACGCTTGGCATCACGAAAACATGCCTATATAATTTTGACCCCCTTAAACCCTATTTGTATATAGTAAAACTGGGGTTTAAAGGGGTATACATTGTTTTTCTTATTTCTGCTCAAAACATAGATTGTGGGCACTCGTTAGAACCGCCTCGGCGAGGCGGTTCTAACGAGTACCCACAATCTATGTTTTGAGCAGAAATATGAAAAAAATATCAGAAATTTTTATCTGAAAATTTTCATCGTTTGGTTGTAAAATTTTCAGTACATTTGAATAGGCATGTTTTCGTAATGGGATGAAGCGACAGCAAAACCAAGACTACATCATGACGTATTTCTTACATGTGGCAAGGTCTACATGTTTTGGGGCAACATTGAATTCGTACACTTTAAAAAAATTCCCGTAGACTTTACGGTAAATCCTGGCAACTTTCTGCCAGCGCCTTGATCGTAAATTTTTATGGGGCCCGTAGAATTTTCGCAGGAATTTCCTCGTGATATGTAGGCTTAAGATACGGTGGGGTAGTTCAAATCCCTACTATGTCTTATATGTTACCTACCTTGCCCTACACTGCCCTAACATGCATATTTATTACTGTAAATAATCTCCAGGCGCCCGTAAAATTTACGGTACATTTAGTGGCAGCCAGTTACCAGTATTTACCGTAACACCTACAGGATCTTTTTACAGTGTACTTTGTGTTGCTTGTTGTCGATATCATCTAATCATAAAACAATCTCAGCGAACAATCCTCAATAATTTAAAAAAAGCTACATTTCAGGTCATTTGATAAATGCGCTGCTATTTTCACCGCTTATGATATACCTTCAAAAGAAAGAACGAAAAAACAAGAGTCCCGCGGGCCACGGCTCGCTCATCTGAGTGAAATAGCCACTTAGAGATATGCAGATGTTATGCAACATTTTTCCCATCATGTCACTGCAACTAATAAAAGGATCATCATTTGAGCAGTCTTGGTTTTGAAGAAGAAGAATCTTTTATTATCATTATTATTGTTTTTACCATATTTGGGCATGACAGTCAATGGAGCGTGGCCATTTGAACAAACTCTCAATCCCGTTTCAACTGTAGGGTCGACATTAAATTTGGTGGACATTGGCCAAGTGATTTCTGAAGATAAGTTGTTTAACTATATATGTTTTTAAACATGCATACAGCAGGGGAAGATACCCTTGCAATATAATTAAATTTTTTATTATAACTTAAAGCTTTTGCTACTTTAATCATATATTGTAAGTTTTAGACACTTCAGCTATTTGTGTGTGTGTGTGTGTGTGTGTGTGTGTGTGTGTGTGTGTGTGTGTGTGTGTGTGTTCATTGCTCTCAAGGGTCATTCTTTTTATAATCTATTTATCTTCGCCAGAATGCAGGACTTGCCATTTGTTACGACTCGGAGCAGACCGCGGCGCAAGCTGATCACATTCTAGTTTTATATTGGTGGTACTATTTCACCTGCAGTACCACTTGTTTAATAGTAACTTTAATTCGGCTAAACTGGGCCCAGTTGTTCAAAGCTAACGATGTCGTTAGTTAACGATTCGTTAAAATTTACATCGAGTGATACGCAAATATGCTGAAATTTTTTGCTGAAAAAATGTGAGTAGCTTTTGCAGTGCAAAAGCTACTCACATTTTTTCAGCAAAAAATATCAGAATATTGTGTATTGAATCCGCTAAAACAGTTAACGAAATGACCCTTAACGAGCTCGTTAAGCTAACGACGCTTTGAACAACTGGGCCCTGGTTGCTAAACGCATAAAGCGTGAAAAGCGCATAAAGCGTGAAAGTGATGCGTTTCAAGGTTATAGCCTTACTATTATATACATCCACCCACACTGTCCAAATGAAGGACAAACAGGCAACGGAACAGTGCCATCAGTGGACAGTTCGATGAGTGGTATTTTCATATTAATATTATTTAATTGTTTGTAGGTTTTTCTGTTCGAATTCCGAGAAGCAGAAAAGTGTCCGAGTCTGAACAGGAAACCCGCAAACTATATATTGCATATGTTACCTGTTATTTAGGAATACCTAGCCGGCTGCGCTGGGTAGTGCAGTCTGGTCGGGGTTTCTCAGGTTGCGTGAATTGTAGTTGCTGTCGTGAACGCTGTGCTGGCATGTGCAGACTGATCAGTCTTTTTGTGGCAGCAGGCGCAAAGTGTAGTTTAGTTTATACCAACAAAAACAGTGCAGGGTGTGCGGTACCATATGAATCGCGTAAGCAGAAAGATTAGGGGTTACATGCGCATACGCAACACGTGAACATAAACACGAACATACAGGCATGCACACATCCACATACATACGCGAGTTTTGGGGTTTTTTTTGGGGTTTTTTTTGTTTTTTTTTTTGTTGTATTTTTTGTTTTGTTTTTTATGCTAAACATTTATTTAAATCAATTGTATTAAATTGTACTGGTTGTTACGTCTGTAAAGACAATTTTGTACTATTTTTTTCCGTCTGCGGTGTATAATGTACGTTACATAAAGCTATTCCGTTACTACAAGTTGGGAGTTGATACTATACTACTCGCGGAAGTCGGGTGTGTTTCACAATAGTAATGTCAGTGACATTTAGGATTGCGACATATGGAATGTCATATCCCTGATTGTCATTCAGACATTATAATCAGTATAAAGCCGTCCGTATATATGGAAATGCAGTTTGCATATGACGTTCAGTGGGCGACATTGCCGACGGTTAGCGACGCTCACCTTCAACCATGCCGACGTCATTAAAAGGGAAATAAGTCAGGGATGAGTCAACGATGCCTATACCATGGCGTCGGGGATTCAGCTGCGACGTCAATGACGTCACTCGCCCTTTACGGTGACGTGCATCATTGAAGAATAATGGGTAGAATCGTAACAGCAGACTTCATCTTGTATTATTGTAGGATATGTCCTTCGTCTCTGTTTTTGTTTATTGTAGTTGTGTCCTTTCAAGAATATTTTAAAGTTCCCAAGATAATTTTGATGTTCAATAACTTAACAGAACAGGTGGTCGAGCAGAGGCCGACAAACGACTCCACTGAAGAATATCTCTCTGGGCCCAGTTGTTCAAAGCTCACGATATCCTTAGTTAACGATACGTTAAAATTTATATTGAGTGAAAAGCAAATATGCTGAATTTTTTGGCTGAAAAAATGTGAGTACCTTTTGCAGTGCAAAAGCTACTCACATTTTTTCAGCAAAAAATATCAGAATATTGTATATTAAATCTGCTAAAACACTTAAGGAAATGACCCTTAACGAGCTCGTTAAGCTAACGACGCTTTGAACAACTGGGCCCTGAAGTTTAGGTGTATCAAGTTTGGTTAAAATCCGTTGTTATTTACTCAAGTTAGCATCCGTAAACGAAAATATGGGCGTGTCTCGGGCAGATAACTCCGTAAACATTTGACGAAATTTGCCCATTAGCAATCCCAAACCAGATCTCCTTAATGTCAATGCATACAGCAAGTTTGGTGAAAATCCCTTGTTATTTACTAGTTATAGTCCGGAAACGAAAATATGGGCGTGTCTTGGGCAGATAACTCCGTCAAAAATTCACGAAATTTGCCCATTAGCAATCGCAAACCAGATCTCCACAATATCAATGCACATACCAAGTTTGGTGAAAATCCTTTCATGTGTACTCAAGTTATGAAGTTATAGTCCGGAAACGAAAATATGGCAGTTGCTTGGGCAGATAACTCTGTCAAAAATTGACGAAATTTGCCCACTAGCAATAGCAAACCAGATCTCCAAAATATCAATGCACATACCAAGTTTGGTGAAAATCCATTGATGTTTACTCAAGTTATCATCCGGAAACGAAAAACGGACGGACGGACAGACGGATGGACTCACGGACGACCAACGTGAAACCATAATACCCCGCCACTATTGTGAGGCGGGGTATAAAAATTGATTGACCAACCCAGGTTAATCAAGCAATATCCAGTATAAGTCCCCAACCGTGCCAACGTGAAGAGACTTGCTTGGAATTGTCTATTGTATTGTCTGTATTGTGTTATATGTATTGTAAATAGTATATGTAAAAAAAAATGTTAAAATGTTTCGCCCCTTGGATGGCAGACCACAGAAGGAAGTCCAGGTCGGACCTGACAAGCTTGAGGTGATAGCTTCCTTTTGCTACCTAGGAGACATGCTCTCAGCAGCAAGTGGCTGTGAACTTTCAACCACAACACGTGTGAAAAGTGCCTGGAAGAAGTTCAAGGATCTGCTACCAGTCCTCTCTTCACGCCACCTCTCTTTCAAAACACGTGGCCATGTGTACAGCTCTTGTGTGCGGAGCGCCATGCCAGCGAGACTTGGCCATTGACAAAGCCAAACCTCCAGCGTCTGCAGCGAAATGACAGGGCAATGATCAGACAGATCTGCAATGTCAGGCCGCAAGACACTGTCACCACCAGGTCCAGTGATCTACTTGTGTGGCTTGGCATTGAGGATCTGGAACTCATTCTGAAGGAGAGAAGACTTCGATGGTATGGACATGTGGAACGCTCCAGTGGTGCAATCAAGACAGCCTTTGACATACAGGTTGATGGAAAGCATGGGCCTGGGAGGCCCAAAATGACATGGAAGCAGCTGACAGAGAGGGATTGCAGAGAGTGGAAGCTCTCGGCTATCAACCCTCATGATAGACATACCTGGAGATCTGGTGTGAGATCTGCCATGCGTGCAGCAAGCCAGCTATCTGGAAGGGGGCCCACTGATGTGGATGTTGCCCCTGTACCTGCACGTTAATCAAAAATCCGATTATGATAAGATATGATTAAAAATTCTAACTTTGTTAGAGGCTTCTGTGTAGTGGTATAGTTAGGTATCGCCCAACCCGGAACTTAATCAAATTGGAAGTCACCCTCGGTGCGTCTTGGCCGCCTATGGCATAACACCATTGAAAAAGTAAAGAAATGATGGGGGGATAAGAGGTATTCCAACTGCATGGTGCAACTCTCACCTATACTACACGTCCGGTGTCTCTTTACAAGACCAGACAAGAAACAAACTCAATAGGGTGTTCTTTCCCTGCTGTTGCTTAAGGGACTTCTTTCCCTGCCCTGCTTAACATGGTCTTCTTACCCTGCTGGTGCTTTACAAATTTAAAAATTTTGCCATGGCAACCAAACAAAATGGTCGCTAGTCATAAAACACATTAACTGGGTAGACAATTATCAAAAGATCATGACTGCCAAATATGGTTCACATCACTTCAATGCTTATGAAGAAAATGCAATAACCTTTTCCCCATTATAGTCTATGGGAGCTTTCTGTTGCTATGGCAACCAAACCAAGAGGCAGATTGGCAAACTTTATGCTACTCTGAATTGCCCTTCCCAAAGCAACATTTGTACCAAATAAGAGTCATACTGCTTCTGTGGTTTTGGAGTTATCATTAAAAAAAAAATCCTTTTTTAAAATTTAATGTTGCCATGGACACTCAAACAAAACGGTCATTTACAATAAAATACATAAACTGGGTAGACAATCATCAAATGATCATAACTGCCAAATAAGGTTCACATCACTTCACTGGTTATGGAGGTAATGAAATTTAACCATTTTCCCATTATAAGTGTGGGAACTTCCTGTTGCCATGGCAACCAAACCAACAGGCAGATCACCATAACTTTACCCTTCCCTAAGCAACATTTGTACTGTTATAAACTAGAGCAAGTGCCCAGAGGGATCACAAATACCCCTGGCAGGTGCCGTTTCTTAATTATAAAATATTTTAAAGTTAATGGCAATGATATAAGGCAACATATAGTTTACAATATCAGTCTCTGAGTGGCACTGATCTATCATCCCAAGTACAAACTTTCCTGGAGTAAATAGTCTTCAAGACATGAAGCAAATTTGCTGGGCCATAAAATATAGGTCACTGACCTACATATACTTGAGAAATTAATCTGATGGTCACACTGATGCATTATACCAACTATGATGTTAATCTATTAAATAATCTATAAGATATTAAGCAAAATCACTAGACCATGAAATATAGGTCATACTGATTTATATTGAGTTTGAGGTGAAAGTTTGGGTCACACTGTGTCATTATATGTAAATATGACATTAAGGTGGCGGGCCCCCGTAGCCTAGTGAATAAGAGAGTTGACTCTTAATCCATTAGGCTTCTCACCGCTGTGGTTCGAGCCTAGCTCGGGACATATGTGGGAAAGCCAAGTTCTGCTTACGGATGGTCAGGTCATTTTTCTCCGGGTACTCCGGTTTCGCCCACCTTCGATGAACGATCGGCTCGATATAAGTGAAATATTCTTGAAAGGGCCGTTACACCCAAATCAAAAAAAAAAAAAAAGACATTAAGGTATCAAACAGTGGGAAATATAAGACAAAATCACAGAGCTATGAAATATAGTCACATAATCCCAAAATATGGTAGCAATACATCAAATTGTCTTCAAGCTGTAATATAAAAATCACTGGACTATGAAATACAGGTCACAGTGACCTACATTTACTTTTAGGTCAACTGTTGGACCATACTAATTCATAATCCCCAAAAATGATGTTCATATATCAATTTACATTCAAGATATGCGGCAAAATTACTGGACCATAAAATATAGATCAAGGTGACCTACATTTGTTATGCTGTCAATCGTGGTGTCACACAGAACCAATATTCTAAGTATCACATTAATCCATGAAATAGTCTTCAAGATAAAAAGCAAAATCACTGGGGCATGAAAATGATCACAATGACCTTGACCTTATTACACTGAATGTTGATGTGATAAACATGTCTGATGCCCATCCTTCTTTAAGAAGTTGTTTGTATAAACAAACTGCAACATAAATGGGACTGTTTCCATATATGTGTATATTAACAGTTTTTCTATTCGTATTTGTTATTGCACAATAATTTAAATTTAAAATCAATTCATCAAAGTTCATTTACAGTCTGAAAATTATCTATTTCATTGGATTTTTCAATTTCATTTGAGGTAGGTATCAATTCAATTTTTTTGGCTTTAGTAACGAGTATGCCCACCGCGAGCATTGCTAACAGCTTGGCAGCGATGACGCATTGAATGGATGAGATTATTAATTTGAGTCTGGGGTATATTATTCCACTCTTCTAGCAAAGCGTCACGGAGCTCATTGACATTACCAGGCGGATTTTGACGTTGCCGTACACGTGTGTCAAGATTATCCCAAAGGTGCTGGATGGGATTTAGATCCGGGCTTTTTGAGGGCCAGTCGTCTATGAAATCAATATTGTTGTTTCACAAGAACTGGATATTGTCACGGGCGAAGTAAGGTCTGGCGTTGTCTTGCTAAAACACAGAAATAACGCCGTGACTTTGTAAGAGAGGAACAACGTGTGGGGCAAGGACACAGTCTCTATACTTTTGAGCGTTCAAATTGCCATCAATGACCACTAATTGGGTACCATACTCATAACTTATTCCGGCCCAGACCATCACGGAACCCCCACCGACCATCACTATTGGACAATGCAAATCTGGGTTCATCTGAAAAAAGAATCGTCCGCCAGTCTTGCCTTGTCCAGTTGATGTGTCTATCAGCCCAGTGAAGCCTGTCACGGCGATGACGATCTGTTAATACTTTTCCGATGTAGGGGCGACGTGCACGTAAATTGTTCTCAGCCAAACGATTTCGTACCGTTTGAGAGGAAATCCTGGGGTTATGAGTACCTAGGGT
Source organism: Anodontia alba (assembly GCA_964016985.1). Lineage (NCBI taxonomy): Eukaryota > Metazoa > Mollusca > Bivalvia > Lucinida > Lucinidae > Anodontia > Anodontia alba. Next base: position 32,805,823 of record OZ024823.1, on the reverse strand, counting down.
GACAGACGCTGTAGCTGTCACAGTTAAAAAACAATTTCCTAAATGTTGGTTCAAAATATAGCGGTCTTGCACCGGCGTGGTCACACGTGGTCTACCGCTACGTGGAAGATCTTCCATGCTTCCGGTCTGCACAAACCACCGTCTCGGACTTCTAACTGCCTGCACAGATGATCTAACTTGCGCAGCAACATCTTCCGTTGAAGCTCCTGCCTCCAGCATCCCAACGGCTCTTAAATTTTGCCCAAATTGTATCAATATAAAAGTGTTTAGGTATTTTTATGACTGTAGTCATCAAGTGCAATAATTTGCAGTGAAAAAACTTAACACATGTAAACCAGATATGTCCACCCCGTGCGTGCACGTGAAAATGGAGGTTTTGTCAAAACAGACGATATCGTTCGACATGGTGATTATCTGACCGATTTCCCAAAGTAGGATGTCAGTGTAAACTACTACATATACACATTATTCTACATGTTGTATTTAACCTTATAAGTTTAAGACTTATTTTGCGAAAGTTTCTTTTTTGGTTCAGTATATAAACAAACTGCAATGTACTACTTTATTGGAGTGTCCTAGATTTTGACCTCTTGCCCTACCCTGGGGCATAATCCAGGGGTCCATAGACGTAGAATGGAAGAGAACCCTCCCAGGTACCCCCATACCAAATATGAAAAGTTTTTGATCAGTGGCTGCAGAGTTATAAGTAATAAAAAAACTTCTAAGTAAAACTTGGTTATAGAAAGGCTTAACGGACGGACACACACCCAGACCAACGGACAGATGGACAGACGGACAGACAAACGGACTAACGGAACAGACGAAAACTATATACCCCTTCAGCATATGAAGCATACTAGCATACTTCATATGCCGGGGGTATAATAAGAGTCATACCACTTCAGTGTTTTTTTTTAAATTTAATGTTGCCATGACAACCAAACAAAATGGTCACTGGTCATATAACATATCAACTGGGTAGACAATCATCAAATGATCATAAATGCCAAATATCCTTTCACTTGATAAAATAAAATTAAAGCTATTTTTAAATCATGGTAACTAAGCAACATTCCTCCTAATAAGGGACAAATTGCTTCGGCGGCTTTGGAGGAGTTGTCCTTTGAAAGTGTTAATGGAAGGTTCGACCCAATTAGGGACATATTGCTTCAGCGGCTTTGGAGTTGTCCTTTGTGTTAATGGATGGACGGACAGACAGACAATTGGACGGACGGATGGATGATGGACAAAAGGGATCACTATTATAGCTCATGACCCGAGTATAGCTCAGGTGAGCTTAAAGGAAAATCACTAAACCTTTACTATTCTCTGGGCTAATTCAGCAGATGACAATTTGATGATATTTTTCTTATTTTTCCCAAAAAACAGGTTCAGACATTTCATGCAAATTGTCTCCAATGGAGACAATTAATTATTTGCATAAATGTCAAATCTTGTTTCTGGGAATAAATAAACTATTTCAAAATGTTGTCTGCTGAAAAATTTCCCAGAGTGCTATGTGTTAAAGGATATGTCAGTGTTACAGAAGCTGTATTTCCAGACAGTGTTACAGAAGCTGTATTTCCAGACAATCACATTTCTAAAAGACATCCACCTACACATCAAACAGGCAAGAAGACCTTAAAAGGTATCATTTAGCTGTTTATAAATGACGCTTTACCCCAGGAGGGCGCAATAACAGAAAATACTATTAAATACTGTACTGATGGAAAATGCAAATGTTCCTTCACGCGTGCAGCGAAAAGCCAGGTCAGACTGCACACATGCACGGGTGTGAGCATGTGTTGTCTGGCCTGTCTCTTTGCTATTCGCCTTCACCTCATCTAAATGTTACAGAGTGGACAGTCCCTAACCAAACAAGGTAAAAACTGGGCTTGGACAGGGACTTATCTATTTGCACTTTTTCCATGGCGAGGTACTTTCATTAATATGCACACAAGCATTTAGCCTCCCACACAAGGAACGTAGTGGGTACAAGTAGTTTAATTTTAGGCTTAGTAATGCTCTAGATTAGAGGGTATCCAGACATACTTTTTTTTCTTACTCCTCCATTCAACGGATATGTTGGCACCTAATTTGAGTCACATCAGACTGATTATTCACGTGGAGAAACAGAAAATTATCAAACAATGCTGTTTGTTTAAAACTGTGTCCTTATTGAAACCCTGACTTCAGAAATTATTTCCTTGGAAAACTGAAAGTGCAATACCATATTTACACAAAATATAAGAACATCATATTTCCTTACAACATCTGTCCTTTAATTTAAAAAAAACAACTCCATTTTACTACCTATTGACGTGCCTAAAAAGCTGCTAGATGAGTGCCGAACAGTGTAGATCAAGATCAGATGCCGCAATCTGCAGCATCTGATCTGGATCTACACTGTTTGCTCAAGCCTGCCTGTCCAAGTACTTAGGGTAAACAAGGTAGGTTACAAAGTATTAGTGTGAAAACTGAACGTCGTAGGCGCCGTTCAAGGCTGTCTGAGCTACTTCATCATAAACAGATTCTAAAAGCAGTGAAACTTGAGAGCAATGAACATAAAAAACTGAAAACAGCTATAGGTTCAATTGTTATCTGGGCCAGACAAGCCATTTTCGGTCAATAAGGCTTCATTTGTGACCCTCATAAATTTTCAAAAACTTAGGAAAAGACAGGAACTGGCTCAGTAATCACAAAAGACCGGAAAATATGAAGTACACTTTAGTGAAGTACAGGGGGACATTCTATGGCTGCCAAACGACACTAACATTAGTAGTGAAGAAATTGACTCTAAAAGGTATGACCCTTAAATCCTGTTTTCGAGAACACATTGCCTATGCTCAGACAAGGTCAGCAGCATAGGACAGGACGTGAAAATGCGTCATCAGTCATATGCAGACAGTGAATGCCCAGATCAGCCTGCACATCTGAGCAGTCTGATTAGGAACTTCACTGTTCCCTTACAGACTCACTGGGTACCACACACCAATACAAAGAACAATTAAAGCCCTTGTGTGGTTTGGTATGTGATGTACTACAGTGATACTATGAGGAAAAATATAAATGAAGTAACCCAGGAAAGGTCAGCTAGTGTGAATCACAGCCTTCCTAAGAAACCGAAAGACGAGATGAGGAAAAAACAACGAAAGGCACAACGGCACAGTTGCAATATCCAATATTCAAAGAAAATGAACTGCAACAGAAGAACAGTCTTGGAATGGTGCAGGGTCCTCCACGTCCTCGGTAAGGCAAGTACCCACAACATATGTTTTCGTGGAGAAATAAGTAAAATATCAATACTTTCTTACGGATAAACTTTTAGTGCCTTATTAGGGGTCTGCATGCTTGAGATACTTAATGTTTCTTTGATACAGGACGTTTAAGTCTAAACCCTTGTCCTGCTGAACCGGGATATACCCTGCCTTTGCAAACAGTGTAGATCCACATCAGTTGGCTTCTTCAGAAGCCAACTGATCTGGATCTGCACTGTTTGACATTCTATATTTGATTCTGTATCAACAACCTGGACCAAGTAAACTGATTGGCTGAAAATTAGAAGTGGGCGTGGCATCTTAATTTATTCAGCAGGACAAGGGTTACAGCACAATGCAAAATTGAAGCAGTCAACATTCTATTTTCTTTTTTTTTTTTTTTTTTCATAGAGCATAAGACTTGAAATTTCATGTGAATCATCTGCTAGGCAGACAATTCATATGAAATATCAAGTCTTATGTTCTCTAAAAAATACAGAAAAAAATAATAAATAAAAATGTCTGGTACATTTGTGATTAGCACATTGAGGGTAAAATGTTCCCCATACTACAAATCAACTAGAGACAGTCAAAATCAAACAAACATGGACAGAAAATCTATAAAGCTGACGTAGAGATTCCACTTTCTCCAAACACTTTATACCGGTCTTTTGCAAACAGACAGAGCAATGTCTTTAATCCAAAATCAATCTATATCACTGTCAGATCAGATAAGTGTCTAGAAACCATGGAATCTTTGCTATCTTTCTTACCAGTGAATTGGGCTTTGCTATCTTTTCTACAAGTGAATTGAGTTTTGCTCTGCAACAGGTGGGTTTGGACCCAGGCAAAAAGTAAAAGGATCCAGATTAACCCTGGTCCTGCTGAACCCAGATAAATCCTGTCTTTGCAAACAGTGTAGATCCAGATCAGTTGGCTTCTGAAGGAGCCAACTGATCTGGATCTGCACTGTTTGTCATTAAGTATATGAATTTGTACCAGTAATCTGGATCAAGTAATCTGATTGGTTGAAAATTAGAAGTGGGTGTGGCATCTTAATTTATTCAGCAGGACAAGGGTTAAATCTGCAAATCCATATAGACTGGACAGGATCTCTGTATTTACCACATACGAGCTTGTGAACGTTCGTTGATATCCCAACTAGGGACAATATTCACCTATATCAGTGCAATAACCCTTTTATTACATAGCTATAAATATTGTTCTCTCATTTTGCTTCTTATTCTATATTTAAGTTTAATTTGAGCTGTAAATAGTGCTTTCTGTAACAGTGCAAACTGATATCAGAAAGTGATATCATTTTTGCACTAATGCAATATCAACATATTATTTTTGCACTGTTGCTGTCTGCAGCGAATCTGGTCTGAAAACAAATTATTGGACAAAAATCAGTGTACTTGTGACTTTCAGAAGTGATTCTTTGGTCCAGCGTCATGTCATGAAGTATGATGTTGTGAAAATGACGTCAGCAATTTTGAATAATAAAACATCAACATTCCACAATAGTAGTAAAGTTTGATATTTGTTAATGATGGAAAAACATCACGAAAACATGCCTATATAATTTTGACCCCCTTAAACCCCACTTTTATATAGTAAAACTGGGGTTTACAGGGGTATACATTATTTTTCTTATTTCTGCTCAAAAACATAGATTGTGGGTACTCGTTAGAACTGCCTCGCCGAGGCGGTTCTAACGAGTACCCACAATCTATGTTTTGAGCAGAAATATGAAAAATATCTGAGTTTTTTATCTGAAATTTTTCTGTTTTTGGAGGTACAATTTTCTATATATTTGAATAGGCGTGTTTTCGTAATGACAAGCATTAATGACCTAAAAAAGTGTGCAATTTTGATACTGTGTGTTGGTGTTGAGAAACATTGTCATCATTGTTCCTTAGATTTTATCGTTCATTTCGTTCATTTCTAATCATTACGAAAACACGCCTATTCAAATATATTGAAAATTTCACCACCAAAAAAATGAAAATATTCAGATAAAAAATTCTGATATTTTTCATATTTCTGCTCAAAACATAGATTGTGGGTACTCATTAGAACCGTCTCACCGGTTCTAACGAGTACCCACAATCTATGTTTTGAGCAGAAATAAGAAAAACAATGTATACCCCTGTAAACCCCAGTTTTACTATATAAAAGTGGGGTTTAATGGGGTCAAAATTATATAGGCATGTTTTCGTGATGTCATTTAATATTTACAGATATATAATAGATACAGTTGACTCTCGTTATCTTGACCTCGCTTATCTCGAATAACCGCTTAACTCGAAGTGAAAATCTGGTCCCTGCCTAAACATGAAAATCTAACAACACATAAAAAATATTGTGGAAAAAGTGGAGAAATTTCTCCTCTTTTCCACAATATTTTCAATACATCTCTAACTTCAACAGTCCAATTACATATACATATATATGTATATTAAATGTGGTTGTTCGAATTATTTTTTTCCTCAATTCTGCAAATCTGATATGTCGAGGTACGGATATCTCGAAGTATTTCATAGAGTCCCGTGGACTTCAAGATAACGAGAGTCGACTGTATAAAGATTGTGTGCATAAACACTGATCTTGTATCTTACATCACTGGGGCGTCCAACTGATACTGGCTTACAGTTGGGCAAGGCCTGCTATCCTTGTAGTGGGTAAGGGTAGAGGGGGAATGTTTTTATTTCTTCTGTTTCTTCACTTTCATTCCTGTTCCTCTTTCTTCCCTGTCCCTCTCTTTCATCTCCTCTACTCTCTCTTCTATCTCTTTTCTCCCTTTCTCTGGGAGACGACACAAAATGACCCTCAAGGGTTGACGTGTCGTTAAACCCCAACACAATCAAATCCATAAACTCAGTCAATGTGATGATTGCATCAATTATGGTTTAGGATAAAACAGTCAACTCTCGATATCTCAAACTCCAAGAGACCAGAATTTACGTTTTGAGATTACAGTAGCTGGAGATAAAAGGATTGAAATGTATAGAACATATAGCAAACAATTAAACCAATTAATAATTAATTAAACCAATAACCAATTAAACCAATTAAATAAAGAACTAGTTTGACGTAAGCAGCAGTGTGAGATATCAGTATCTGAGATAACAAGAGTCAACCGTATTTGCTGACAATTATTTTGTGGTTACTCATTGAAAGTTCCTTGTTAACCCTTGTCCTGCTGAACCCGGATATACCCTGTTTTGCAAACAGTGTAGATCCAGATCAGTTGGCTTCTAAAGAAGCCAACTGATCTGGATCTACACTGTTTGCCATCAAGTATGCAAATTTATTGCAACAATGAGGATCAAGTAACCTGATTGGCTGAAAATTAGAAGTGGGTGTGGCATCTTAATTTATTTAGCAGGACAAGGGTTAAGGCAATTCCAATGATACATCAAGGTCAACCAACAAAACAATCTTCTTAACAGCCCTTCCATCCTGATCCCAAGCTCCTTCCTGCTGCAATACACCATCCCACTCACTCTCCTGCACCTGGATCTATAATAAGCCCCTTAATGTGAAATGTAAATGAAGTAATTAAAAGTGTATGTGCAAAATTCAAAGTAGCACAACCCTGACATAACTCTGAGGGGGTGGACAGGGGGGGTAGGCATTCCCCACTTCCCTCCCCCCTTACCCCCACTTCCCTCCCACTTTTTGCCCACTTCCCTCCCCCCTTTCCCCAACTTCCCCCTTACCCCCACTTCCCTCCCCCAAGGAAACTATTCCCTCCCCTAATTCAGAATTTTTAATATCCCCAACGCTATAATTAAATTCAAACATGACTCTGCAATATACATTCATGCAGATTTTGACCCCAAACTATACCCCTAATTTTTGCCCCCAAATCGGTATTTCCTTAGCATTTGCACCCCCCTTTACAGAATAGCTAAAGATTTGCACCCTCCATTTCAAAAATCTGCGTAAGGGCCTGCATATGAGGCTTATGGAAAACAGGTATCACAAGGTGGTGGGCCTTGATTCGGTCGTAAACTGGTCAAGAAAAAAAAAATGTGGTGGGCCTAGGTCCGGGCCTAAACATTGGCAAAAAATAGTCGTATTAATTACTGAAATCAAAAATCAAGAATACCATGTAAATCTGCATCTTTTAATATTTTTGATAAGCATGGTCCCACACTTCAGGGTTCAGTGAGAACAATCATCTTTTTTCGTGGTTTTCTAAAAAAAAACTGAGAGTTAAATGTCGAACGTGTGTGGTGGTTGACAAAACACGGACCACTTACAGACACGGACTCGTAGACTTGCGGACCTATTGACAATACACGGACTGGATAACAAAATAGGGACCAATTATTCACGGATCTCTTGACAAACCACGGACCTACAATTCACGGACCTGACAAAGCACGGACCTATTAATCACGGACTTGACAAAGCACGGAACGTTATTCAAATTACGGACGCCACTTATGATATATGAAAACAATAAATAAATAAATAAAACTAGGAGTAATAACAAAATTGGAATAACGTGACGTTATGGATAACGTGACGTTACATTGTCATAGATACCTAGATGTACATCGAAGTAATCCAGTGGTACAAATATTTTGATACCCATCCTAATGATGTAGGTCTGCACTGGATTTGTTTCTCGAAATTCAACTGCGACGATGATGTTGTCAACTTGTATGATAGTGCAGGCGGTACTTACATTGCAACTGCCGCTGAAATGGCAATTGCAAACATGATGTTTAGCCCTATGCCGAAAATCTTTGTTAGAAGACACTTTAAATGCCCTGTACAAACAAATACAAATGACTGCGGTTTTACACCATTGCAAATATGGTCAGCATCCTCAATGGAATTGATCCTAATGGCATACCATATACTGTCTCTAAAATGAGAGATCATCTTATCAAAGGACTTGAGAATCAAAACATAACAGTTTTCCCACACAGAAAATTATCAGTTGTGCTTCATTATTACTATATAGGCTATATCTGTGGTTTGTTTATTGCCCCTAATGATTTATGGATGAGTTAGAAGACCTCCAAACGGACCGAACAAATATATAGTTTTACATTTTTACCACTATGGAAGATCAGAGCGAGGGTTGGGATCCCGTAAAGCTAGATTAAGCTCCCCCCACCCCCACTCCCAACACACACACACAAACACACACACACACACACATACACACACACACAAACACATGCGCGCCTCCCGAGTAATTCATTACTGACCGTTCCGAGACGGTAATTTCATTGTGGTAGTTTTTGTTCAATGTTATGTAGTGTTTCACTTTCTAATGTTATTTTGTAGTTTTCAATTAACTGACCATGTTGTTGCTGCTACGGACCATTTTTCGGACCATAACTGACCATTCACGGACCAAGGACTTTTCATAGACGATCTGATTGCTATAAGTGACCGATGTACGATGCACCAATTACGGACTAATTACGGACTATTCACGGACCACGGACTACTTACGGACCAATTAGCGCTTAAGTTTACTATATTTTGCAATTAATACAGACTATTCACGGACCACGGACACGGAATTTTTATTGGTCCTAAGTCCGTGAATGGTCCATGTTTTGTCACCATGCAACATGTGACTGATTTGATTGTTGGGGTTTAACGACACATCAACCCCTGTGGGTCATTTTGTGTCGTCCCTCAGAGAAAGGGAGAAGAGCGATAGGAGATAGTAGAGGAGATGAAAGAGAGGGACAGGGGAGAAAGGAAAATGAATGAAATTGAAGAAACAGAAGAAATAAAAACATTCCCCCCTCTACCTTTACCTGCTGCAAGGATAGCAGGCCTTGCCCAACTGTAAGAAAATATCAGTTACACGATACCTTTGCCTCACCCAGCCACCCCACCGGGCAACGTGTATATTCCGTGTTTGGAACACCTGTGAGAAAATTCATGTTGGATCTTAGCGTTTTTTTTGTTTGTTTTTTTGTTGTTTTTTTTAACAGCGCAAAAGTCCTCATCCACCAATTAGCAAATAAAATGATTGTCTACGGCAGACAGATAATTTCTTAAAATGTCGATTGCCACCGACAACGGCTATTTTGTGAAATTTCGGAATCAAAAGGGAAGTAATCAACTAGAGATAATCGGAAATCGGACGTAAACGAATTCAATGTAAACCGAAGTGAAATTAACGCCGGCTTCATTGTAAATATACCTGAATTTGCTTCAGTACGTCTATTATATACTTCTGATAACCAGTTATTGCGTTGAAGTACATAAAAATAGAGTAAAATCGGTAAAATACAACAAATTTCGGTATAAAACCCCCGCCCCCTCTTCCCCCGTTCCCTGCCCCCTCTTCCCCCGTTCCCCGCCCCCTCTTATTACCCCTGTCCCCCGCCCCCTTTATCCCCGTCCCCTTTACCCCCGTCCCCCGCCCCCCTTATCCCCGTATCCCCGCCCCCCCCTGTCCACCCTCTCAACTCTAGGTCAGGAGGTATCAGGTAAATATTTTTCTTATTTCTCCACGAAAACGTATGTTGTGGGTACTCATTAGAAGCACCTCAGTGAGGTGCTTCTAATGAGTACCACAATATACGTTTTCATGGAGAAATAAGAAAAAATACCAAAACTTTTCTGGTTGAAAAAAAGTGCCTAATCTGGAGCTAATTGTTTTACGTAATACTCACCTCTTTGTCTACAGTATTTACATAAGATACAATAATTATGCTATTCCTACTGAAACAATGATGTTAAAACAACATTCTAGACAAAACAGCTATAAAGATACAAAATTGCTGTTCTTTATGTGAAATGCTGGCGAAAATAGGACGTACACCACAAGGGTGTGTGAGATTGCTAATTTATTAGGATTTAGATATATTTCAAGGGAGACGAATCTGCCAAAATTGTTTCGAGTTCAAGTGTCCCAATATTTAGTGTTTATACGGTAAAAAAAATCAGATGAAATATTTCTTTTTTCCAGAAAAGAGGCTTAGACATTTCATGCAAATTGCTACTTTATAAGGAGACAAGTTGCATGAACTGTCAAAGCCTATTTCTGGGAAAAAAGAAAAATATTAATAATCTATTGTATGCTGAATTTTGCCCAGAGAGTGCTAACTATAATTAAGAGCATGTGACCGGCAGCTCTGTCCTTGACAAAAATGTCCTTACTACATGTATGTACTTTCACAAAGATTTTCCTGTTGTATTATTGATCGAGTGAAAAAAAAATGGACAAAAAGAGACAAAGAAAGTGAGCAAGACTATTCTTTTTCACAGAAAAATACTTTCTGTAGCCAAGTTGCACCATGCAGATAAAACTAGATCAAATGACCAGGGCCCAGTTATTCAAAGCTAACGGGATCATTAGTTAACGATTCGTTAAAATTTGCTTCAAGTGATACGCAAATATGCTGAAATTTTTTGCTGAAAAAAAGTGAGTGCAAAAGCTACTCACATTTTTTCAGCAAAAAATATCAGAATATTGTATATTGGATCCGCTAAAACAGTTAACAAAATGACCCTTAACGAGCTCGTTAAGCTAACAACGCTTTGAACAATTGGCCCAGGAGGTCACATACACCACTGCCAAAGCTAATGCCAAATTTCCATGACCTTGATGTTTCAGGTCAACAGCAGCAGCAATAAGCTGCCAACTGATCTGTATCCATTCTGTACTAACATTAACAGCATGTCAAGAACTTCAAGTGAAGGCTTTAGGATATATTAGCAAAGAAAAGAACTTGACTTTGAAGAAAAGAAACTTTTTGTCTGAATACCGTATACCATATTTGACCTAATTACTGCACAGTGCACTTAGGTTTTTCAAAATTTATTAAGAAAACTTGTGAACCTTCTAAGAGTGCATGCTTTAAAAAAAGATCAGCAAAGGACTTATCTAATGATGCTTATGTGATGTTTTTGTATGTTTTTTTTCTTCTGATTTTCTCTATAAAAGCATATGTTTTATGTACTCATTGAACTGCATTGATAAGTTGATGCAATTCAAATGGGTACCTACAACATAGCTAGACAAAAAGTACACAGGCTGTAATCTGAATACTACAAAATTGCTAGACTGTGTATTTATAGGAGTATGTGTGGTACTTAGGTCCAATACGGTATTTAGGGTAAATACAGCATTTCTATATTGTTAACCCTTGTCATGCTGAATAAAGTGCCACACCCATTTTTAATTTTCAGCCAATCAGATTGCTTGATCTGGATTGTTGCTATAAATTCACATAATGGCTAACAGTGCAGATCCAGATCAGTTGGCCAACTGATGTGGATCTACAATGTTCGCAAAGGCAGGGTATATCCGGGTTCAGCAGGACTAGGGTTAATATCCAATAATTAATGACTATGAATGGCAATAACCCTAAGTTAATCAGATAAAAATCCACTTTTTTTTTTTTTCAATCAGACTCTGAATGCTTTGAAATTGATCCTTTGAAAAAGAAAATCCATTTTAGATGAAATAGACCAGAACTTTCACTCAGGGGCAATTATGGGACAGGCATGCCTATTTCAAGGCAAACAATGGAGCCAGATCAGATGTTGCAGAATGCGGCATGTGATCAGGATCTACACTGTTTGCCACTCATTCAACAGTTTTTGGAAGCAAACCTGACGTCTTCAAATTTTAGGATAATTATGGTATGGAGTTTAGATGACAGAATATTTAGAGTATTATGAAATACCATATGCTATAGGCTGAAAAATATCTTTTTTGATTGAGATGAGGTTTTACGGCTCAGTCAACCCATTAGGGTCATGTTGAGTGGGTCAGTTTTCCTGACCACACTTTTTCTGGGCAGGTTTAGTCCTCTAAACGGTTAACCAGTATTTGTGACATGATTCTTCTGCCAGAAACTGAAACTGCCCTTCTCGAAACAGCAGAAGGGAAAGAATGATCGTAGAAATTTATTTCATGCTCAATCTCCACCAAAGAATGTTGCCAGACCCGGCAGGATCAAATTTTCTGATCACCAGTCAGATGCATATCAGATTGAGCCATCGAGGTCTGCTAAATATTCAGACATATGCTGAGCAAACAGTGTAGAACAAGATCAAACTGCTCCTAAATCGGGGTCTGAACTGTCTGTAATTAGGCAACACTTTCTAGACATACAGGTTTACCCTGAATATTGGGATATCTTACTGCCTACCAAACTTGTCGTAAAATTTGAGTAAGTCCAATTTATTTCCTATCAATTTGTCAAAAAACTCATTGGGAAGTGGCAAATTATGTGCAGAGCCTGTATCATTCTGTGGCATCTGATCTGGATCTATAACAGAGGACATATTAAGGAGTATGAATAATTTTCTCCAGTTCTCTATAAAACATATGTTGTGGGTACTCATTAGAAGCGCATTGGTGAGGCACTTCTAATGAGTACCCAAAACATATGTCTTTAATGAGAAACAAGAAAAAATATCCCAGAATTATCACCAAATACTCCTTAACAAGTTGGCTGGTCTACACTGTTAATTTGGACCTGTCTCTCCCAATACTTAGAGGGTAAATATGGTATCATCAGGTAATCATATGAATCTGTTCAATTTTACGGCAAATATATATGGTGACAAGTTATAGTGTTGATGGTGATGAGGATGATGATAATGATTTAGTGTGTTATTTCCTTTCAATATAATTTAAGTTCTATTGAGACAATGAAAGGGTGATAATGAAAGACTGTGCAATGAAGCACCAATATGAGTCAAATTCCTCCTCCAGTAGGATTCCGACCCAGTACCTTGCGATCTCGGACCAGTTGTTCAAAACTAACGATGTCGTTAGTTAACGTATCGTTAAATCTTTGATCATCAAATATGGCATATACGTTAATATTTTATGGCATATAATTATGTTAATATTTTTGCTGAAAAAATGTGAGTAGTTTTTGCATTTGCAAAAGCTTCTCACATTTTTTCAGCAAAAATACCTGTGAATTAGATATTGTACTAAACTACTAGAAGTTAACATGTTGACCACTAATGTGTTTGTTAAGCTAACAACACTTTGAACAACTAGGCCCTGAAGTCTGGAGCATTATAGTATAGTGTTGATATATTTACTGTAATCACTATGGTAAAATTAATTTAATTATAAGCATATCCCTTATAGGAACTATTTTCAGACAAAATTAATTTAACAGGGATAAATATGCAATCAATTTTGATAAAGAGCAAAAAAAAACAAAAAACAAAAAATAAAAAACAAAAAACGGAACATACAGAGAGACCAGAAAGTTAATTATTTGTGTTCTCCTCTTAATGAGAGTGCTTCTTTATCAGTATTTTCTGGAGAAAAAAAACAAAAACAAACAAACATCTACAGCAGACTGTTCTGTGAACATCTCTGCCAAGGACTGTGCCCAAAATATGTAAGAAAACTTTCCAAAACCTAAGGTTCCACCATATGATCTTCATATCACACAATTTCTAAAACTTAGATTTGTCTTATTTCATAAAAAAGTGCTAAGTTTAGATTTGTCTTATTTCATTAATCCATAAACCTTTAAATTGCTAAATTGCTAAGCAAACTTGTAGCAGATTACTTAATTTTTTTTTATTGTTTCTATTATTTTTCATTGATGATTCACATAAAATGCCAAGTCTTATTTTCTCAGAAAAATAAGAATAAAAATCAAAACGGTATCTCTTGCAGTTATGATTAGAACTTTAAGGGTTAAGATGGATGGATTCAGCTCTAAGGTAGATTATTCAGATTCTGACTAGAAAGTATTTATCTCCCTTCTCAAATGTTATTTATTGCTCCCCCTCTTTTCTCTTTTGAAAGTGGGACAAATTAGAACTTTCAGCTTAGAGTGCTTTCTCTCAAGGTGTACCTATTCCAATGTATCAGTACCTTAACACTTTACATGCTGGCTAAAAAAAACAGCAGATAACATTTTAAAATATTTTTGTTTTCTTAGAAAGTAAGATTTGACACTTCATGCAAACTGTTTCCTATGGAGACAATTTGCATAAAGCGTCAGATACTATTTTCTCAGAAAAATAAGAAAAATATCATCACTGTCGTCTGCTGATTTGCCCATAGTATGGAAACTGTTAATAAGGAAAAAGACATTTATCTCAAAAGGCAGCCAGGCTAAATCTGATTTGTGTACAAAATAAACTGTATTTGGTCATTTATCAAAGCAGATAAATTTAAAGCTTGACATATCACACTGATGAATCTATATATAATTAGGTAAAACAAATGAGAAAGAAGTTTAGGCTCAATGTTATGTAAGATCTGCATCTGGCGAAAATGTGTCTTTGAGCATGTAGTGAACCTTCATTACATGTACAGCATGAAAATGTGTCTTTGAGCATGTAGTGAACCTTTGTTACATGGACAGCATGAAAATGTGTCTTTGAGCATGAAGTGAACCTTCGTTACATGGACAGCATGAAAATGTTTTTTTGAGCATATAGTGAACCTTTGTTACATCGACAGCATGAAAATGTGTCTTTGAGCATGTAGTGAACCTTCATTACATGGACAGCATGAAAATGTTTTTTGAGCATATAGTGAACCTTCGTTACATGGACAGCATGAAAATGTGTCTGAGCAATTAAAGTGACCCTTCATTACATGGACAGCATGAAAATGTGTCTGAGCATGTAGTGAACCTTCATTACATGGACAGCATGAAAATGTGTCTTTGAGCATATAGTGAACCTTCATTACAAGGACAGCAGGAAAATTTGTCTGAGCATATAGTAAACCTTCGTTACATGGACAGCATGAAAATGTGTCTTTGAGCATATAGTGAACCTTTGTTACAAGGACAGCATGAAAATGTGAGCATAAGTGAACCTTCGTTACAAGGACAGCATGAAAATGTGCCTTTGAGCATATAGTGAACCTTCGTTACAAGGACAGCATGAAAATATGTCACTGAGCAATTATAGTTTACCTTCGTTACAAGGACAGCATTGAAAAGTTCCATAAGATGTTGCCATTAAAATGAATGAATCCTTAATGCGCAGAATGCTATGTCAGAAAGGAAGCCTTGTTATGTTTGTGAGGGATATACTGTTTTAACATTGTCTGTTTGTATGTCCATCCGTCCATTATGTTTTGGTCCTTGGCAGGGGTAGGAGGGGAGGGGTTGGGGGGTTATCTAATTGACCTTTCTTGTTTTATTCTTATTTTCTCATATAACATATGTTTTGAATATTTGTTAGAATTGTCTCAAAAATATCCAAACATATGTTGCTTGAAATACTAAACACAACTTTCTTGTATAATGTCTCATTCACTGTCCCCTCTTAAGCAAAGATTTCATGCCAGTCAAATTATCATTATAATGAATTTTGTCATTGTATCAAGTGTTGGTATCGGTAGGGTTGACTGTAATTGCAGATTTATATCATCCTGTACATCCATGCAGTTTCATCAGGGCCTTCGCTGTTTGTTAATACCTTCTAAAATAGCCTGAAAGTAGGCAATGAAGGTCCTGTTGAGACTGTGAGAATGTGCAGACTGATCCGGGCCTGAGCCTGTCCACATATGCCCAATAACACCTTTTCCCTGGGCACTGCCTAGTAATACTTCAGGAAATGTTTGCTTGAATCCAACCAATTAAGTCTCAATTTTCATTAAGGCAAAAACCAATTTGTTTGTTTTCTGAGGTTTAATGTCACTTTCAATACCGGGAAGGTATCCAAATGTGGCAAAGAGCTCAATGCTCACTTTTAGCATGCTGCCTCACTAAAATATCATGCCCCAGACACATGACATGATATTCCACCCAGTCATATTATAAAGAGACCATGCCAACCAGTTCTGCATCTATGATTCCGAGATCTACTTTCTTAATGCTGAGCGCAATACTGTACACCTTAGCTCAGATGCTGCAGAACATCACAAAACCCCTATATATAATTTTGACCTCCTTAAACCCCACTTTTATTTAGTAAAACTGGGGTATACAGGGGTATACATTATTTTTCTAATTTTGAAAAAAAAAAATAGATTGTGGGTACTCATTAGAACTGCCTTACCAAGGCAGTTCTAATGAGTACCCACAATCTACTGAGCAGGAATATGAAAAATATCAGAATTTTTTATCTGAAAATTTTTCTTTTTCTTTTCAATATACCGTATTCGACCTAATTACCGCACTGTGCGCTTAGGTTTTTCAAACTTACAGGACACACTCATTTGTGGTCAAATATATATCTATCTACTAAGGATACACTATAAAAAAGATCAGAAAAGGACTTATTTAATGATGACTACGTGAATTTTTCTGACTTTCTTTACAAAGGCATATGTTCTGGGTACTCATTTGAATTGCATCGACTTGTTGATGCAATTCAAATGAGTACCCACAACATATGCCTTTGTAAAGAGTAAAGAAAAAAGTATACTGGTTGTAATCTGAAGACGGCGGAATTTCTTGACTGTGCGCTTATAGGGGTATGTGCGGTAATTAGGTCGAATACGGTATTTGAATAGGCATGTTTTTGTAATGATGAGGCATCTGATCAGAATCCACACTAGTACTGTATACCATTTTTTATTAGCAATGTATAGAATGCAGGGAGACATGAAATTTCAAATCCTGTTTTCTCGGAAAAATAAGAAAATTATCATCAATTTGTCATCTGCTGTATTTGCCCAGAGAGTGGTAAAAATTAAACAGCCGTAAGCATGTAGTAAATGAAAGACATCCTAATTAACGATATAAAAATGATGTCTGTTAATATATAAACTCAGGATGCTTAAGGTGACTGCAGTGCAGAGGATTGTGAGTTTAGCAGATTTACCTAGATGCATACTTCATCTGTCTCGAACAAAGGATTTGGAAATTTGTCAAAAACGTGATTCACATTTTCAAAACAATAAGAACTATGTATGCAGTATAACAATATTACGCAGTACCATGCTTACTCAAAGCATTCGTATACTTTAAATCCTTACCATACTAGTCCTGAAATTTTGGTCTACTTGCCTTGGAATACTGTATTTATACAAGGTTTTCAGACAGACAGGCCTGAGCGAAGGATGTAGACCCAGATCAGATGCCACAGAATGCAGTGACTGATCAGGGCCTACACTGTTTGCCACTCAGCCAATAGTTGTTTAGACATATCAACATATCAACAGGTAGTAAATTTGATTTGTTCAAATTTAGGTCAAGATCCCATGCCGAAATTTAGATCACATTTGACAATTGAACTTGTTCAGACATGTTTCAACAGGATTTGTTGGTCAGTGATCATGTTGGCTAATCATGTTCTATAAACATGTTTGACCATCAAACATGATCAAATTGCAAATCAGTTTAATTGATGCAACAATGCTGTTTGCAACATGGATTATCATTGTCAATGTTTGAGGACTTGCAAAATAAATTGCAAAATTATTGTACACACATACATACTACTGGTAATGCTCCAATATGTTTAAACATGTTTAAACAGGATGGTTACAAGCATGTCTAACTGTCAACCAATATCAATAATATAGGAAATATATTCATAACTGAATAGATAAGTACACAAGTGAACAAGATAATCTATTTCAGATCAACTGTAACACAAAAGATTGAATAACTCATAATAAAACATGTTTTGTTTCTTTGGTGTGATCATGTCTAACTATGTTTGAACATGTTCTTAAACTTGAACTATCCTCTATTTTGTTAGATGATTTAAACTCTTAGTAACCCACATGGCCTTAGGCAACATGAAAATATATGTACAAGTAGTTACCTGCTTATTTCTCAGACCTTTGATGTGATCATGTTTAACTGTGTTTGAACATCTTCATAAACTTGAATTGTTTAAGGGATCCAAGAATAACATAGGTGGTTGCTTAATATAGATGGTCTTTATTTTATTCTTTTTTTTTCTCTCTCTCTCTCTCTCGTTGGGTTATACCATTAAAATAATAACAATAAAGTGCAAGGGCAAGTAGTGCTGACAAAGGTAAGACATGCATAATTAGTATCTATACTATTTGCCATTCCGTCCATGATTAGCCTTTTGCCAATACAATCATTTTGTTTGAGTTTCAGGATAATTAAAGCTCGTGCTCAGTATGTCCTTATTTTTAGGAAGTGAGAACTTAGAGTATCACTGATGACATCACTTAATTTATTTGATGTCACCAGTGATGTCATCAGTGATACTCTGAGTTCACTTCCTCTTCTTGTGGCCAAACTTTTGCACAGTAAAAGAAAAATTTAACTCCATTTAAAACTGATAAAATCTCTGTCATCTAACGAATGCCAGGCAAGCAAAGCCAAGACCAGATGCTAGCCTAAGATAGGTCAGAATTAAGGCTTAAAAGGCTGGCTGAGAATAGGATTTCAGCAGAAATCGCAGGCTGACCATGTTGTGGGCTATAAGGAAACCATCTCTTTAGATGGAAATGCAGCTGAGGAACCAGGTATAGGTATGGTTAATACAGATAAACCACAAGGTATTATCCAGTTTGATGATGGATTGCAAAATTCTGTACGTCTACTAAGAAACAGAGCCATTAAGATGTGTCTTACAGACCTTGATATTCATATTCCAAAACAAATCGGAGAAAAAATTCTAAACCATCCATCAATACATCAACCTACTTCTCCCCTGAAAATAAATCTGTCAGTATTTTTTGAGAAATTTTCCCAACAAATGTTTGGAGAATCTTAAATATATGTCTGTCACGTTCTTGTTGTTTATCTATTTTTGGCACTACCCCCTGTGTAGGGCCAAAGTGACATGAAAGCAGATTTTTCCATGATCAGTCATATTTAAAACATATTTTATCATGTTCAAAAATATGTTTTATTGTGGTTCATAACATGTTTATCCATAACATGTTCAATCACATTTGTAACATGTTTCATTACAGGGCTCTGGAAATTTTGAAATCTGAATCGGTCCAGCCGATGAGGATGACGTCATCAATGAGCCCAGTTCCAAAAAAAAAAAATATGTGTATATCACCTGTCACGAAAACTAATGACAATTGGCAGTCCTATAACTCCTTTTAAATAATACACCTCAACTCCGTTATATGACGGAAGTCCGAGTACAACGAGCATGATCAAAGCTGGCGTCATCAATAAATACAGTCAGGTATGTAAAAAAGAAAGAAAAAAAAAAAAAAAAAGAAAAAACGGTTTTGTTATTTCCACCTCCTCAGGGTTTTCCTAAACTATTTATAAACAACTGATTCCCGTCTTGTATAAGCGCGAAGACGGCGGGAAACAGGAGAGACGGAACGAAACGACTTTCATGGACTAATTAGGTCTAATAAAAAAGGCCTGCGCCACGGGCGGCTTTGCAGTTTTCAGTGTTTCAAGATTTGATCAGACTGCTTAAATTTTAAGCACTGACCAATCTTGTCTAGCGCAAGTGGTGCATTACTTATTTTTACTGTGAAATCTACCTTGAATTATACACGCGTGTTACGGCAATCAACAAAAAAAAAAGGAAGCAATCAATAATACCCAGATCAGATGCCGTTGTATGCGACATCTGATCAGGACGTATGCGGTTTGGGAATTCATTTATCGAATCTGGGACCGACAAACCGTGTTGATCAAAACAAAAAAGAAGAGGAAGAAAACGGGAGCGTTCAAGCGGTGCATTCTTTTATCACTCTCAGTAAAGCGACCTTTGATCTTTTGGACACGCCGACTGCACCTGGATGTTTTGCAGTCTCAGTGTATTCACACGTGTCACACAAACGGATTAATTATCAGATTACCGTTACTGATGATTCGTGTTAATCGCTTGTTTACCGCACAAAGGTCAGTGAAGTGTTGATTTTTTGACAATGTTTGGATAATGACGTAATTAATTTGTGCTGCGGGTAGATTTTCGTTATACAGCTGTCTCTCCAATATACATGTCAAATGACCGTTTAGAGCCTTTTAACTACCATAATATCGCATTTAAAAGGTGCGCGGACGTTGTCAGTTTGGAAAGACTTGACCGTTTGTGATTTTTTAGACATCATTGATTTGTGAAAATTGGTTGGTTTGGGAAAATGGGGTTCAAGGCACATACCTGTTGGACCGATTTATTAGCGTTTTGGGGTGTTTGAAATCGGTCCAGAATTTTTAATTTCGGTCCAGACCGGCTATTTTTCCGGTTTTCCGAGCCCTGGTTTCATCATCTTCATGCTTCATCATGTTCATAACATGTTTTACCACAGTGTAACCAGAACAGGTTCAATCACATTCATAACATGTTGTATCATGTTTATAACATGTTATAACATGTTGTATCATGTTTATAACATGTTCAGCACATAGTTTATCATCAGCTGTCCATAAAAACATAGTTTAAATATGTTTGAACATGTTATTAATCTGTTTGGTTTTGATGGCTTAACCCTTAAAGCGCCGATCACAACTATTGTCGTCTGCTTTGTCATCTGCTTGTGATTTTAAAAGTCATTTTTGCAAACAGTGTGGACCCAGATCAGGAGCAGTCTGATCTGGGTCCACACTGTTTGCCTGTATGCAAAAATAGGTTCGATAAAGTTTGCAAGAATAATTAGCAGATGACAGAAATAGACGACATTTTCAGATGCAGTTTTTCTTGGCACTTTAAGGGTTAAAATGACTTTCCATGATCTTTATAACATGTTTTGTCATGTTATGAACATGTTTTATGATGTTCATAACATATTGTAACATGTTCAACACTTTTGTCATCTGACATACGAACCAGTAGTTTGAAAGAACATTGTTAAAATATGTTTGAACATGTTGGTTTTTTGAAGACTTAACATGATTTAATATTATCTTGTCTGATCATGTTTGACCATGGTGCCATTTAACACACATGTTCTGTTTAAACATAATCATGACATGGCCAAAATAGGTTCAAACATGATCAAAAACCATGTTTAAACATGTCTGAAATATGATCAAACGTGTTCCAATCATGAAACTTTCACCACGGTTGGAGAGGAATTAAGGTGTCTGAATACTTAGGGCAATTATGGTAGTAACTGTCAGACCTAAAGTCTACACTGACTGAGCCAGGTTCTACACTGACTGCCTTTTATACCTTTGTGCTAATACAGTTTGTCTTCACATAGCAGAGAATCCTACACTCTTCTGCTTTAGATAATAACAGATGAATAAATCACAAACTGAGGCAGGAACAAATTATCCTCTCATAAGGTTTATACCATATTTATCTTAAATATTGGGACCTCTTAAGTCTTTACTATACTTATCCTGAAATTTGAAAAAAAAAAAAAAAAACGCTGGATCAATGGCAAACAGTATAGGCCCTGATCAGATACTGCAGTGCAGCATCTGATCTGGGTCTACACTATTTGCTCATGCCTGCCTATCCAAATACTTATGTGTATTCTGACAGCAACATTTGTTATTATTGAACATTTTTCTATATTGACAGACATTAATTGCATCTACAATTGGGTCTATCCTGACTGTGTGTCTACAAAAACTGACCTTGGAAGGCTATACCATACTATCTGACCTTGACTGACCTTGCAGGGCTATACCAACTACCTGACCTTGACTGATCTTGCAGGGCTACATCAAACTAACTGATCTTGGCTACACCATACTACCCGACCTTGTAGAAAGAGAAAGACAAACCTTGACCATAAGTCTATAATGACTTAAATTTGTACCTACACTGTATCTGATCTTGGGTCCAATGACCTTGGGATATACTGACTGACCTTGGGTCTACATTTGGGTCTGTCCAGACTGACTGAGTGTCAAAGTGCCAAAAATACTAATCTTGCAGGACTACATCATAATTCCTCGCCTTGTACCTTGACCCCAGGTCTATAATGACTGACTTGTGTCTATATTCTCCTAACCTAGGGTCTACAATGATGGAGTCTGGATCTACACTGTCTGACTTGGCATCTTTGCACTAAAACAGGCCATCTTGACAGAGCAGAGAATTCCACAGATATGAATCTTCCAGTTATGACAGACATATAAATCACAATCTAAAGAAGTAATAATTTATCTCCTCAGAAGATTTATCAGCACAAATAAACATCAGATGCAAAAAGTAACATTTATCATGTCTTACTGCTTTGAAAAGTACAGGATCTGCCAAAATATGAAAAACAACACTATCTTGAATTATCCTTGACTTAAATAAACTCAGAATATAATAAACTATACCCACGGTAACCAGTTACTGATGACATATATTTACTACATAATTAACCCTTAAAGCGCCAATCACAACAATTGTCGTCTGCTTTGTCTTCTGCCGGTTACTTTAAAAGTCATTCTTGCAAACAGTGTGGACCCAATCAGACTGTGGATCTGGGTCCACACAGTTTGCCTATATGCAAAATGTAAGTTTGAAAAGTTTGCAAGAAGATGCAGCAGACGACATAAGCAGACGACATTTTCAGATGCAGATTTTCTTGGCGCTTTAAGGGTTAATGGCATACCTATGCAGGTCACTGGTAGGTTTAACCTTTACCACTATCTGGGCATTCAGCAGACTGCAAATTGATGATATTTTTCTTATTTTTCCCAGAAAACAGGTCAAAACCTATTTTCTGGAAAAAATAAGAAAAATATTTTAAAATGTTGTCTGCTACAATTTTTACCCAGAATGCTAAGTGTTAATGCTTTGCATGTTGGGTAATAATTTCAGCAGAAGAAATTTTGAAGTATGCTATTTTGCTTAATCTCCCAAGAAAATAGGGTTTGACAAAATTTTATGCAAAGATTCTCTCAGCAGATGATTTGCATGAAATGTCAAACACATTTTCGGAGAAAATACGAAAATATCATCAAATTATTCATTGTCTGGTCAATTTGCCCAGATCAAGCTGCTCCTCAGATCCCAATAAGCATTCTACATAAATCTACAGTGGGCCATTATTGGCCCGTCATAGTAGCTGACGGGCCGATAACGGCCCACTATAGATTTATAAAGAATGCTAGCTGGGATCGAACTATTCCTAGAAAGCAATTAACCCTAAGTTTTAAGACAAAGAGGCCTGAGACAACAGTGTAGTCTGTAGATCCTGACCAGATGCCACAAAATGTGGCATCTAATCAGTGATCAGGGTCTATTTTGTTTGCCACTCATACAAGTTATTTTGGCACATCAAGAGGTAGTTAAATGGACGTTCGCACATCAAGAGGTAGTTAAATGGACGTTCAATGTTTAGGGACTGTACGGTAAGGAATTAAACTGTCCCAACTTTGGAGTAAATATATTATTCTATTCTAGGATTTTAGGTTTCTGATAACTTAGGGTAAATGTGGTGCAGAAATTCTTTTGTAGTGTAGTTTTATTCGAAAAACATGACTGTTTGCTTGAACTGATAATAGGCTTTCGGTATTACCATTTTTATTGCATTCTTGGTGAAATACAAACATAAACTACCGTCACAAGCCTAAATATTGGGACAGACATGCCTGAGCAAATAGTGTAGACTCAGATCAGATGCCGCATAATGCGGCATCTGATCTGGGTCTACACTGCTTGCCACACATCTGTCAGTTTTTAGGCAAATCAACAGGTAGTAAAATGGACTTGTTCCAATTATAGAACAACTATGGTAAGTAATCAAGGTGTCCCAGTACTAAGGGTAAGTTTGGTACAGATAAAAAATGAGTTTGTTTGTATTATTAGCAGAAAAACAGCTAACAGTTAATGTTTAAATTATCAGAGCACACATGATATGGCCAAGACAAATTATAATATACTAACCAACATAAATATAGCATAAAATCTAGCAATAATATTATAACCATTTATCAATTTACCAATTTAAGAGAAGGCAACTCTATGTCAAACCATTTTTGCCTCTGTTCTGAAAAGGAGTCTACTCTGCAAGGAAAGAATTTGCCCCCTCTCCGTAAGGAGGCAAATTCTTTCCTTGTAGAGTAGCATGATTAGCATCAAACTAATGCCTTTAAATGATACATTTATTAACCCTTGTTCTGCTGAGCCTGGATATACCTTGCCTTTGCAAACAGTGTAGATCCAGATCAGTTGGCTTCTTCAGAAGCCAACTGATCTGGATCTGCACTGTTTGCCATTAAGTATCTTAATTTATAGCAACAATCCAGATCAAGAAATTTGATTGGCTGAAAATTAGAAATGGGCGTGGCATCTTAATTTATTCAGCAGGACAAGGGTTAAGG
Organism: Anodontia alba; assembly: GCA_964016985.1. Lineage (NCBI taxonomy): Eukaryota > Metazoa > Mollusca > Bivalvia > Lucinida > Lucinidae > Anodontia > Anodontia alba. The sequence goes on along the minus strand of OZ024823.1, from coordinate 32,781,441 downwards.
CTGGAACCCCTGAACTTCAGGATTAAACCAGCTCTTTGTTTCTATGGATATGAAATTGTATATTTAACAGCCCTTCATCACAAAACCTAACATCATGTACAGTGAATGAAAATATGTCGCAATGTTCCACTATTCTGAACAAAAATTCAATTTTTTAACATTTATCTTTGTCAAAGTCAGTATGTTTCCAATTGTGTCTTGAAACGTAGAAAGAAAATCTGCATGCTAAATTTTAGTTGTTTAGGCCATTTGTTGAGTGGACTCTTCTACCACAACTCTTTGGACAGGTCTATTTACAATAGCAGGGTTTCTGGTTAGTTTTTATAACTATGTTTTATAGAAATCCTGTGGTATCTGATCTGGGTATGCACTTTTTTGAGATCTCCAGACTAGTGGCTAGTGCCCATTACCTTCCAAATACTATTTTAGTAGATAAAGTAGGAAAATTATTTTAATTTGGATTATACAATTATTGACTACTGAGTCACTGAATACGAGTCATTGAATATGATATGATATCCACTGGAGAATATCAATATTGACATAGGTGATAGCATCATATTCAACCATTCAATAGCCAACAATTGTTTTATTATATAACCAATGAAGAGACTGATGCAGAATTTCATTTTCAGTTGTGGTTCTAATTTTAGAAACACATATTTTATGGGAAAAACCCGGAGCTGGTGAACATAAGAAATATTCACTGGGCTGAAGAAAGCTCTCAACCAATGAAAGACCGTCTATTTTTAGGTTATATAATAAAATAAATTGTTTCATGAGGCAGCCATACTGTCTGATTAGGACATTCACCACCCATAAGGAAATCTAAGTTTATGACATGATTTTGCAGCACTTCACAACAAATTTCACTATACCAAACAACTACATATACTGAAATGTTCTCTTCTGGATGCTACCTGTCAGTATTGCTTTAGTCATGTATATGGTATCTAAATATTGGGACAGACAGACCTGAGCAAACAGAGTAGACTCTGATCAGGCATCTGATCAGGGTCTACACTGTTTGCCAACCATCCCTGCAGTATTTAGACATATCAACCCATAGTGAAATAGACTTGTTCAAATTTTAAGACCAGTATGGTAAGGAGTAACGGTGTCGTAATATTTATGGTAACTAAGGTAAATAAAGACTGCATTAAGACAGACTAAGTCTCCTTCTGATTAAACTTTATGGTACATGTTTTCCATTAGGTCGGAATCCACCATAATTACCTGAAATATCTGAAAATCTTGACTCCTTACCATTCTTCTAAAACTTCAACAACTATTTTACTGCCTGTGCATGTGTCTAAAAGCTGCTGGATGAGTGGCAAACATTGCAGACCATGATTAGATGCTGCAATCTGCGGCTGATCTGGGTATACACCTTTTTCTCAGGCCTGTCTGTCCCAGGTTTAATTACGGTATGTCCCTGGCAATTTTGAGATCCTCACTGATCGTTTTTTTTTTTTTTATTTTAAACTGCCTTTTCCTGAGATTTGAATTTATAGATCTGCAAGATTCGTTCCTCCTAAAACTATGCCCAGTTCCCTATCCTGGACATGAACACACACACACGCATACACACACAACCACACACACACAAACACAAAAAGGAAAAAGACGTTATGAAGATTTTCCTTATCACTATTCAATTGTACTAGGCAAGACATAAATACCGTTAGATAAAATAAAGCAGAAGCTCTGAAGAGTTGTGTTTCTTAGTATATCAATATTATGTACATGATTTTAACATGGATTCTTTTCATGGATCATGGCTAAACTCTACCCATCTGCAGCTACCAGAAAATCCTTCACTAGTTATCCCATTTTAAACTGAATATACTCCCCCATACTATATACTGGAAGAGTCGAATTTCAATTTTAGATACGTCAGGCTGATTTAGATGGATAAATTATTTGCAAACTGGAAACCCTGATCAGACTCTGCATTCTGTGGCATCTGATCTGGGTCTGCACTATTTGCTAATTACCCTTTTGGCAGTTTCCAGACTAAAATGGATTAAGCCTGTGGAACAAAATTGTGTGTCACATCTTATATTTATTTCTGGTAATGGCAGCATAACCACAAACCCCAACAAAAATATAATGTAGCCATCCATGTATAATGGACAGCAGGCTGTCTGATCTGAATTTACAGTTTCCTTAAACAATGTATAAACCTTAAGCATTCTATCAGCAAACAGATCCTGACACACACAGGCCGATATACAGGCTGGGTCTATACATGTTGTATACATTCTAAGGTGATTTCTGTTCAGTGGGGCTCACATCATCATGAAAACATGCCTATATAATTTTGACCCCTTAAACCCCACTTTTATATAGTAAACTGTGGTTTACAGGGGTACACATTATTTTTCTTATTTCTGCTCAAAAACATAGATTGTGGGTACTCATTAGAACTGCCTCCTTGAGGCAGTTCTAATGAGTACCACAATCTATGTTTTGAGCAGAAATATGAAAAATATCAGAATTTTTTTATCTGAAAATTTTCATTTTTTGGTGGTAAAATTTTCAGTATATTTGAATAGGCGTATTTTCGTAACGGATTAGTACTGGTAATTTTCTTACTTCTCCATGGAAACATATGTTCTAGGTACTCACTATTCAAGGCATTTCTAATGAGCACCATTACAACAAATATTTCTATGGCATTTCAAACAAAACTATGCCTTTTCATGGATATATAAGAAAAAAATTATGTGGATACCAGTCTAATTTAGAGCAATGCCTGTTCAGTTGTTCCTGAAGACAACTTTTTCCATGGCATGATTTTTATGGACTTTTCAATCTCTGTAAAAAGACAAGTTTGTTTTACTCCCTGTTGACCATGTTTGTAACAGGTAACAAACAGATTGGCAAAAATCGAGAAAATTGGGATTGCCTACCTCACACCACTGTTGCCTGAGATTGTAATAGGAAACAAACAAATGGCACAAACCGAGAAAACTGGGATTGCCTACCAATCATCAAGTCAGGCCAAGGGACATTATATAAATGTCTAGATATGTTTTTGGTTTTTTTGTTGTTGTTTTTTTTCACCAAGAGTATTGATATAATTTTCATTTCTTCTGAAAAAACGTATGCTGTGGGTCATCAGAATTGTCTTGGAGAGGCAATTCTAATGGTTCAACAAGATTAAAACAAGTAATTATCCCAGTATCCTTTTTACCTATCTAAGTTTTGGATATAGCATAGCTCCAAATATTTTTCTTATTTCTCAATAAAAACATAGGTTGTGGGTACTCATTAGAAGCACCTCAGTAAGGCGCTTCTAATGAGAACCTACAACATGTTTTCATGGAGAAATTAGAATAATATACTACAACCTCTTTATAACACTGTTTGTTATAACATGGTTTTGTATATAACAAAGTACAATATCAAAGACAGATCCCAAAATTGTATAGATTATATTGAAAAATGACCATAAATGGTCATTTTTCAATATAATCTACACATTTTTTGTTTGGATATAACACGGTTGTTTAATTATGTTTAAACTATGGACCCAAACAATAGTGTTATAAAGAGGTTGTGGTGAATCAATATTTTTGGTTGAAAAACCAACCTTATCTAGTGTTTAGGCTATATTTGACAGTTTGGCCCAATACTGCTGGGAATAAACCATGATAACATAAGTACACCATTTCAGTCAACCTGAAGGGGGTTATTTAGTACCCATATATTATGTACATTTTATATGACAGAAATGTCAAACTGAGAAAGCCCTGTTAAAAGTGACAAAACTCATGAAAATGGAACTGATAAAGAATATTGATGTAATAACCTAAAGTACATTCAAACATGTCTAAAAGGCCACTTGTATTAAGAAATCACCTGTATTTAACTTTTACGACTCTCTGGGCAAATTCAGCAGACAACAAATTGATATTTTTCTTATTTTGCCAGCCAACTGGATTCCATTCCATAGGAGATAATTTGCATAAAATGTCAAATTTTTTTCTGAGAAAAATAAGAAAAATATTTCAAAATGTCATCTGCTGAATTTTTTCCCAAAATGCATCACGAAAACATACCTATATAATTTTGACCCCCTTAAACCACACTTTTATATACATGTAGTAAAAATCGGGGTTACAGGGGTATACATTATTTTTCTTATTTCTGCTCAAAAACATAGATTGTTGGTACTTGTGAGAACTGCCTTGGCGAGGCTGTTTTAGCGAGTACCCATAATCTATGTTTTGAGCAGAAATATGAAAAATATCAGAATTTTTATCTGAAAACTTTCAGTTTTTTTTGGTAGTGAAATTTTCAATATATTTGAATAGGCATGTTTTCATAATGAAAACCATAAAGGTAAACACTGTATAAACAAAGGGCCTGTGGGACAGCCAGCCATCAGATCAGAAGACTTTTGTTTGTCTCAAAAGTGTAGATTATCCCTAAAAATATCCACAAAAGACTGCAAACATGAATGAGCCTCTAAGCTGATGGTTCAGGAATCAGAGCTCTAGATAAAAAGGTGTCACCATACAACCATTTTTCTTATTTTTCCAAGAAAATATATCTCTCCAAGACAACATGTTGTGGAAACTCATAGGAAGCACTTCTGGAGGGTGCTTCTAATGAGTACCCACTACGTAATTTTTTGATGGAGAAATAAGACCAATATTTATGTATTTTATTTTTGTTAATGTTGTTGTTGAAAAAAGGATCTTATCTAGAACTCTAAGGTGAAACAAGCATAACAACCCTACCTTAACTGCAATGATGGCTGAGGTTTACTGTAAGTGGCATCTCTGTGAGGGGAACCAGCTGATGCCAGAATCTGATGAAGGATACCAGTATCTACAAAAAAAAAATCATTAACCTATTTCAGATTGAATAAACTTCCCCACACTATATACATGTATTGGAAGAGTCCAATTTCAGTTTTAGGTATGTCAGGCTATGTGATTTAGATAGTCCTAGAGAAAAATGGCTCAAGTAATTGCATATAGTGGAGATCCTGATCAGACGCCGCATTTTGCGGCATCTGATCTGGATCTGCACTGTTTGGCAAATACCCTTTTGTGGGTCTCCAGACTAAAATAGATTTAGGGATCATGATACACTTGGTAGACTTTCTGCCATTGCTTTAAAAGGGAGACATCTTTTGTGACTTCATGTATGTCAAACCCCTTCTGAAAAGGAGTCCAATCAAAAAGGAAACAATTTGCTCCCACTGCTTTCCAGTAACCAGTTCTTCAAAGCATCGTTAGCTTAACGAGCTCATTAATGGTCAAAATGTTAACTGTTCTAGTAAGTACAATATCTAATTCACAGGTATTTTTGCTGAAAAAAAATGTGAGCAGCTTTTGCAAATGCAAAAGCTACTCACATTTTTTCAGCAAAAATATTAGCCTATATGCCATATTTAATGACCAAAGTTTAAACTAACGACATCATTAGTTTTGAACAACTGGGCCCAGCTTATCAAACTTTGTCTGGAAAAGGGTCTACTCTAAAGGGAAAGAGAAGACCCCTTTTCCACAAAGGCAGCAAAACAATTTAGAAAAAAGTTGCCCCAATTGGAAGAGTATCCATTTCAATTAAATGTTTTTTTGATTGTCTTTCTGTCAAACACTTGAAAACACTTACTACAGGGAAATTCATCACTTGGGCCGCTCCACGGGAAAACTTGTCTTTGGGCATATGCTTACAGCGAAGGCCCAGATCAGCCTGCACGTCTGTGCAGGCTGATCAGGGACTTCACTGTCCGCTAATAGAATCACTGGATACTACAGAATGTATGAATAGAGAGCAAAGAATCAGATGATACTTTGCACATGGGCAGGATGATCTGAATCTGCACATTTTGTGCATATGGGAAGGCATTTTTTCACTTGATGCGGCCCATTTATGCATCAAAAGGTTAGAGACCTGTGCAAACATCTCAGCATAATGACAAACTTGTTAATTGTTTCACTAACATCAGGGCCCAGGTGTTCAAAACTAACGATGTCATTAGTTAACATATCGTTAAAATTTTAATCATTAAATATGGCATAAATGCTAATATTTTTGCAGATAAAAAAGGTGTGTAGCTTTTGCAATTGCAAAAGCTACTCACATTTTTTCAATAAAATAACTGTGAATTAGATATTGTACTTACTAGAACAGTTAACATTTTCACCACCTACGAGCTCATTAAGCTAACAATGCTTTGAACAACTGGGCCCTGTTTTATAACCAAGATCACTAGATGCACCATATCTGCCCATAAAGTACAAGTACTACTTTTCACAACATACTTTCAATGCAGCAATGAATTTAGTTTTTGTGGATTTTATCGGTGTGTAATAAAAGAAACCCAAAGGGTTTTATGTTATGTTAAAAGTATTTCGCCAGCATTTACACATCAACAAAACCATGAAACTAAAATTAATTCCTAATAATTCCAACTTGGGCGTACATTATGAAAACAAAACCATTTGAATATATTGAAAATTTTACAACCAAAACAGGAAAATTTTCTGATAAAAAATTCTGATATTTTCATATTTCTGCTCAAAACATAGATTGTGAGTACTTGTTAGGACTGCCTTGGCAAGGCAGTTCTAACGAGTATCCACAATCTATGTTTTTTAACAAAATAAGAAAAATAATGTATACTCCTGTAAACCCCAGTTTTACTATATAAAAGTGGGGTTTAAGGGGGTCAAAATTATATAGGAATGTTTTTGTGATGTTTACATAAAAAACATAGGTTAAATAGCTCATTTTAGAAATTTGCACAAAGAAAATACATGTAGATCCAAACTTACTGCTCAGTGGATTTATTGACGTATAAATGCCTTTTTTGAATTTGCTCTTTACCAATCAAAGTGTGCTAAATTAGTGTAAGTCGGCTGAGTTGGAATTATAAGTGTATAAACAAAGTTCAAGTAAAGAGGGATATCCAAATGAATATTTTTTGCTTCTCCAGTGTTGTGGGTATCCACAACATAAGTTTTTACAAAGAAATAAGAGAAATATCAGAAAATAAGGTCTGACATTTCATTCATAAAATAATGATATTTTTCTTATTTTTAACAGACAAGAATTCCGCGGAAGGCGTCATCGCACCTGCTGGCGCAAAAGACACAGGAGCCACAATCAGAATGTGGTTATTAAATAAGTTTATTTCATTCTTAGCAGTGCTTACTTGGAAAACTGGGTTGAAAAAAATGTAGACAAAGTGCCTAGTGGGGCACATATATTCCAGGCCAGTCCCATTCCCTCTAATGGCTATATCTTCAGCACTGACTTTTCGTATCATACAGCCCAATGATAATGGAACGTTGATGTAAAATGTGTAAAAGTCACTGGAGCATGAAATATAGGTCAAGGTCACTGGGTCAAGATACCTGCCAAGCCAGTGCAATGAGGTGAAGCACTATGCAAGGTTTAGTGGTTGTAGGTCTTATATTTGAGGAGAAACCAAACATCAATATAAAATGTGTCAAAGTCACTGGAGTGCACAATATAGGTCAAGGTCACCAGGGCAAGGTACCTGTCGAGTCAGTACATCGAGAAGAAGTGCTATATAAGGTTTGGTGGTTGAAGGCCTTACAGTTGAGGACATATGGAAGGGTGACGTAAAAGGTGTAAAAGTCAATGGAGCATGAAATATAGGTCAAGGTCACCCAGTCAAGGTACCTGCAGAGTCCGTACATTGAGGAGAAGCACTATGCAAGGTTTAATGGTTGTAGGCCTTATAGTTGAGGAGATATTGAACGTTGACGTAAAACGTGTAAAAGGCACTGGAGCGCAAAATATAGGTCAAGGTCACCGGGTCAAGATACCTGCCTAGTCAGTACATATAGGAGAAGCACTATGCAAGGTTTGGTGGCTAGAGGTCTTACACTTGAGGAGATCTGGAATGTTGACGTAAATTATGTCAGTCACTGCAGCCAAAATATAGGTCAAGGTCACCAGGTCAAGGTATCTGCTAAGTCAGTATATTGAGGAGAAGCACTTTGCAAGGATTGATGGTTGTAGGCCTTATAGTTGAGGAGATATCGAACGTCGACGCAAAATATGTCAAAGTCACTGGAGCGCAAAATATAGGTCAAGGTCACCAGGTCAAGGTACCTGCCAAGTCTGTACATCTAGGAGAAGCACTATGCAAGGTTTGGTAGTTGTACGCCTTATAGTTGAGAAGATCTGGAACGTCAATGTAAATTGTGTCAAAGTCAATGGAGCGCAAAATATAGGTCAAGGTCACTGGGTCAACATATCTGCCAAGTCAGGAGGTCAGGGAGATGTGTCATGCAAGGTATGACGGTTGTTGTAGAATTGTAGTTGATTAGAATACTAACTTTGACATAAATGTCGAACTTCGACATAACAGAACTGTTAAGAGACGGACAGACAGACAGACGAACAGACAGACGAATGGAAAAGTGGGCACCTATGTTGCAAAGTCGGGAGGTCAGGGAGATGTTTCATGCAAGGTTTGATGGTTGTTTAGTCTTGCAGTTGATTAAAATACTAACTTTGACATAAATGTCGAACTTCGACATAAATGTTGACAGACGGACAGACGAATGGACAGACATACGGAAAAGCGGACGCCTATGTTGCAAAGTCAGGAGGTCAGGGAGATGTTTCATGCAAGGTTTGATTGTTATTTAGTCTTGTAGTTGATTAGAATACTAACTTTGACATAAATGTCGAACGTCGACATAAATGTTGACAGACGGACGGACAGAAAATCGGACGCCTATATCGCACCCTGCTACAAGCAGGTGCGATAAAAATAAGGTCTGGCGTTTCATTCAAATTGTCTCCTTTGTTATACTTATATAGTATTCAGCAGAACTACCCATGTGATCCATTCCATTTAATAAGTATGTTTTTGTAGAGAAACTAAAATAAATATTACAACCTTTTTGTTGAAAAAAAAGTGCCTTATCTGAAGCTACCGTAATAACCCTAAATACCTGAACAGGCCTGAGCAAACGATGTAAACCCAGATCAGATGCCGCATCTGATCAGGGTCTACACTATTTTTTTGATACTCATCCAGCGCTATTTTAGACACCTCAGCAGGTAGTAAAATAGACTTTTTTCAATTTAACCCTTATCTTGCTGAATAAATTAATATGTCATGCCCATTTCTAATTGTCAGCCAGTCAGATTACTTTGATCCAGTTATTGATACAAATTCAAATACTTAATGGCAAACAGTGCAGATCCAGATCAGTTGGCTTCTTCAGAAGCCAACTGATCTGGATCTACGCTGTTTGTAAAGGCAGGGCATATCCGGGATCAGCAGGACAAGGGTTAAGGACAAACTTGGTAAGGAGTTAAATGTCCCAATACAGGGTAAATATGTTGTATTCAGGTGATATCTATAGGCTTTTGTGTTATAACAACAGATTCTACAATACCCAGATCAGGACATCTTCAGATGAACAGGAATGGCCTTGGTCAGACTGAAAACAGGCTTACCTGAACCTTCAGTTTCTGCATATGTTCAAAAACTGCTTTTTCTTTGCATTGTGATAGCTCAATATAGGATGTCTGTTTCAATCCAAAAATGCTGATTTTTTTTTCTTATTTCTTCATATGCTGTGGGTACCGCAGTGAGGTGATTCCAATAAGTACCCACAACACATTTTTTCACCGAGAAATGAGAAAAATTGTTATGTGAATGCTCATCTAATTATCTAGTGTAATTTTATAAATAGTGTGGTTACTGTCCTAAAATTTCAAATTTTATTCAGTACATTTTAGCCTATACAGTGTATTTAGCGTTTCATGCAGTTGTTTCTTAAAATACTTTGTGGAACGGCAAACAGGGTAAACCTCGATCAGACTGCTCCTTAAGGAACAGTCTGATCTGGGTCTGCCCTGTCTGCATATGCCATTTTGTCAGAAATTTTGGTGTACAAATTTTAGGAAATTTACCATAACACAAGGCTCAAATAAGCAAGACTTACCTGGGTCTTTCTTTGCAGGAGACTTTGACCTTGATCTTGACCTTGACCTTGCTCTCTGCCTGGCCTTGAACTCAATATCAGAGGTATCATATGATGTTGGTTTAGGTGCCCTTGTCCTTGGTGCTGGGGTATCCAAAGGTGAGTTACTCTCATCCACATCTACTGCTGCATATTTGTGTACTTTGTCTGAATAGTCTCCCTTTACAGGTTGTTTATTAACCACTGTCTTTGTGAAAGCCCTCTTAGAGAGAGCAGCTGTAGGTGTGGATGTATCCGGTCTTCTGTAAATATTCTCTGGACTTCTGGATCCATGTGATCTTGGGACAGTTGTTGTCCTTGTCATTGACAAAAGCTTTGCCTGGAAATAGTAAAATTACATTAAAATATTCTTAAATGGAAATAGATATTTAAGTGAATGGACATTCTTAAGTGTCTCTTCATTTGGAAAATGTAAATTAACTCCTCTTTTAATTATTTTTTCCCCAAATCACAAGTGACATTTGCATGTTTGATTTAGAATTTAACAGCACAGTCAATACTGTTAAGGTCATGTTGAACCAGTTTGTTTACGTATTCATATTTTTCTTCTGCAGGCTGTCCTTTAAGCAGTTACCCAATACCTGTGCACAAACTATTGTCAGTAACTGAAAACTGCCTTTCTTGAATAAGCAGAAGGGGGATAATCATTAGAAATGATTTCACGATCAATATCCTCTAGGGTTCAAACCGACACTCAAAAAAATTGTACTCTAAAAGGAAAGAATTTGAGAACAAATTCTCTCCTTTTTGAGTACACACCTTTTTAGAAGGGGAGACAGCCTCTCCTTTTAGCCAAAGTCTGCATTTTCCAAGTATAAATTTTCTGTGAGTTTTTGCGAAATTCGATATAGTTAATATCTTCTCATAAATATACAAGTACAGGCCGAAAACAATGTACTGTATTTATCCCAAGTATTTGGAATGACAGGTCCGAGTAAAACAGTATAGTTCCACCGTCTGATCAGGGTCTACACTATCTGCCACTCATCCAATAGTTTTTTCAACACATCAACATGTAGTAAAATGCACTTGTCCAATTTGTTTTGATAAGTACCGTATGGTATCCAGTTAAGATGTCTGAATATTTAGGATAAACATGTTACAGCCTGCTTGGAAAGCTAAAAATATTATTCGGAATTTCCAATCAAACTTTGCTTACAAGGGTATAAGTGAACAGGAATATGTTGTTTTTACAAATTGTTTAGCATAATGACTAACAGCACAAAGCTTTACACTACCTGTGAAGAGAGGTGAAGATTATTGAACTTTGCCACATGCATGAAATTGTGAATTTTGTCCTTGTGCAATAAAATACAATTGAAGTTCTTACTTTTAGAGTTACAACATTCTAATGGTTATGCGTCATCAATACCTGAACTGTTTTTAACTTTAATTTCTATTTAGTAGTCAAACAGGATTTAGAAAGATCACAAAATCAGAAACCTTAGCTGAACTCAAAAGCAGGCAAAACAGTTGCAGGTTTTCATGATTTGGCTTTTTACATTTCTTTCAATCATATTTTAGTCATACTGAGACGAAAAGTTGATAAGGAAAGGCTCTGTGCAATCAAGCAGCATACAGTCATGAGCTGAATTATGGCTTTAGCTGGACGAGAACCCGGTACATTCAAACCCAGGACCTCATGAGCTGGGGCCAGTTGTTCAAAACTAACGATGTCATTATTTAACATATTGTTAAAACTTTGATCATTAAATATGGCATATACACTAATATTTTTGCTGAAAAAATGTGAGTAGCTTTTGCATGCTACTCACATTTTTTCAGCAAAAATACCTGTGAATTAGATATTATACTTAGCAGAACAGTTAACATTTTGACCACTAACATGCTCGTTAAGCTAACAATGCTTTGAACAACTGGGCCCTGAAGTCAGCAGTGCCAACTGTTCAGCCATATGGATACTTCTTGTTTTTGTGTTTGTTTTGTTTTTTTTATAAAAAAAAATGTTTCAAACCTGCATGGCCATTTGTTGTTCCTGTAGTTTCTCCATATACTCAATCCTCTTTTCAGTAGCATCTGCTAGCTGCTTTTCAAGAGCCTGAACTCTGTCTGAGTCTTTCTCAGGGGCATTAACTGCTCCACTCTGAAGCTCAGATATTTTAGCCAGTACTTCAGCCATTTTTGCTTCCATCTCATACTGTGCCTGTAAGAAATCAACAAGAACAAAACAGGGTAGATTAATTAAAATTTAGCATGATGTAATACAGTGAACCCTAGTAACAACCACAGCATTTGTTCTTAAAGACGTTGCCATTAAAGTGAATTTGCTGTTATACGAATACTTAATGAGCAGATTGGTATGTGAGACAGGTCTTGTTTTGTTCTTATTTCCTCACAGAATATATGTTTCACTGAGGCAATTCTTACAAATATGTTTCTTAAAAGTATTAAATACAATATTCTTGCATACTTTATGACTAACTGTTACCTCTTAAGCGAAGGTTTCGTGACAGCCAAATTGTCATTTTTATTTGACCTTTTTTATCTGACCTTTCATATCTGACAGATAACCTAAATATTAAAAGCAAGCCAGAAGTATAGAGGATTCAGCTACAGTCTTCTTCCCTGACAAAATGCAGGTCAAAAGCAAAAATTAGGTACAAATGACAAAGATGTTTCTTTTCTCTACTGATATAATCAGAGCTACACCAATTGATGTTTTCTTAACAGAGCCAGTGGCTAGCGGCTCTGATCATCTATTTTTTTTACCTGTGATTCTGTAAGAAATAAAAAAAAAAAACAGTATTTTTTTCATCTAAATCATTATGTTATACAGTGCTCTAGATAAGATTTTGGTGCAATGTGTTTGTTTGTTTGTGTTGAGGTTTTACGGCCCAGTCAACCCAATGGGGTCATGTCGAGCATGGTTACTTTACCTAACCACACTTTTACTGGGCAGGCTTAGTCCTCTAAGCAGTTAACCAGTATTGTGCACATTCTTTTGCCAGAAACTGACAACTGCCATTCTTGAATCAGCAGAAGGGGGAGAATGACTGTAGAAAATATTTCATGATCAATCTCCACGAGAGAATGTTGCCAACTCGGGGTCGAACCTGGAACCTCCTGATCACCAGTCGGATGCGCATCCAATTGAGCCACTGAGGCCAGCACGTACAATGTGTAATTTACCCCCTGCTTTCAATGCCCATTTGCAATGCTAAACTCTTAAAGCAACAAGCATAAGTGTTGCATAAAAAATTCTGTTTTTTTTTTTTTTGTTTTTTGTTGTTTTTTTTTAGGGGGGGGGGGGGGTGGGGGGGGGGGGGGGAGAAATAAAGTTAGGTGTTTCATAGCAGGCAATTCAGAGGAAATGCCAATCTTTATTTTTTCTGAAAAACAACAATAACAGCAAATCAACCTAAAATGCATAAATTTATCATGGGTGCTTTAGGGGTTAAACCCATTCTGATCTGCTATACTGCCACTGCTCACAAAGTAAAGTTCACTGAAAATTTTTACCCCTTAAATTTGATTTCAATACTGAAATCCAAAATTTCTTATACTATTTTTACCTCCTCAACTTAAATTTCAATGCTGATTTTCAAAATTCAATGCTGAAATACCCTTTACTCCCTTTTACCTCGAGCTCTGGTAATTTATACCCTATGTTCCCCCAAATATATATAAAGTGTAAATGAGTGTGAAAGGGTCTACATTAATAGATATATATTTAGAATCTTTGCTATTTTTAAACCAGCTTTTCGATTTACTTATAACTTCTTGCAACATTATGTCTTGCATAAATCAGTCTTCATAACCCTGATAGCCATAATCTGCTTCATTTCCCAAATCATACGAAGAAAATATGATGGCTTACATGACTCTAGATAATAGGTACATACATTTGTATATGTATCTAGGTAAATATTTTTCTTATTTACCTATAAAAACCTATGTTGTGGGTACTTTAAATAGAAATGCCTTGCAGAGGCAATTCTAATAAGTATCGACACCATATGTTTTTCTGGGTATTTACAACATAAGTACCACCACATATTTTGTGGGTACTTATCAGAAGCAAAGGGGCTTCTAATATGTACACACAACCTATGCATTTGTGGAGAAATAAGAAAAATATCAATATTTTAGTTTAAAAAAAAAAAAATGGTTTATCCAGAGCTCTAGTTAAGAAGTTTCATGGGTCTTATCTGGGATCCAACTTACCTTCAAAAATGGTTGTGTGGCTGCAACAGCAGCACTAGCAGCAGCAGCTGCCGTGAGAACCTGATCATTAGACTGACCCAGTTGTGGTTCTTTATACTCTTCTGTCTGTGAGGCAGGTTTAGTCTTGTGACCAACTATCTGTGGCTGCACCACCCTCTTCACTGGACCACCTTGCCTGCATTAGAAATATTGGAAAATAAGCTGAGGTGTAATGCAAGAGAACAAGCATTATTAATATGAACAGTACCACAAAGAAAACATTCCTTGACCTACAAGTGACAAGTCACTTGAATACCCAGACTAGATTGTATACACATTTTTTTTTATTTGATTTGGTGTTTTATGGCCCAGTCACCAATGTTAAGGTTATGTTGAGCAGGCCATTTAACCTACTCACACTTTCCCTGGGCAGGTTTAGTCCTATAAGCAGTTAAACAGTACTTTGTGCACCTTCTTTTTCCAGTAACTGACAACTGCCTTTCTTGAATCAGAGGAAGTGAGAGAATGACTGTATAAATTATTTCATGATCAATCTCTATGAAAGATATATGGTCAAGCTGGGATTTGAACGCGACCCCTGGACCTGCAATCATATGCACTGCTGATTATGCTATGGAGCCTGGCCACTGTCATTGGAAAACTTGTCTTATCTGCCTTGAGATATGTGTGAAAAGCATACGCCCAGACTAGAATACACAAATGTGCTACATAAATGTGCTGCACTAATGACCATAAAGCAAATATGTATAAATAATATAGAAAATATGGTCATTTTTCTATATAACATTTTTGCTTGGATATAACACATTAGTTTAGCTAACATAATGTTTGCTTTGGATCCAAGCATTAATGTTATAAACAGGCTGTGGTGTTTGTTTAGATATATAATTACTTATGTTCATATCAGTTTTATCAGGATATTTGCAGATGTTTGAGTTTCAATTGATCTTACAGATTTTAAGGGAAATTTCAAGGGAGGGAACTGTCAAAATGGTTCTGGGCTTCCTTCTGAAAAGGGATCTACTCTAAAGGGTAAGAATTTGCTCCAAATGGGGAGCATATTCTTTCCTTTTAGAGTTGATCCCTTTCAGTAGGAGCTTGGCATGCAGCAAAGCAAACAGGAAGTCACAGAAGTTGTTGCCCTTGGCAAAAAAGGCAGAAAATCTACCAAGTCCCCCTACAGTCCCCTTAAAGAGACCTATTCACATTCTGACCGGACTGTCCTTGTATATATTTTGAAAATGCAAAAGCTACACACATTTTTTCAGCAAAATATTAGCAAACATGATCAGTTTTAACGATACGTGAACTAACGACATCGTTAGTTTTGAACAACTGGGCCCAGGCATCCAGTCTCCACCATCTAAAATACTACCCTAAGTATTGGGAATCTTTAATTCCTTACCATACTTGTCCTAAAATTTGAACAAGTTCATTTCACTACCTGCTGATGTTTCTAAATACTGCAACGTTATTGGCAAACAGTGTAGGCCTTGATCAGTTGACTGATGATCTGCAGGGTCAAACCCGTCTTGATCTAGGTTTACATCATTTGCTCAAACCCATGTGTCTCAATATTTAGGGTAAATTATATAGCAGTCTTTGCTGCTTGCTTGAGTAATACAAGTCATGCAATAGGAAAGCTTCTTCTCTGGAGCTGATACTGTATATGTAACCTAAGAGACAGATTCATTTACCCTTGCCTTGCTGAATAAATTAAGATGCCACACCAATTTCTAATTTCAAGCCAATCAGATTACTTGATCTGGGTTTTTGATAGAAATTCACATATTTAATGACAAACAGTGCAGATCCAGATCACTTGGCTTCTTCAGAAGCCAACTGATCTGGATCTACACTGTTTGCTAAGGCAGGGCATGTCGTGTTCAGCAAGAGAATGGTTAAGTTCTTGACTTTTTTCTGAATCCCATTTGAAATATGTTCATTGTTTGTTTGTGTTGAGGTTTTACTGGCCAGTCAACTAATTGGGGTCATGTCGAGCGCAGCCAGTTTACCTAACCACTATTACTAGGCAGGCTTAGTCCTTTAAGCGGTCAACTAGTATTGTGCACATTATTTTGCCAGAAACTGACAACTACACTTCTTGAATCAGCGGAAGGGAGAGAATGACCACAGAAAATATTTCATGATCAATCTCAACAAAAGAATAGTGCCAACCCAGCGGGGGTCGCCCCGCAACTTCCTGATCCCCAGTCGGACGAGCATCCAAATGAGCCACAGAGGCTGGCTGAGATATGTTCACGTTGCTATGTATTGTATCTGTATTTATATAAATAAAATATGTTAAAACTAATTTTGAAGACATTGGTTATAAATACCAAACCTGTCCCTCCTTGTCCCTTGACCCTCGGCATACATGTATATCACAAGAGGGGAACCAGCATGCATTAAATAATCAGGTACCTTTTAGCAAATATTTCCCTGGCTTTTTGTTTCTCTGACAATCTTGACTGCACAATCTGGACATCATCAGAACTTTTCTGTTTATCAGGAGCATCTAAACCATCTACCATAGCACCCTGTCTTAAACCATGGCTGCTGGCCTGCAATTCATATAGAGCATTGCTGTTACACAATTCCCGATATGGCACTTTTTTCATCAGAAAAGTACTGAGCATAGGTCTAGATAAGAGTGGGTATCAGGTAAATATTTTTCTTATTTCTCCACAAAAACATATGTTACTGGTACTCATTAGAAGTGCCTCTGTGAGGTGCTTCTAATGAGTACCACAACATACTTTTTCGTGGAGCAATAAAAAAATATCAATACTTTTGGATTGAAAAAAAACAGCATTTTATCAAGAGCTATGTATGGATGTTTTTCTCTGCAAGAGGCTTCTAACAACTAGTGCCCACAACATATGTTTTCGTGGAGAAATAAGAAAAAAAAATTATCTGGATATCTCTCTACTATGGAGCTATGAAATTAACAATTTCTAATGTGAGTCTCACAACTTTTATTTTACTCCTTTGTCATTGAGACTGCTGAAAATTTCATTTAAAACAAAGATGGGTAAAAAACTAACATACCATTACTACAGTAAGTTAGTCTGACATTCTGTATCATGTCTAGTGAATGTGTCCATTTCACATCATGCATAACACAAGCAGTTACCTGAACAAATCAGCTCTATGTCATGTTTTTATCAAGTTCAGTCAAACCCATCTGACAAACTATCTCCATTACGAGCCTACCCACTGTTAAAAGACGATTTATAAAGATGTGCAGATAATGAAAATGTGTTCATTCTGTGGCATGTGATCTAGGTCTACACTGAATGCTGTGATCCTTTCACATTGCTCTCGATAAGGCAACTTTTTTCAACCAAAAGTACTGACATTTTTCCTCAGTTCTCCATGAAACCAAATATTGTGGGTACTCATTAGAAACACCTCAGCTGGGTGCTTCCATTGACTACCTACAACTTACAAGTTTTTATGGAAAAATAAGAAAAATATCTATCTGGATACTCCTCTTATCTGGAGCTATACTAATTTATAATAATAGGGACAATAATGGTAATTTTACATAATGTCATTCCAAACTGTGTGATGTAAGAGTTTATTTAACCCTTGTCCTGCTGAACCCGGATATATCCTGTTTTTGCAAACAGTGTAGATCCAGATCAGTTGGCTTCTGAGGAAGCCAACTGATCTGGATCTGCACTGTTTGTCATCAAGTATGCCAATTTATGGCAACAATCTGGATCAAGTAACCTGATTGGCTGAAAATTAGAAGTGGGCGTGGCATCTTAATTTATTCAGCAGGACAAGGGTTAATAACCAGTCTCAAAGGATTAATTTGAAAACTTAATATTAAAAACAATGCTCACCTTATGTATTCCTTGAAACCTTGCAGGCAAAGCCTGACCTTGAGCTGTTGTCTTGTCTTCTGGTTCTATTTCAAAACGATCTCTTGGCAATGCAGGTGGAATTCTTCTGCTCTCATCTAAATTATATTCTCCCATAAAAGACCTCTCTGTAGCCTCACCATAGTCAAAATAATTATCTGCTCCACCAGGCAGTGCTGGTTCCCTTAACTCGCTGCTTCCTAACTGCTGAACAGCTCCATCAGATGGGACCCCAAACTGCGTATATGGCTTCTGACTTCCTGTCACTGGATCCCTAAACTCTCCATTTCCAAGCTGTTTCCCAGCTCCATGTACTGTGACAATGGGTGGGGTAAATGTTTGTGGAATAAGGTCACTAATGCTAGATGAAGGAGATAACGAAGTTTTTGCAGATATTGTAACAATTCTTTCTGGTACTGTAACTATCTCAGGCTGGCTGCTGCTCGAACTGCTGTCTTTGCCTGAAATACATAATATTAATATGACCCATGTCAAGTACACTGGAACCTCGTTTTAAGATAGTTTGTTATAAGACGCTTTTGAATATAAGATGATGTAAAGCAGGACCCCAAAAGTGTTGTATCTAAGCAAAAATTTGAAGATTGTATAGCAAAATGACCGTAAAGCAAAAATATAAAGATTATATAGAAAATGACCATTTATGGTCATTTTTCTGTACAATCTATACATTTTTGCTTGGACACAACACAGTTGTTTAGCTAACATGGTATTTGCTTGGATCCCAGAATTAGTGTTATGAAGAGGTTGTGCTGTATGTTTATATTTATAATGATGTAGGTTTATATGGATTTTATAGTGATGCTGTAAAGTGTTGGCCTGTCATGCAGGCAGCCCAGGTTCTATCCCAGGCAGCGGCCCTTGTGATAAAAATATTTTTACCTGTTACATGTATACCGTGATTTGTTTACAGCTTAATTTTCAAGGAGTCTGATCGACTCACATGGTTAAAATTGGATGAGTACCACAATAAAATCATTGAGTCCCTGAGATATTTTACAGCAATGTTCTTCTGTAGTTAATGAGTCCCAGAGAAATGAGTGCTGGTACATGTGTATGAAGTGGGACTCGCATATGACAAAATCACCATCTAACTTTCTTAAAAGGCTGAAAACCAAATACCACCTATTCCTGGGGCTTATCAGTGTATGGATAACCAAAATGTCTCTTCTGTTGTATGTAGATGGACAGACAAAGGGCTGTAACTTAAATTACTGTATTCCACCTTAGTACAAACATGGACTTAAGGGAACTGATACATATTAAGGAAAAGTAACTCTTTCAACATTGTATTGACCTCCCTTCTGAAAAGGTGTCTCCTTTAAAGGGAAAAAATCTGCTTTCCTTGGAAGTCATGAAAAGCATTCACAAATGCAAAATACTGTAAATACCCTAAATATTCAGACACACAGAAACTTCTTAATCTTACCATACTTGTTTTAAACTATGACCGAGTCTATTTGACTATGGTATGTAAGATACTGAAGAGTACTGGCTGAATTGCAAACAGAGTACACCTTGATCTAAGTTCTAACAGCTTCTTTAGAAGCAGCTTGTCCTGGGTCTCCACTGTCCTCTCAGATACACATATCTAAATATTTTGGATAATTGTGACAATTCAAATGTATCAGAATTTCGAATGAGACACAGTAACCTATCAAGTGCTGCCTTATAATAAAATGACAGAATTCTAGACCAGACACTGCTTTTCAACTAATAAGTGTTGATAGTTTTCATATTTCTCCTTGAAAACATATGCTGTGGGTACTCATTAGAAGCACCTCGCCAAGGTGCTTCTAATGGGTACCCACAACATATGCTATCATTAAGAAACAGAAAAAAAAGTATGTATCTGGATACCCCTCTTTTCTTGAGATATAAAGTGAAACACACACCTTGTACAGTAGTAATCTCAACACTATCTTCCAGATCTTGTAACAAGTTCTTCCTCTCTGGTATCAAGGTATGAGCCTCTTTCTCTTCCTTCCTGAGCTGTTTCTTCTCTGGTGTATGTCTCTCAACAAAGTATTTTGGAGTACTTCTTAACTGATCAACAGGATCTGCTGTAGCACCATTCTGATGCCCTGCATTTGCATTGGTGTCTTTCATTTCAGATGAAGAAGTTGCTAATTTTGTTCTTCTTTCCTTCTGGACTTCTGGTTCCTGGGTTGGCACTTTACTTTCATCTTGTAGCAAATCTGTAGGCAATGACTTCTTAGCCATTTTTCTTATCGGTTCTTTCTTAGACAGTAAATTGTCAACACCTTTAGGAAAACTGGGAGCACCATTTGTGTTCCTTAAAACATTGACGTTAATCACAGTATTTACACCTACTTGTTCAGTACCCAGTACACTTTTGGGATCTTTTTTAATTTTGGCCCCACTGCTTTTACCTTCACTGCTACCAGAACTGTTGCTGTTACTTTTGCTGCTACTTTTACGATCCTTCCCTAATAAGGCTGATGGAACTTTACCATCACTGTCGCTAGAACTCCTTGGATTCTGTCCATCATCAAAAGGTTTTATTTCCCTTAAATGCTTTTTTGAGATTTTAATCTTTTGGGGTCCAGATGAATTAAAGTTTTCAACACCATATGAAGATTTTGAACATTTGGAAGCACTACTATTTGTTTCATGTATACTCCTCTCACTTTTATCGAGAGTAGAGCGGATTAAAATATCACTGGCAGTTGTACTTTCATCACTGCTTCTTTCATGTAGGCTACCGTCGGCAGGGAGGACACCTCGAGATATGGCCCCTTTCTGTTTGTCTTCTGAAAGTGTTTGAGTTTTACTTATAACTCCGCTATCACGACTAACATCATCAACATCATGGTAAAGCTGAAAAACGTTATAATTACATGAAGCACATATCTACAGATAAGAGGGGGTATTCACATACGGTAATATTTTTCTTATTTCTCCATGAAAACATATGTTGTGGGTACTCATTAGAAGCACCTCGCCAAGGCACTTCTAATAAGTACCCACAACATATGTTTTTGTGGAGAAATAAGAAAGATATCAGCATTTTTCAGATGAAAACAGCGCCTTATCTGTTGCTATGAAGCACAACATAACATCAAGTACATTGGGAAGGAAGGTACAATAAACAATTGAACTCGTAGCTCCAGATAAGGCTCCTCTTTCAAGCAAAATATACTGATACTTTTTTCATTTTTCATTGAAAACATATGTTGTGGTATTCATTAGAAGTGCTTCGCCAAGGCGCTTCTAATAAGTAAATTATACCAACAACATATGTTTTCGTGGAGAAATAAGAAAAATATTTTGTGGATACGGCCTCTTATGTGGAGCTATGATTAAACATAGTATATTACAGCATCTATGGCGTCTGATCTTTTTTTTTTTTTTTCTATCTGGATATGCATAGTTCAAACTATACCATGGTAAATGTTCTAAATATTCAAATAGAAAGTCAACAGAACCAAAATTAATTAGTTCTCTCAGTCTCTTCACCATTTAAATAAAGGAAGTAAACAATTTTGCAAAGGAAGATAATTTAATTGTCTCCCGTTGCAAAGTTTACTTCCCACTGAGAATTCTTATTTTTTTGTTTTTGAAACTGAAATTTTACTGTTTATAATTTTTCGAACATTTTCTGTAATGTTAAAACCTCTCAGAACTGGGAGAAGACAAAAAAAATACTTCATATAATATATGTACTTAAAAAATTTCAATGAGAAATTAAGGTCATTTGTCAATTTTAGTGGTAAATGCTTTCCAGATAAAACAGTAATTCAACTGAATACCGTATTCGACCTAATTACCGCACATACCCCTATAAGCGCACAGTCAAGAAATTTCGTAGTCTTCAGATTACAACCAGTGTACTTTTTTCTTTACTTCTTTACAAAGTCATATGTTGTGGGTACTCATTTGAATTGCATCGACAAGTCGATGCAATTCAAATGAGTACCCACAACATATGCCTTTGTAAAGAAAGTCAGAAAAAATCGGATAGTCATCATTAAATGTCCTTTTCTGATCTTTTTTATAGTGTATCCTTAGTAGATAGATACATATTTGACCACAAATGAGTGTGTCCTGTAAGTTTGAAAAATCTAAGCGCACAGTGCGGTAATTAGGTCGAATACGGTATTATCATTTTCCATGAACATGTATGATGAGCATCTATATATAAGGATATAATGGATCATCAGTCACTTTTGTCTCTTGTGACTGATGATCAGAAAGAACTTCCGTAGCCAACTAATCAGAAAATTCTATTTCATTTTAATTTTAATAGACCAGCTGTTAAAAAATGAAATACAGTTGACTCTCGTTATCTCGACCCCTCTTATCTCGATCCTATCACTTATGTCGAACTGATTTCTAAGTCCAGATTATTTTCCCTATGTATTAATTGTATTTCAGCTTCGCGTATGTCGAACTACTTTTATGTCTACACTTCGGCTATCTCGTCCATCATTTTTAGTCCCTGAATATATTTTTCACAGGTTTTACTACCGCGTATCTCGAACTCGGACCATGACGAAGGAAAAAAAAAGTAAGATGCGGCCCCGCCGGTCTCTCGGTTAATGGAAATCATAATAGGCCATTGATAAATAAATCAATAGTTTAATTTTCCCCTTTGTCCAGGCAATTACAAACAACACAAACCGTGTCTAAAATCCGTAATTATGAAATCATGTGCGTGTCGAGTCGGGTTTGACACGCGGCGCTCAACACCATCTCGTGTCATTGATTTGTAAGATAAAAAGCAGCTCAGAATAGTGTTATGGAAGATTAATCAACGAAGTTTCTTTAATTTATTGTTTAGATATGCTCTTCACTATTGAGTACTGTCCGTCTGAATGATATATAGCGTCTTCAAGAAAAGTCAGTGCGCGACAGGTTCCGACTCAGATCAGCCTGTATTGATCAGGCTAGCTAAGTCTGAATCTTCGCTTGTTACTCTTTGGTCAGGCGGTGCTCTTTGGTAAGCCCAAATAAGGCTTGTGCGTATAATGGAAAATTCGTGGGCGTGCAGGCTGATTCGAGTCTTTGACAGTCGCACAGTCTTTTAATAGGAGTTGTCGTGCACGGCCTCAAATAGACGAATTACACGTGGGTACCGATGTAAACCCTTCCGACCCTGTAGACTGGTACGGATACCCGCACAAATAGTGTAGGTCCAGATGAGATGGTTCATAACGAGCTTTCTCTGCAGGATCTACAGTTTGCCCGTTTATGCCAGGGGAGATAATCCAAACTAGCTTACAGCTGCCGCTTAACATTGTAAGCGTTTTATGCAAAAGCGGAAACCAGTCAACTCTTTATCGAGTCGTCTATGCGAAGGGAGCTAATCCAAATCAGTTCATAACGTATAGCTAACACAACCCGGAAACCAGTAATTTATTTATAGCTCATATGGAAATCCAAATTTGCAGGAGTATTAGAAGACAACAAGAGACGTTTGAAATTTATTATTATTAACATTTATTGATGATATTATTTCAAGAGAACCATTGCATCTCCTAAAACAAACAGTAACAATGCAAACTGAAGTACACGTAAATTATTTAAATTGCCATATACATGTGCCTTCCAAGCACGTTTGGCGAACAGAGAGGCGAACAGTCGTCATACCTATGACGTCACAATTTGGTTGTCTCGAACTACTGATAACTCGAACATTTTTATCAGGTCCCGTGAAGTTCGAGATAACGAGAGTCGACTGTACTAAGCTGTCTATTTGGTTCATCCTAGATTTGTGGTGGATAAAGGTGAAGAAATAACAAGACCTGTTGCTAGACAGGATAGCTCGCTTAATGGTTTTAAAAACTTTAATGAAAACTTTAACATTTAAATTCTAAGTCTGTGACCTCGACCTCAAGGTCATAATCATGAGTGCTGATGGTGCTGATAAAACTTTTGACCAGTATCTATCATGATACCACATAGGAACTAATTCCATTGTTTAGTTTAGAAGTAAAGATCTCTTAAAAATTTTGACATTAAATTTTAACATGAAAATTCTAAGTCCGTGACCTTGACCTTGATATGACCTGGGGGAGGGGGGACTGCACAAAGTTTTGGACTAATATGTATCATCATATCAAAGATGAATCAAGTCAGTGATAAGGTTAGGAAATAATGAGGTCTTAAAAACTTTAAGAAAACTTTAACATTTGTGGACGTCAACGCAGAGGGTAGTACAATAGCTCTCCATGAATGTTGATTATGCGAGCCAAAAATAGCTGACACAAGTACCTGGGATAGGTCTAAAACTATTAGTTGATGATCAGTCAGTTTGAAAAAACATGATCAACTATGAAATTCTGGCCTATTCCAAACACTTATGTGGTTGTACAAAAGCAATACTATTATATTCTTAACCTTTTGAAGTCCTAGCTTTTGGAAATTTTTCAACAATTATTCTTGAAACAATTAAGGGTACCCTAACATTTACCATGGTCCAAACAGAGAGCATTTATAAATACATGGGACAGAAATAAACATTCTTACCTTTGGAGGTTGATCATATCCCTCCCTCAGCCTATCACTCTGCTGTGATTTTACTGATTGATGGCTGCCTCGTGATTTCTGAGATGCACCACTATGAGCTGAATAATCACTAAAGAAGAGAAATAAAATAGGTAAAATAAACACACTTGGTAGATTTTCTTCCAACAAGGGAGACAACTTCTATGACTTCCTGTTTGCTTTCTGCACATCAATCCCTTTCTGAAAAGGAGTCTTCTCTAAAAGGAAAGAATTTGGTCCCAGGAGGAGCAAATTCTTTCCTTTTAAAGTAGACCACTTTTCAGAAGGGAAGCAAAACAATTTTGACAGTTTCCCTTCTCCATAACTGGAGTTTCTAATGTGACAAGAAAAATAAAAATATTTCTTATCATGTCAACATCAAGCCATAAATAAAAAGCATGTTGATGCCAGGCATGTGGATTCCATTATGAGAAGTCCAGACCTGCCTGCAAATCCTTGCAGTTTTATTAAGGCATGTTTTGACTTGATGTATTCCACAGCAGCCACTGAATCTGTTAGCTGCCAATTAAAGTTTTGAGCCTGCTTGAGTAAGCAGACTGATTGCAGATGACTTTTTTTTCAAACCCTTTTAACCCTGAGTTTCTGAAATATACTCTTCCTTCTCTGCATATGGACACATACTTTGCTGTCAGCAGTATGACAGTTGTAAATCAAGAATAAACAACAAACAGTGTATATCCTGATGAGACAGCTCATTATAAGCCATCTCATCTGGATCTACACTGTTTGCATATTAAGTATCCATTCTGGTCTACAGGACCGAGAGTAAAGCTGGCTAATCAGAGCTGAAAAGATAATCGATTATCAGTCCTGCCATTCTGATCGATAGTCGATTAGTAATTGCTGAAGATTTGGTCATAATTTTTACCTGTCTGAACATGACCCTCCTATATGTTATACTTTATTGTA
The DNA here is from genome assembly GCA_964016985.1 of Anodontia alba. Lineage (NCBI taxonomy): Eukaryota > Metazoa > Mollusca > Bivalvia > Lucinida > Lucinidae > Anodontia > Anodontia alba. Next base: position 32,755,925 of record OZ024823.1, on the reverse strand, counting down.
TGTATTTGGTCAGACAGGCCTGAGCAAACAGTGCAGACCCAGATGAAATGCCACAAATGTGGTGTTTCATCAGGGTCTACACTGTTTGACACTCATCAAGCTATTTTAGACACAACAGTGGGTAGTAAAGTGTACTTGTTCAAATTTTCATTAACTATGGCAAGGATCTGAGGTATCTGAATACTAAGGGTAAATACAGTAAAGTAACAAACACAGAAATCAAAGGATCAATTATTAGCAAATCTGTAATGATAAGCATTTTTTGTGGAATTTATCAATCAATTAATCAATTATCCGATTAATTGTGCCAGCCTTAATTGAATGGGTTAATTTTCTCCAGTTCTCTATAAAAACATTTATTTCATTTTTCCATAAAAACATATGTTGTAGGTACTCATTAGAAATGCCTCACCAAAGTACTTCTAAAGAGTACCCACAACATAGGTTTTATGGAAAAAATATATAAATTATCTGGGCATACTGCACTGCCAACCTGTCTTTAATATGGACACATACTCACATAACTCTAGGTAAGATGCTGTTTTCAACCAAAAAAGTACCTATTATTTTTTTTTTTATTTCTCCGCAAATGGATGTTGTGGGTACACACTGCTGGACTTGCCTATAAAAGCATGTATTTTCGGTAGTCATTGGAACTGCCTCAAAAAGGTGATTACAAAGACTAACCACAACAAATGTTTTCTTCAAGAAACAAAAAAGATAGAATCTAGTTATTTTGATATACTTTTTGTTTAAAAGAGCTATAAAATCTATCCATATAGCATCTGGTAGTGGCATATACACTATTAACCCAAAGTATTGGAACAGGTAAGCGAGGATAGTAAGAATATTTAGGGCAAATGCAGTATATCACTAATATCATTTTACAGGTATTTATTTTCATTTACTTTATAGCTATGGTAATATATAGATCTAAATAAGAAGGTAAATATTTTTTCTTATTTCTGCACAAAAACATATATTGTGGTTACTCATTAGAAGCGCCTCAATTAGGCACTTCTAATGAGTACCCAAAACCAATGTTTTCATGGGAAAATAAGAAGAATATCAATATTTTTGGTTGAAAAACAAAAAAGCCCCACCTTATCTGGACCTATGGTAATACACTTTTCCCTGATATGATCTTGTAAGGAACTGTTATTATTGTGCATACCTGTGAACAGACTTCACAGAGCCCTCACTCTTCTGTGACTTTCCTGAGGCATTGCTGGCTGTCGACATGGACTTATTCAGTGCTTTCACAGCAGCATCAGTGATACTCAGGAGTTCCAGCATACTCTTGTGACTGCCAGAACCTCTGCTCTCCTGGGATGTGTTCCCTAGTAAATATAATAATGAAATGAAAAATGAAAATTAAGGACCTGCATTTACTCTAAATATTGGGGCATAATGACTCCTTATCTTAGCCCTTCTCTTGCTGAACATGACATGCCCTGTCTTAGCAAACAGACCCAGATGGCTTCTGAACTGTTTGTCGTTAAATATGTGAATTTCTATCAAAAACCCAGCTCAAGTAATCTTATTGGCTGGAAATTAAAAGTGGGCATGACATCTTAATTTATTCAGCATGACAAGGGTTAGTTGTCCTAGAAACTGTACAAGCCCATTTTACTACAAGCTGATCTATCTAAAATAATGCTGGGTGAGTGATAAGCAGTGTAGACCTTGATGAGTGTAGACCCTGCATTCTGTGGCATCTGATCTGGGTCTGCAATGTTTGCGCAGGCCTGCCTGTCCAAAACCTTAGGGTAGCAAAACTGACTTGTTAAAACTTAATGTGAATATGCTAAATATTATATGACCAAATCAGCATTTTCACCAACTTCTTTGGCATCCAAGAGTCAGTTAAAAGTACAATGTAGGCAGGGGATTTTCTATGTTTCTTACATTAGTCCCATAGAACTTTATCAAATGTAGTAGGAGGATAATGCCTAATTTTGACAATTTGAGGAATTTCTCCCTGCCTTAATTAAACCCCTGCCAAATATTAGTGTGTTGGTGTTATTATGGTATTCAAAGATTCTAACTCATTTAGCTCTTTGGAGTCTGATCATGTTGACTTGTGCTGTACCTTATTAACCCTACATATTGGATCAGATAGACATGAGCAAACAGTGCAGATGCAGATCGAAAGCTATAGAATATTGCATCTGATAAGGGTCTACACTCTAGTCTACACCACAGCTCCAAATGAGGTATCCACATAGTATTTTTCTTATTTCTCCGTGAAAACGCACTTTGAGCCGAAGCATTTCGAGTACCACAACATATGATTTTGTGAAGAAATAAGAAAAATACCAATACTTTTCGGTTGAAAAAGTGCCTTATCTGAAGCTCAGATGCACTGTTTGACACTCATCCAAAAGCCTTTAGACACAGCAACACAAAGTAAAATGGATTTTCCAGTTTTAAGACAACATTTAGGGTAAATCTGGCAAAGCAGAGAGAAGCTCAATAGACAAGTCTTCTGAGATGTAACACATTTTCATTATAGATTATACAGTGGAATCGATGAACAGCACAGCTCCAGATAAGACGGGGTATCCCCACAATATTTTTGTTATTTCTCCATGAAAACAAATGCTGTCGGTACTCATTAGAAGCACTTCTAATGAGCACCACAACGTATGTTTTTGAGGAGAAACAAGAAAAATGTCAGTACTTTTTGACTGAAAAAAGTACCTTATCTAGACCTGTGGAACAGTCACCTCTCAACAACAGCCATCTCCTATACATGTAATAGCTATTTCCTGACTTCTGGAAGTGACATTTTACTAAATTACTATACAGCCAGTTTCCTACAACAGAGTTTTGTGACTTCCCAAGCATTACTGTCACAGGGCAACTGTACTAAAACTAAAAGAATAGCTCCAGTAAGAGGATTATACAGTAGATATCTTAAAATTTCAAACACATTTCATACTTTTTGGCATAAATTTGTTTTTTATACAGATTTGTTTGTGTTGAGGTTTTACGGCCCAGTCAACCCAATGGGGTCATGTCGAGCACGGTCAGTTTACCTAACCACACGTTTACTGGGCAGGCTTAGTCCTCTAAGCGGTTAACCAGTATTGCGTACGTTCTTTATGCAGAACTTTGTTTCTTAAAATACTTAGTGGAAATGGCAAACTTTGCAGATAAGTCTGAACTGGGTATGCACATTTTGCATATGCCATTTTGTCAAAATTTTAGGATATTTACCATATGTACAAAATATATTGCATATTATAAAGCATTTTATCCAGAGCCCTCAAAGCATGGAATTAATGTAGAATCTATTTGCAAAATGCAGTATGAAGGCTTATAAACTTATTGCTTTGAACAGTTTAAAAACACAAACAAACATGTTTTTGTTTAATTCTCTATAAAAACACTTTGAAAATTTGATCATTAGCTTCACTCAGCTTCCAAAATAGAGAACTGAAAAAAAATAAACTAGACAGAATAACTTACCAGACCCTCCAGTGGCTACATCAGCAGAGGCCATCCTGAAAATAGAACTATAATATATAAGGGTAGAGAAAATTGAAAAAAAAATAATATTATAGCCAAACAGCAAGGGACCTCAGTCTGCTCTGTTCCTTAAAGCGCTTAAGTAAATCTGTAGCAGACGGCATTCTAAAATTAGATTTTGTTATTTTTCTGAGAAAATGAGACTTTTGACATTTATTGTGAATCATCTGCTGGGCAATTTGGGATGATTCAAATGAAATGTCAAGACTTATTTTCTCTGAAAAAAAATACACGTAAAAGAAAGTTCCGTGTAGTCTGCTTAGTTGTGATTAGCAGTTTAATGGTTAATAGTCAGCACATTGAAAGCAAGTTTACTCTGTCAAAACTGTTTTGCCTTTTCTACTCTAAATGGAAAGAATTTGCCCTTACCACCGTCGCCACCACTGGGATAAAATTATTTCCTTTATACAGAGCTGACACCTTTCTGAAGGGACTTGGTATGCAGGAAAAAAAAACAAGATGTCACAATAAAATAATGGCAGAAAATCTCTAAAAATGACACAAAATTCCGTGTATCCAACCCTCAAGCCACAACACGAACAATACTTGCCCGGTGAAGACTCTGATCAGCTAAGCACCTGCACAATCTGATCATCTTCACTGGACACTCTCTGAATAGCCAAGGATCCAAGGTTCAGAATTTTCTTCTGGACATGCTCTAATTTAGGACAAGTATGGTGAAGCAAGGCCCATGAACAGAGGAGAAATGATTCCCAGCTCTGCTTCATCTTCATTGTTCGTTGTCTAAACAGTATACTACCTATCAAAACTTTCGAGACTAGCTAATCGCTAAGCCAGTCTATGGCTGAGTAGGCCGGTTTGAGTCTTCCTTGGCTGAAAAACTCAAGGACAAGTTTTCTCGTGTCCTCGCTTATATTATCAGCACTTTGACAAAGTACTGGGATACTTTGTAAGGGCATCACATGGCGCTTAACACCAGCTTATAAATTAAGAAGCAATGGAAACACATAGTTTCACTTCAAGCTTATTTTATTTTTGGGCTTCAGAAGGGGGTAAAATAGGACCTAAGCGCATACTCCTTGAAACCTCAGAGCTTGCAACTTCTTAAACATCACTGAAATATTTTACATTCGAAAGATTATTAAACCCAGAGTATAGGAGCTAAATCTTGCAGTAAGGAGGGTGTATAAGTTTGCCGAAAAATTGTTATGCCATAAATTATGCAACTTTGAATTAAACGGCTGGTTTTTAGGTCTTTGTGAACCTGTCCCTTTGTGATGATGTCTTTATATCAAATTATTTTTCTCTGTCACACATAAGACAAGTTAATAAAAGTAATATTTAGAGGCTGTTGCATTATCCGAAGGATTTTACAGATTCCTCAGTCATTATTCAGAACTAGAAAAACTATTCAGAACTAGCCAAATCAGTGGTGTACTTCAGTTATCACAAGGGCAGATAACCAATTTAAGTGAATGGCAAATTCTATAGTGTGGTATTTCAAGGAAGGATAGTACATTCAAGTTTTGCTCAGTCCGTTGTTTGGAAATCGTTATGAAGCATAACCTTACCCGGAACTAGACAAATAATTATATCATCTTTTATTTCACTCAAGATTACTAACACCTCTTTCTGGAAACTTTTTATTTTTACAATCCATATTCTACGAACATGGTGTGATCTGCGCATAATCCCTGTGAGGGTAGATGCAATATAGATATAGATAGATAGCATTAAGGTGTCCAAATACTTTGGATATACAGTCAAACTCCAATGGTTCAAACATCTATGGGACCACAGAAATTTGTTCTGGACATGGGCAGTTCAAGCCACTGAGCAACTAAGCTAAAAATTAACCCTAAAATTTAGTGCAGTTGATAGGTGTGGAAACTGACATGTTGATGTCAGTAAATGATGGCTGAGAGATTCTAAATTCTAGCCAAAACTATTGGTTAATACATAAAGCACACCTATAGATAACACGTAGCATTCAAATAAAGTCCATTCAAATTTAGTTATGTACCTAAGAAACAAAAGACTTGGACAACATGGCACATTTAGTAAACAGTGGTTGACCCAGCTTCAAATATGAGTTCTGACCAATGCTCAATAAAGCCGGAACACATTTTTGCCCATAAGCCTCTTCTCGATATTCGAAAGAGGATTACAATCTGTTTACTTCGCATTTAAATTAATACAAATATTTTTCAAAATCCAAATTCCAAAGTCAGAAGCCAAACAAAATAAAAGCTAACTGAATTTACATTGTACTGGAACAAAAGATAAAATTTGCATGAGAAAGTTGGCATCACATCACAACTTCAGAAATTCCGTGACGTAGCTTTTGTTGTCTGCTAGAAATGTTCCCCGGGTTTCCCTGTTGTTGTTTCCGCATTTGTTTACAGGTTTTTTTTTGTTTCGTTTTTTTTTTTTTTTTTTGAGATATTAAGCAGTTATTTTAGAAACCACTTTACCAGCATACAGAGATAAGATGTTAAGGTTATTTATTCATTTATCTATTTCAATAAATAGGTTTTACTGGAGGTGCTCTGTAGCTGTAGCGGTAAAATGCACCTGGCATTGGTGTGGATTTTGTTTCTTAGAAAAACAAGCAAATTCCATAGGGAATTTATGTCCCCCGCCTTATTTTTGTTTGAGCTGTTAAAACTGGGTAAGTTAACCAGAGGACCATTGGTCCTGTATCACTTACCTAAGTATTGAAGCAGGAAACCAGTGATAAAAAATAATTTTGGGATTCTGAAAAAACCACATGCATATCTTCAGGCCATCCTAAAAACTCATGTAAAGTTTCAAAAGGATCGGCCAAAAACTGTGGGAGGAGTTAAGGGGACAAGGAACCTACTCCCTATACACTTCTGTAATATTAGGACTCAAAAAATGTCTAAGTTAAAAATGCGGAAAAAGTGATAAAATATTATTTCAGGATTCTAAAAAATCCACATGCATATCTTCAGGCCATCCTAAAAGCCCAAGTAAAGTTTCAAAAGGATCAGCCAAAAACTGTGGGAGGAGTTAAGGGGACAAGGTACCTACTCCCTATAGACTTCTGTAATATTAGAACTAAAAAAATGTCTAAGTTTAAAATGTGTAAAAAGTGATAAAAAATAATTTCAGGATTCTGAAAAAAACACAATGACATGCATACATGTATCTTCAGACTATCCTTAAAGCACCTGTAAAGTTTCAAAAGGATCAAACAAAAACTGTGGGAGGAGTTAAGTTTTCTTCAAAAAGGCGGGGGACAAAAAAGGATGAGTACAGTAACACATACATATGAAAGAAGATCTGAATATTACATGCATATTATATAAATCTATGGCGATTTTTATTCTTGGAGAAATGCTGGAAAACGGTCTCTTTGCCCAGTGTATAATTTGTTTTGATCATATACAACATTTGAACATTATGACATCACAGTCGTGGTGGCCTTATTGGTTAAGTAGTTGGAACTGGAATCCGGGTGATGCGAGTTCAAATCCCAGCCAGAGCTTTTTTTCATAGTCTACTTTTATGGTTTTCTGTCACAGTTTATTTCATAAAATACATTTTATTTTGCATACATGAATAAACAAGCAAATTCCATAGGGAATTTATGTCCCCCGCCTTATTTTTATTTGAGCTGTTAAAACGGGTAAGTTAACCAGAGGACCATTGGTACTGTATCACTTACCTAAGTATTGAAGCAGGAAACCAGTGATAAAAAATTATTTCAGGATTCTGAAAAAACCACATGCATATCTTCAGACCATCCTTAAAGCACCTGTAAAGTTTCAAAAGGATCAGACAAAAACTGTGGGAGGAATTAAGGGGACAAGATACCTACTAAAAATTCGGAACCACGCACCACGGAAAGCTGAAAACAGTGTCCCTCTGCTTTTCTTCGAAAAGGCGGGGGACAATAAAATCAACAAAAAAAGGGACAAACTCTCCCTGCAGAAACATTTTATCCCCAGTTGAGATTATTCCATTATCCACAACACCTATCTATGTTCTAGTTCAGCTGGAGGGAGTGGGATGACGACTCCTGGGACTAGTCATTCAAATTATCCTATTCCTTACAAATTTGATGGATCTCTTTGATTGAAGGCAACAGCCTTGCATTGTCTTACATGCCTAAAGTCATGAAGTCAAGAAGAAATAATATTTTTACTGTTTCAGTGGAATTGTGATACAATGATAGAGCAGTCAATAATTTTGTCGAAAATCGCATAAAAAAGTCAACACATTGCGAATGCCAGCTGAAAGTAAAATAGGACATCTGAAAAAAAACTTCATTGCTATAAACAGAAATACAACCCACTATATGCTATATTTATATCCCACAATGCAACATTCTATTTAAAAAGGTAAAACTTCACAAACTTTTTTTTTGGATAGGATTGCCTTTGCTTTTATTAAAAAAAAACAAAAAAAAAACAAAGAAACAGCAGCAACAACAAATAGAAACTGTTGACGAAGTTGTACCTTTGAGGCCAGTATAGGGGTTTTAGGGATATGGTATATTTGCCTTTTCACTTCAAGGGGTATGGGGTACATTTGCATTTGACATTTTACTACCAGGGATGTAGTATATTTGAAACCCAGTTTGGTACTTTTATGGGTATTTAAACAATTAAAAATGGAGATATTGTAACTCTATGGATATTTAAAAAAATTAAAAATGGGGATATTGCACAGAATATATAAAAGGGATATAGGATATTCATCCTGTAGCGTGAAACCGAGTCTTCTACAAAGTAAAGCACCGCGGTCACCCATCCAGGTACTAACCGCGATATCTGTTGCTTAACTTCGTCAAAAAGCCAATCACTCTACCAGTGTCACCATAAAAGCTGGCTTCCACAGCAAGGCTGTAGAAGTGATATGTATACCTATTCCGTTACATTTCTCCCCCTCTCTCTGGACTTCATCCCGAAGTCACACACATCTCACTAGGCGAAACACGCCTCATTAGGCGAATCCAAGGGCGGAGCCTATGTAACACACTAAGGACACTGTCTTCCATCCCACTGTTGCTACCAATGTAGCATGAAACCGCGTCTTCTATGAAGCCAAGTACCGCAGTCTCCCATCCAGGTACTAACCACAATCTTTGTTGCTTAACTTTGTAAAAAAGCCAATCACTCTACCAGTGTTGCCTTAAAAGCCGGCTTCCACAGCGAGGCTGTAGAAGTGATATATATACCTATTCCATTAGTCTGTTTACTTCCAGGGATACAAGATATTGATGAACTCCACCCCATACAACCTCACCTTTTCTCATGCATGCAAATGAATATGCATGCTCTCTTTTATCTCTGGGCAACCGGGCATGTCTCATTCTATCAACGCGCTGGCATCATGCAATCGATTGGCAGAAAATTCTGCACAATTCCTGGGCTATGTGCTTTGTATGAAATCTTTAGTGAAGCCTTCCCAGGGGTTTGGGGGAACAAGGGAACGTGCTCATATCTTTTCAGGTATCAAGAGAACATTGGCAAATATTTTAAAGAAACATGGCAATTTTGAAAATTATTTTAGGGAACAAGGCCGATTATTTTTAGGGAACATGGTGCCTCATGGGCGGGCCTCTTTAGTGGGGTTGCTTTACACGCATTTACGTAGTACACGCCTAATTTCATATTATTCGAATGTGTTATTGTTTTTAAATTCATACTGCCAAATTATTTGGAAACCAATCAATCAAGCGCATTTAGTTAGCCGGAAAATTATTCTCACGTGGGACAGAAGGCATACATTTAGTTTGCTGTTTACATCTCATTTAATTAATCGTAATATACCTGGTTAAACTTGGACTTTCATCTTAAATGTTCAACGGTAAATGTTTCCTCATTTTAACGTCCCGCCGCCATGTCTAAACAAATTCCACAACCAACCAGTAGTTTGTAAACTTTCTATTGATTGGTTTAAAGTGTTCAGGTCGTAAAATGTAAACACATAAATGGCAATTTTCTTTAAAAATAAAATTTTCATAAAAATTATAAAAGGTAGAAATTTACACTGGGAAAGTTCTTGTACTTGAAATGCAAATTTCCACAAAAATGACATTTTACGACATATCGACGACCAATGGCTGTGTTCGTTTCAACTAAGATTTTTAGATTCACTAGTGTTTGACCTTGTCCAAACTTGAAAAACACGTGTATTTTGTGTGACCTAGTATTTTGTAAACACCAGAGTTTGATGGCCGTTATTGAAAATCGGTGCTTTGTCATTGAATTCGAAGGTTTGATTTACGTAAGAGACGAATAAAACTTCGTTAAAATTAAAAAAAAAAATACGATTGCGTCATGTTGCAGTGTCTACCGGATGTGTCATTAGTTTTCGTGACATAGAATGAGAAATGAGGAGCAAAGTGCAGTGCAGAGGAATCCGGGTCGTTTCGCCCTGGGTCGTTTCGCCCTTGTTTTTGGGGTGGGTCGTTTCGCCCTTATAAGGTGGGTCGTTTCGCCTGTGAGTCGTTTCGCCCTTGAGACGTTTCACTCTGGGTCGTTTCGCAATATATTATAAGGCCCATACGGACATACAGATAGACAAACTGGATGGAGGGAGGGAGGGTGAGATGGGTGGGTGGATAGATGGATGGATCGTAGATATTATAAGGCCCATACGGACAGATAGACAAAATGGATGGATGGATGGATGAATGAATGAATGAATGATTTAATGGATGAATGTATGAATGAATGATTTAATGGATGAATAAATGAATATATTATAAGGCCCATACGGACATACAGATAGACGAACTGGATGGAGGGAGGGAGGAATGGGTGGATAGATGGATGGATCATAGATATTATAAGGCCCATACGGACAGATATACAAAGTGGGTGGATGGATGGATGAATGAATGAATGAATGAGTGTGTGTGTGTGTGTATGTATGTATGTATGTATGGATGGATGGATTGTGCGTGGGAAAGATCGTTTCGGCTCAATTTTAAGGCCCTTACAGACAGATAGTTAAACTGGATGGATGGATGGATAGATGGACGGACGGACGGATGGAAACAGACAGGCAGATGGACGGACAGATAGATAGATAGATAGATAGATAGTTAATGTCATTATGTGGTTGTTTTGACAGTATTATTAATTATACGAGATGACAGAAGTGTGAAAACACGTGCGCGTTAATTGATAAAGGCGTTAATCCATTACGGTAATCCTTTCAGGCTTATAATCACAAATTAACGAAGGTTACTCATGCCTGTTAATTAAAGACAGTGTTTGGCCTTTGTCTTTGGCGGCGAATGGCGGCCGGCTTTAATGATCCACAAAAATTTTATGCACAACTTATTTTTGTTTTAAAAAATGCTTTTATGTGCCGACCGTAGTGTAAATAAATGAATTTCAGTCCACATCGCATCATTCATCTTTGAAATCTTATGATTGTCAAAGAATCTCTAGTTATGTCTGAGTTGTGCATTTCATGTAATTTCTCTGTTGGTCGTCGGCAAGCAGTAACTTGTGATGTTTGTGGTAGAAAGCAACATCGTCTTTGCGGAACAGGAAACTTATTTACTTTTTATGTATTTAATTTTAAACGCCATTCTTTACGAGACAGGTATGTTTATTTATTTGTTAATTTAAAGATCATTTCAGCTGTAAATATCTCCAAACATGGCCTGGCTCAAGCCTTGGTGCTTTAATAAAAAACAAGGACGAAACGACCCACCAAATAGGGGCAAAACGACCCACGGGCGAAACGACTCAGGGCGAAACGACCCAGGGCGAAACGACCCACGGGCGAAACGAGTCACGGGCGAAACGACCCAGGACCGTGCAGACCACCGACATCTAGTGCTAGAGGTGCTGAGTCAGATCCTACTCCTGCTGAGCATTCTGGATCCGAACCCTCCATTAGCATCACTGGACATGATATTGCATCAGCATGTACCTGGTCCTGCTCATAATCCTCTTTAGGGGTGTTCATCATATCATCATATTCGGATTTTTGATAAACATGCAGGTACAGGGGCAACATCCACATCAGTGGGCCCCCTTCCAGATAGCTGGCTTGCTGCACGCATGGCAGATCTCGCACCAGATCTCCAGGTACGTCTATCATGAGGGTTGATAGCCAAGAGCTTCCACTCTCTGCAATCCCTCTCTGTCAGCTGCTTCCATGTCATTTTGGGCCTCCCAGGCCCACGCTTTCCATCAACCTGTATGTCAAAGGTTGTCTTGACTGCACCATTGGAGCGTTCCACATGTCCATACCATCAGAGTCTTCTCTCCTTCAGAATGAAGTCCAGATCCTCAATGCCAAGCGGCACAAGTAGCTCATTGGACCTGATGGTGACACTGTCTTGGGGCCTGACATTGCAGATCTGTCTGATCATTGCCCTGTCATTTCGCTGCAGACGCTGGAGGTTTGGCTTTGTCAATGGCCAAGTCTCGCTGGCATGGAGTATTGCGCTCCACACACAAGAGCTGTACACACTACCACGTGTTTTGAAAGAGAGGTGGCATGAAGAGAGGACTGGTAGCAGATCCTTGAACTTCTTCCAGGCGGTTTTCACACGTGTTGTGGTTGAAAGTTCACAGCCACCTGCTGCTGAGAGCATGTCTCCGAGGTAGCAAAAGGATGCTACCACCTCAAGCTTGTCAGGTCTGACCTGGACTTCCTTCTGTGGTCTGCCATCCAAGGGGCGTGCAGTTCTCTGGCACCATGCACATCTGTAGTCAGGGTCCTTTTTCAAGCGCTTGAGCCCACTGCATTTCTTGTGCACTCAGTGCTTGCAGAAGATGCTGTTGCTGCCCACTCCAGTGCGACAGACAGCGCATGGAAACTCGCCTGAACTCTGCAGGAGGTCCAGTCGCGTACCGCAGATCATGATCTTTGTCTTTCCTGCATTTACTCTCAGTCCTTTCTTCTCCATTGCTTCTTTCCAAGTCAAGAGCCTCCTGACACATTCCTCAAGCGATTCAGCGATAATAACAAGGTCATCGGCATAGAGGTCCTCCCAGGGGACCCCAGAGCGGAACTCTCATGATAAGACTTCAAGCACAATGATGAAGAGCAGCGGACAGAGTACTGATCCTTGGTGAACACCAACCTTCACTTCAAACTCTTCACTGTACCCCTCACCAACACGGACACGGCTCCGTGCATTTGCATACATCCCCTGCACCAGTTGCACAATCCACTCCTCCACACCAAGTTTTCTCAGCGCCCACCAGATGACATTCTGAAGTACTCAATCAAATGCTTTCTCCAAGTCTACAAAAGCCATGTAGAGTCTCTTATTGGCAGCTAGATACTTCTCTTGTTTCGTTGCTTGTAATTTGAGGGTATCAGAATCAGATTAGTCCTGTCAATCTACATCTCGTTTCAGCAAAACAATTTAAAACTGACTTCCTATGCCATTTTAAAGTTCATATCTGTGGTGTATTTGGTTTGGCATTTATTTCCATGTAAATCTAGATACAACTTTCTAGTTGATATCTCCTGTTTGATATTTCTGAGCAACACAATATTGCTAGATAGAACACATTGCACTATGGTTATCATACAGCAGACCGAAAAAAGCAAGTTTAAAAAGTTCCATATTATTTGTTTTATTCCAACTCCCATTACAAAGCATCAAAAATGCATGCCTTGAGCAGAAGTAGGAAAAGTAACTTTAAGTTCCATCTAAATTGTAATCTATACAGATCGCTGTAGCTGTTTCACTGCAAAGGCGTATCTGTAAGCTTGACTTACTTGAAATTTGTTCAATATTCGGAAGAAAATAAATAAATAAGCTTCCAGTGGAATATGAAGAGCAATTTTTTTGTGTCTGTGAATTTTAGGACAGTGCTATTGATAATTTAATGATGACTAAATAATATTTATTCTAATAGTGCTTCACTGTAAAGCTTCGCTTCTTCAAATTTTAAATACTGGGCAGAGATGTCTGTATGTTTAAAATTTTATCTGTTATTGCTGTCAGTATGGTTTCAGGTGATAATATACTATGTAGGCATAAACATAAAGATAAGTATCAGTCATTTGCAGAAAAGGAATATTTATGTTTGACAGTATGACAGCTACTTGAAGAAATGAATATTGCAAAACTTAAATCACTTGTTATTACATATTTCTTTTCATTCACATTCATTCCTCTTAAGTCATGCAGAGAAGATATATGTACAGTTATATATTCTCCAACACGAAATGAGGTTGCCCAGGGAAAGTAATCAAAAGTAATCATGATTACTTTTGTAAACTAATTGTAATTGTAATCGATTACATTCACTTAAAAAGTAATTGTAATCTGTAATCATTAAATTCAAAAGTAATTGTAATTGTAATCAATTACATTTGAATGTAATCGACCCCAGATCTGATGGGCAATGTTTAAAAACAAGTCAATTAAGTGAATTACAAAGTAAATGTCAGTGACAAAGATGACAAGCATCCAAAACTTTTTTTTTCAGTCTGTAAATTTTATAGATTATCCCCATTACAAATGTCTTTTTTGGATCAGGTCACCCAAAACTTGTTTTACAATTGATTCTAGATGAGATTGTATATGAAATTTGCAAACCCCGAACAGGGTGCAGATATCATGCTGATTTACACTACATAGCTCTAGATGAAAGGGATCTCCAAATATTTTTCAATCTAAAACAAACTGTAGTCAGGGTTGTGATTTGAGATGCATCAAATTGGACACTATATTTATCCTAAATATTCAGATATCTAAACTACTTACCAGTTTTTGCATATAAAAATTGCTGAAAAAATGGCAAAAATTATAGACCTTGATCAGAAGCAGCTTTCTTTGGTGTCTGATCTCCCTACACTGTTTGTACAGGTCCGTTTGTCTGAATACTTAGGGTGTATATGGTAGACATGTACACTTATGCATGCAAATGCAGTGTAATCAGAAGTTAAGTGACATAAACATAGAGATAAACTTAAAACCTGTTCAGTAGGTACACTTAAGACCGAGTAAACTTTTCAGCAGACAACATATTGAAATATTTTTCTTATTTTTCCCAAAAAAACAGGTTGACATTTCATGCAAATCATCTCCTATTTCCCCAGAAAATAGGTTGACATTTCATGCAATTGTGTCCATAGAAAACAATTTGCATGAAATGTCTGATCCTGTTTTCTGGTTAAAATATCAACAAATATAATCAATTTGTCACCTGCTGAATTAGCCCAGAGAGTGCTAAAGGTTAAGATGCAAATTTCTTGATGGAGCACTACATATTACACCACAACCTCTTTATAACACTGTTGTTGGGGTCCAAAGCATAAACCGTGTTAGTTAAACAACCATGTTATATCCAAACAAAAATGTCAAGATTATATAGAAAAATGACCATTTATGGTCATTTTTCTATATAATCTATACATTTTTGGAGATCCATGTAATATCCAAAACCATGTTCTAATGAACTGTGTTATAAAGAGGATGATGTGTATATTAGAACAAAGCAAAATTCCTAATCAAATTGGTGGAGGTACATATACGCATGCTGATCACATTTGCTGAACATTATACAGTTAACAGCCCCGTTTTCAATTCTTGCAAGACATGGCTTATATGAAATGACTCGATGAAACCATTCAAACCAAGTCTCTAACTTTTGTTCTTTTGTGTGTTCTTTGTTTCCAAAGGCAACCTTTTAGATTCTTATTATAAAGTACCATGATAACAGGCATGAGCAAACCATGTAGGCTCAGATCAGATACAACCAAATGCAGAATCTGATCAGGGTCTGCCCTCTTTTCCACTTGTCCAACAGTTATTAGATGCCTCAAAAATAGTAAAATGTACATGTACTTGTTCATATTTTAGGACAAGTTTGATATAGAATTCATTTAAGGTGTGCAAATACATGTATATGTATTTTGGGTAAATGTAGTAATTACAAATGTACTTTTTCTTCCAGGCTTAGCATGGCTTCTGGGGCACAGCTACCAACACAAAGTCAAATGGAGGACAATGTCAGACAGGTATAACCATTCACTATGATTATCATGTACATGTATATAGTAATTTTCCTGAAAATTCCAAACCAGGGACTTGGACACAGCAGTATCATTTTATGACCCTGACATATATTTCATGGTCTTATGACCCGGATATTTTTTGTGTCAGTCCTAGCATTTAGATCCATTTCTGATTAAACATATGAGCTACAGTCATCAAACCTGGCATAAGCTTCCTCCCTAACAGGGACTCAAATACTGGTATCATTTTGTGATCATGGCCTTCACATCAGTGTCCTGTGATTTGGTCATTCTTTACATGAATTTTAGTGTTTTAAAAATGGTTAATATAATACTGTCAGGCACCCAGAGGTGTGATACAGTCTGACACCGCCTTCTGCAGAATTCTTTTGTTGGTGTTACTGTTTATAATAATATAGTATGTTTGCTCTTACATGTGGGCTGCTATAGTATTTGTATGGTAGAAATTGGAATTTTTTTTTTTAATTCAATATATTTGATGTTTTTTTCTGTTATAGTTTCGGGAATTCATGAACCAGTATAACAAGTTAACAGAGATGTGTTTCAATGACTGTGCCACAGACTTTACTACCAGAAATATTCTGACTTCAGAGGTAATGATTGGGTTAACATTTACCCAGCTTCGGGTGGCAAATGAAACTTAAAAGCCATTTCAAGGTGGTGTCAGGTTGTATGTGGACAGCTAAGACCTAGTAAATATTTACAAAGCTGGATCAAAGCCTTCCATGTCAGCTTACAGCAGGGCCTGACAAATCCATTGCCCAGCTGCCCAGGACAAGTCCAAAATTTGGCTGGGCAAGTGATTTTTTATTTACTTGCCCAGAAAAATGTATAGAATATATAAGAATATTGTAATTCCGAGCCATTTTCAAGATGCTGTGGAATGCAGGGCAAGTGGAAGAAACTTGGATTTGTCAGGCCCTGTTACAGTATCATTAGAATAAGTCCTAGTCATTAATGAAAGCCGAAGTTTTAGATAATTTTTTTTTTTTTTCAACAGAAAAAAAAAATTGTTATTTTTCTTGTTTTGATTGATAGGAACGTATTCATCTTTAACTGGATAACCCCTGTTATCTAGAGCTTTGGAAAAATATAACTACTGTTAAAGATTATGGTCACATCCAATCTCTAGGTAAGATGCTTTTTTGATGAAAAAAGTGTTGATATTTTAGAATTCTTATTTCTCAAGAAAAACATATTTTGTAGCATTTACTGGAAGTAACTTGCAGAGGCGCTTCTAATTTAAATACCCACAACATATGTGATTGTGGAGGAAAAAGAAAAAAAAACAAAACAATATTTATCTGGATACCTCTCTTATCTAGAGGTTTGTGACACAGACTTTTAATAGGAATATTGCTGGGCTGATAATGCTTTGAACAGCTCAGTTCTGAGATGTATGGTACATTACAATAACACGCCTATTCAAATATACTGAAAACTTTACAACCAAAAAAGGGAAATTTTCCGATAAAAAATTCTGATATTCTTCATATTTCTGCTCAAAACATAGATTGTGGGTACTCGTTAGAACCGCCTCGGCGAGGCGGTTCTAATGAGTACCCACAATCTATGTTTTTGAGCAGAAATAAGAAAAATAATGTATACCCCCTGTAAACCCCAGTTTTCCTATATAAAAGTGGGGTTTAAGGGGGTCAAAATTATATAGGTGTGTTTTCGTGATGATATATTATTGACCATTAATGTTTTCATACTTTTTCATAAAAATGTAATGCATTATTTCTTGCAAACTTTGATGAACAATGTCCATTTTCCTTAAGTCTAGTTTGCAGTCAGCAAGAAACATCACATTCAGGGCCCAGTTGTTCAAAGCGTCGTTAGCTTAACAAGCTCGTTAAGGGTCATTTCGTTAACTGTTTTAGCGGATTCAATATACAATATTCTGATATTTTTTGCTGAAAAAATGTGAGTAGCTTTTGCAATGCAAAACTACTCACATTTTTTCAGCAAAAAATTTCAGCATATTTGCGTATCACTCGATGTAAATTTTAACGAATCGTTAACTAATGACATCGTTAGCTTTGAACAACTGGGCCCAGATTTATAAGTGTGTGTGTGAGAGAGAGATTTGGGAATATTGGAATTTGTTAATTATTTACATATGAGAGGGTTCATTATATGTATTTGTTTGTTTGTGTTGAGGTTTTACGGCCCAGTCAATCCAATGGGGTCATGTCGAGCGCGGTCAGTTTACCTAATCACACGTTTACTGGGCAGGCTTAGTCCTCTAAGCGGTTAGCCAGTATAGTGTACATTCTTTCGCCAGAAACTGACAACTGCCCTTCTTGAATCAGCGGAAGGGAGAGAATGACCATAGAAAATATTTCATGATTAATCTCCACGAAAGAATGTTGCCGACCTCGGATCATTATATGTATTTCTGGTACAGAAATCCTCTTTTCTAAAACATATTATAGTACCACCGGCCATCCTACATTCCTTTACTTTCTTTTCAGAATTCTTGTGCTATGAACTGTTTAGAGAAATACCTCAAGATGACACAGAGAATATCAGAGAGGTTTAGAGAACACCAGTTACTCTCAGCAGAAGACCCAGCAGCAGCCATGCAAGGATTGGCGCCAAAATAGCACTGAACATTAATTAAACTCATTTCATACTTGATAACAATCTGGGTAAGTTGCAACAGACAACAAATTGCTGATAGTTTTATTATTGTCCCCAATAATAATGCTTTAGCATTTCATGTAACCTGTCTCCTCTGTCCTAAGGAGACAGTTTACATGAAGTGCCAAAGTCTGCTGCAAAAATAGGCTTTACATGAAATGCCAAGGCCTGCTGCAAAAACAGGCTTTGGCATTTCATGCAAGGAGACAATTTGCATGAAATGCCAGAGCCTATTTTATGGGAATATTAAGAAAAATATCAGCACTTTATTGCCTGCTAAATTAGCCCAGGGAGTGGTAAAAGTTAATGTGCTGTTGTGATAATGATGGCTGCATTTACCATAGCTCCTGATAATGGAGTATCCAGTCAAATATTTCTTTTTTTATTTCTGTACGAAAACATTATGTTAAGTTGTGGGTGCTCATAAGAAGTGCCTCAATGAGGCGCTTCTAATGAATACCACAGCATATATTTTTGTGGAGAAATAAGAAAAAATATCAAATTTTTAGCACATTATCTGGAGCTATGACAATTTTACACAGGGTTTCCTGATTTTTGGTTCTCATTAGAATAATGTGTTAAAATAGAATCATACTTACCCTAAATATTGGGACACAATACATATATATACCCGGTATATAATATGAAAATAGGCTTAGCCTAAATGGTAGCACAGCACAGACCTATCTAGTCTCAGTAGTCTCTTTAAAAGTCCTTCACCGCATCATCAAAGAATGGATGTCGGTATATAAAAAATATATGTAAATCAGTAATAAATAATAAAATTAATCCGCAAAATATGTTCATGACACTTATTGACACTCGTTTCTTGTCACTTCATGACGCTTATTAGTGAGACCCAAATTTTGTGAATAGCATGGTTGCCATGGTCAGGGAAAAAAGTCTGGAAAATGAAAATTTTTCCAGGTCAGAGAAAAGTCAGGGATTTTTTGTTTGAGTCAGGAAAATTGGAAAAAAACTGACAAAAGTCAGGGAAGAGTCAGGGAATTTCAGAATCTTCTGAAAACTGAGATGGCTGTTGCAGTCTCTTTAATTTTTAGAAACATAAATTTACAGAATTGGTCTCTTTCTTTTGTTAAATGATTTTTTTTCTCTGAAAGTAAGTGTTCTGTTGGAAGATCTGGTGGCTGAGGACAGCTATAAGGGGAGCTGGGAGGCCGTCGAAAATGTCTGGAAAATGCTGAAAAGTCAGGAAAATGTCAGGGAATTTTGAAATAGAAAATGAGTTGCAACCCTGATTGAATAGCGGTATAATCAAGTCCGCCCCAGTCAGTTCTGCCAACTTCCGGGGAGAAAAATGGAAGAAAATTGGTCAGAGCAATTTCTGCTGAGAGTATATATTGTTGTATGTCACTTTTCCTTGATCATATTCTCTATCATAGAGCTCACTTTGTTTGCGATGCACTTCACTCATCACGACGCTGTGCTAGCTATAATGTGTTAAGACAGCTATCATACTTAGCCTAAATATTTGGACACCATAACTCATATAATAGTCGTAACATTTGAACAAATTCGTTTTACAACATGTTGATGTGCTTGAAATCTTGCTGAATCAGTGGCAAACAGTGCAGACCTTGGTCAGACCACATGATCTGCTGCATCTGATCAAGGTCTACAATGTTTGCTCAGGCCTGCCTATCCAAATATTTAGGGTATATATGGAAATTAAAAGTGAAAGTTTAACCTTTAAAGTGGCATTCAAAATTATTGCAGATATCATTCTAAAATATGTTGTTGTTTTTTTTATATTTTGGAGAAATTAAGGCTTGATATTGCATGTGAATTGTCTAGGCAGACAATTCACATGAAATATTAAACCTTTTTTTTTTTTTCAGAAAAAAAAAAAAAAAAAAAAAAAAAATAATGTTTTTAAAATAGCTCTTGCTGCTGTTGTGACAATAAAAGTTAATATTCAAAATGTACGGAATCTCTATGTTGCTAATGCCTTGCCAGTACAATAATATCTCACTGTCTGATGTATATTGGTTGTTGCTGATGGCAGTTGTTTTTCGTCCACAAAAGATTAGGGGATGGCATTGATACTGCTTTTGGTGTAGATTCCATTGCTGAGGTGCTTCTAATTTGTACCCACAGCATACATTTGATTGAGAAATAAGGAAAACATTTCCTTGGATATTCCTCTAACCTGGAGCTATGCAAATCAACAAATCGGTTTGCCTGTCTCTGCAATCTGGCCAGATTTCTCTGTTAATTTACAGATTCTGCAGAATTGTGTGATTATTAATGTAAAATGAATAGTGAAATGTCTGATTGAATTCTGAGGGTGCATGCTGAGGTTGGTCTTCATTTTTGCACCTGATCAAAAATCATACATCATTTTACTTGTTCATATTTGCAAAATAATTTTGATTTGAAGTCTTTATATTCGGACAGCTAATAATCCTTTCCAGACAGTATACAATTGCTCTTTTGTTTGTAGATTCTGTAGCATGGCCTTAAAGTAAGATGTATTTTAACAGCAAAGATGTATTGGTGAACCTTTCCATCCATCAGTCTGTCCATCCATGGTCAGTCAGCAAAAATGGCCATAGCGCTTTAACCGTTGGGAATATTTTTATAAGATTTTGGCGTACTGATAGATACTGAGTTTACTGACGATCTAGCCAACAAACTTGCCAAATGCCTTTTTTCATTGACCAAGGTAATGCCGAGGCAAAAAATGTGAGAATACGGAACTCGCCACAGGTCTTCAACCATATGGTATATTTTGATAAAAGTTTGCATACGCTTTAATATTGACAAGATCTAGCCAATACAAAGGAATTGTCATATGCCACTTTTCATTGACCGAGGCAACGTCAATGCCAAAATACGTGACATTTAACGAAAATGATCATAGCACTTAAACCATTGGGAATATTTTGATAGCATACTGATAGATACTGACAAAATGGACGTAACTCCTGAATTGCCATAGGTCTTCAGTCATACAGGATACTTTGATAAAAAAATTTTATATTGACAAGAGGCGGATTGTGCACCTTAGCGATAGTTGTCTTATAATTACGGGAAACATGCCATGGGTACTTAATGGAGTCAGTTTCAGTGAATATGCCTCCTATCTGGAGCTATGCGTGATAGCCTATGTTTACATGGAGAAATAAGAAAATAGAAATGGATTCTCTTATATACAGATTTCTGTGACCCAGGTTTTCTCCAGCTGAACAGCAAAGTCCCAAACAAGACTGCATGAATGTGTAGGCTGAGCTGAGTCTTTGTGCTAAGGATACTTGGTCTAAACTTATTTTAAATTCATTTCTTACACTAATACATCATATTCAACTGTCAGGATAGAATGGAAGCAGAAGCTTGTGTAGGCCAAATAAAAATATGTGTGTTTAGGGTAACATGCTAGAAAAAATAGGTAGGGTAGGCAGGGATTCTTTTTTTATTATTATTATTACATTTTTGGACAGGTTTTTGTAAAAAATAGATCCGTCCTTTAAAATAGTGATCTGCAGGCCGGCGGGTGTCAGGCGTCATCCGAGGTTTACCTTTTAGTTAACCTTTTTTCGAAGTTGTATGTTACCTTTATTCTTCAGTGGATTGCTTTCATATTTGGTAGGAATGAAGAGGAGGACCAGTAGGTGTGTCACATGCAAGAGAGACAACTCTCACTTTCTCACGTCCGAGGTTTACCTTTTCGTTAACCTTTTTGAAAAACCCGTCCATAATGCCGATAGGCGTTTTTCTTGTTTTATGAAGAATAATACCATCGTTTCCAAATATATTTCGACTTTGCACATAATTCGCATAAAATTTTACCAAGTCTGTTTGATTATTCTTTGATGTTTCTAAAAGTACTGATCAAATGGCAAACAGTGAGAACCTGATCAAACTGCTCCTTTTGGAGCAGTTTGATCTGGGTTTACGCTGTTTGCTCAGCCCTCCTTGTCTGAATGTTAAGCATATTTTATCCCAATACCACCTATTTTTTTTTTTTTTTTTTTTTTTTTTTGAGAAAAATTTCTAGGTTTCACCAGGAAAATTAGATAGGGTAGGGTTACTCTAAACACACATCTTTTTTTTTTATTTGGCCTTAGCTGTTCTGGTGAGAAAACACTTTAAAAGACATGTTAGGTCTTATATATATGTGCTAGTTTATGTAGAACATGCCTGTTAGTTCATACGTTTCTGTATGTAGGATACCTGTGTTTGAATATTTCTGAGTTTGGATATTTCTGATATTTTTATTGCTGAATAATCGCATGTATGTTTAAGTTTTTTATTAAAAATAAAATAGTGAAGTGAGCTGCTGTTGTTTGTTATTAGCCATAATTCTGAGGCTCATGTGGGATTTACTGATTTACTGATCAGTGGCTGATGGTCATATTTTATATTGAACAGTCAGAAATTATTGTAGCATTTATTTTGGTTGTAAGATTTAACAAAAACTGCAAAGATCTTGTAATTTAAACAAGTTTGCAAAATGACAATTTCGTGACTATTGATTAAAGAAAAAGGCCAGAATTGTATCTACCATTGATTAACAGTGTCCCTGATCCAGACCACTTAGAAGTCTTGTCGTGTATTTATATTTGTGAAATCATTTTAGAGGACTGGCACGCTTGGCAGATTTTCTGCCCTGTTTTACCCGGAAGATAACTTTTGTGACTTCCTATTTGCTGTCCTACATGTCAAACCCCTTCTGAAAAGGGTTCTGTTCTAAAAGGAAAAGAGTTTGCTCCCAAGGGGAGCAAATTCTTTTCCTTTCAGAATAGACCCCTTTTCAGAAGGAAACAGACCCCATTTCAGAAAGAAAACAGACATTTTTGGACAGGGTTGCCTCCATTGAAAGTGTATTATATTCCCTTTCATCCCTGTAGACCAAGACAGATACCTTTGCTAACAGTGCAGATCCTCATTGCTCATTATAAGCCATCTCATCAGGATCTACATTGTTTGTCATTCTGTTCCTGATTTACAATTGTCACCCTTTTGGCACCAATGATGTGTCCAAATGCAGAAATGGAATAGTCTATTTCAGATACTCAGAGATGAAAGGGTTAAGGAACAGTTTGACAGACACATGCAATAGGCAAATAATGATTAGGGATGGACAATGCATTAGACTGGAGATGCATCATGATATTGACAAGCTTTGAAAGAGTTAATTTGATATCGTTTTTAACTATCGATAACTGTTGCTGTTAGTGTCTGCAAGGATCCGTACTGTTCAATACTTATTTTATTCCAGAAGATTATTATTAGTCACCTACTGGTCCGCCAGCTGGGGGACTATGGGTTTGCACTCAGACTGTCATTCCTTCTGTCTTTCCATCTTTGTGAGATGTTGTTCCCGGAATATCTTTTTACTGTATGACCTACCGTTACCAAATTGGTGTATATTGAAGATGATATCACCTACCAGAGATCTGTGTTGACCTTTTAAAACACATACACACACATACAAATTAGAGCTTCCTAAACCAACTGTAGTGTATGGCCTAGGACTTCAAGCTTTGGGCTAGACTTTAGAATCTGTCCACACTAGTTACTGATTTCAACATGTGAGTCTGCACATCCACTGACTGTATAGTTAGGGATGTCGGAGCCCGTTCACTGATGGTTAATTAGGGTTAGGTTAGGGTTAGAGTAGGTTTAGGGTAGTTGAGAGATCATATTCATGTACCTGTATCTGGAATCTTTACAGACAATATTAGGGTAAGATTAAGTGAGGACAGATTCTAAAGGTGTTCCCCCCCCCCCCCTCCCCCTCCCCCTCCCCCCCCCACCCCACCGAAACCGGGTTGACGAAAGATGTGACAGAAACCAGTGCCCAAACAACACGTCCATCGCACCCAGTCGCCTTGCTGACACATAAGGCACCACCCATACTGTCCGCTTAAAATCAGTCATTTTACTCACAATAAGATAATAAAAATAAACAATGAGAGACGATTACAAAAAAGGTAAAAAGAGAAAAACCAGGAAGTGCCACAATCACAATTCGCAGCCAATCCCTGACACCAAGAGGAAGAAGAAAAAGACAAACCAACACTCACAAAACAAACGCACGAAAAGCACACAGACCAGCTCTCTCTTCCCCAAGCGAGGTAATCAAACCTAAGCTAAATCGTCTTTCTCAAGTATGGACATCAATATCATACCCAGAAAAGATGCTGGAGAGCTTTGTACCAGCTGTACTGTTAACAAAGGCATCACATCGAAACAGGGCAGATGAGAGAGAGTGTGGAGGAAACCAAATGTCCTAGTCTGTCTCCAGACTCTATCTTTTCTATCTATTTTCTATTTTCTTTTCAAAGGTATACAATCTAGTACAGCTTATAATGATTTGATAAGTTATGTCCCATAGTGGAAAAGATAGTTTCTGTAATAAAACAGTGAAATGGGATTAAAAAGACAAATACAGCTACAGAAAATGACAAAGAATGAAAACAAAACAAAAACAAAAAAACACGCAGAAACGACTGGAGCCAGTCTACAAATGTCCCAACAGCACGTCCTGTGCACTATGATTCGCCATGGTGCTTACCAGGCACAATCGGGACCGAGCAGGCCCAAAAACATTTTACGATCACTACATCCGCGCTCACGCAGTCATTGCATTCTGTTAATCTACAATATTTAATTTTATGTTATTTATAAGTTCAAATGCCTTTGTAATAAATATAGCAATGTTTTTCAGTCTTTAGCTCGCCTGAACAACGTTCACGGAGAGCTATTGTACTACCGTTGGCGTCGGCGTCCACAAATGTTAAAGTTTTCGTTAAAGTTTTTAAGCCCTCATTGTTTCCTAACCTTACCACCGATTTGCTTCATCTTTGGTATGCTGATACATATTGGTCCAAACTTTTGCGCAGTACCATCCCCACTACTCTAGGTTATTTCAAGGTCAAGGTCACAGACTTAGAATTTTCATGTTAAAATTTTATGTCAAAGTTTTTACTTCTACACTAAATGATGGATTTTGTTTCTATTTGGTATTATGATAGACACTGGTCAAAAGTTTTTATCAGCACCATCAGCACGCATGACCGTGAAATTGAGGTCGAGGTCACAGACTTAGAATTTAAATGTTAAAGTTTTCGTTAAAGTTTTTAAGACCTCATTATTTTAGTATTATGACAGACATTTTCTAACCTTATCACCGATTTGATTCATCTTTAGTATGGTTCTACATATTGGTCAAATATTTTGCACAGTGCCATCCCCTCCACCCTAGGTCTTGTCAAGGTCAAGGTCACAGACTTAGAATTTTCATGTTAAAATTTTATGTCGAAGTTTTAAGCATCGCATTACTTCTTAACTACACAATAGATTTATTTCCTATTTGGTATCATGATAGATACTGGTCAAAAGTTTTTATCAGCACTCATGACCGTGACCTTGAGGTTGACATCACAGACTTAGAATTTAAATGTTAAAGTTTTCGTTAAAGTTTTTAAGACCTCATTATTTCCTACCAATTTCATTCATCTTTGGTTTGATGATACATATTTGTCCAACATTTTGCGCAGTACCATCCCCACCACCCTAGGTTATGTCAAGGTCAAGGTCACAGACTTAGAATTTTCATGTTAAAATTTTACGTCGAAGTTTTTAGGATCTCATTACTTCTAAACTACATGATGGATTTAGTTCCTATTTGGTATCATGATAGATACTGGTAAAAAGTTTTTATCAGCACCATCAGCACTCATGACCGTGACCTTGAGGTTGACGTCACAGACTTAGAATTTAAATGTTAAAGTTTTCGTTAAAGTTTTTTAGACCTCATTATTTCCTAACCTTATCACCAATTTCATTCATCTTTGGTTTGATGATACATATTTGTCCAAAATTTTATGCAGTACCATCCCCACCACCCTAGGTCATGTCAAGGTCAAGGTCACAGACTTAGAATTTTCATGTTAAAATTTTACGTTGAAGTTGAAGTTTTTAGGATCTCATAACTTCTAAACTACATGATGGATTTAGTTCCTACTTGGTAAGTTTTTATCAGTACAATCAGCACTCGTGACCGTGACCTTGAGGTCTAGGTCACAGATTTAGAATTTAAATGTTAAATTTTTTAAGACCTCATTTCCTAACCTTGTCACCGACGTGATTCATCTTTGGTATGATGATACATATTGATCAATATTTTGCCCAGTTCCATCCTCACCACCATAGTTCATGTTAAGGTCAAGGTCACAGTCATGCAAAATGTTTTCCTGTTAAAATTTTATGTCCAAGTTTTTAGGACCTCATTACTTCTAAACCAAATAATGGATTTAATTTATATTTGGTATCATGATATATATTGGTCCAAAGTTTTTATCAGCACCATCAGCATTTATGACAGTGACCTTGGGGTCGAGGTCACACACTTAGAATTTTAAAAATGTTAAAGTTTTTGTTTACATTTTTAAGACCATATCATTTCCTAACCTTATCACCGAACTGATTCATCTTTGGTTTGATGAATATTTTGCACATTGCAATCCGTCCCATCCCAGGTCATGTCAAAATCAAGGTCACAGACAGAATTTTCCAGAAACAAAATGTGCAATATCAGGCGAGCTATCCTGTCTGGCGACAGGTCTTGTTTAACTTGTGTGCAATTTAAATATACTAGAACTTGCGTAATAATATTTTGGTATAGGTATAAGTTCTATGCAAATCATTATAAAGGGAACATTTGATGACCAGATGACACTCCACATCAATGACATTTAAATTGCAAAATAGGCTTTTTTTTCTGTCACGCGGAGTGCCATTGTGCCGCCCCGTCTCGATTATCAGAGAATGCGTGGACCGTGAATCTAAATTTTGAGAGAAAAAAAAAGAAAAAAAAAAAAAAGCGGTGTTTCCAGTTGCAAAGGCATAGCAAATAAGATGAAAGTTCAAAATTTGCATTCTACTCACGATAGGGGAGTGCTAGCAGACCTTTTCTTAATTCTATCACATGGGCCGCCAGCTGACGAAATGCCCATAGGGCTTATACGTATGGAGAAGACCCAAACACGTTTGCACAGACACGCGTCGGGTCAAGATCTCTTCTATTAGTCCTATATCCTCTACAAGATTCCTATATCGTGTAGGCGACCAGCGAAGACCCTGACCAGACTGCGCGGATGTGCAGGCTGGTCTGGATCGTCGCTGTTTGCACATATTCTAAGGTCCCTTTTCTCAGCTGCAGGCCCAAATAATTATCCACTAGGCGTATTGGGTATAATCAAAGTTGGCAAGAAAAACGTTTGGTTTACTTACCGGATATTGTCAATTTGTTTGTAAGGAGCAAAATGGTTAGTATCAGTGTGTTCCTCGATAAAAAAAAATAATTTCAAACCAATTAAAACCTGCCATTGCAAAATTCAAGTTAATATTTTAGTTTGGATGAATAAAAACTCAACTGTCAGTATTACTTCTTAAACATATATGAAAATGATTTATAATTTCTGATTTTGTTTCTGTTGTTGTTGAGTTAAATTTACAAACGGGATAAACTGGCTATGACCTTTGTCAAGTCAGTATATTATGTAACAAGATTTACTATAAAATCGCGTACAGCAGGCACCCTTTTCGTGAAGCCAACAAAGATCAGAAAGACAGGTCAGTGTGCACCAGCCATAAAATACTAGATACAAAGTTAACTCCCGTGGCCTCGGGGGCGAGGAGGTGGGTGGGGTAACTTCCTATATATGGCATAGTACGGATGTGCGTGCCGAATAGCCCCCTTTTTCAGCGCTGCCAGGTATATAATTGGCCCCCTTTTTTCAACAAAAAGTATATGAATGGCCCGACTTTTCTGGATTCCTATGTGAAAGGCCCCATTTTTCTGACATCCTGGTATATGCACATATTTTTCGCTCAGAGATTTTTCAAGGCTGCTTATCCTCTTGGTATTATATGAATTGACTGTGACATTTGTGTAATAACCAGCAATAAATGGGTACAAAAAATCAAAGGGCAGTACAATGTATATGAATAGGTCAACATTTTGGATGATCAAGTATATGAATAGGTCCGTTTTTTCGAAGGCCAGGTATATGAATGGGATAGGTTTTGAAATACTGGCTCGCACACCCGTACCAAAATTACCCCTAAGTTACCTCTGTTTTCAATAGTTATTTTCTTCAAACCTGTCCGCAACGGATTTAAAGTATAAGGAAATACGGATACAGAGAAAAGGTCTCTACGCCATGTACAAACAGCAAAATTTCAGGGCAGCTATGAATTCTAGCAGTCCGTTAGCATTTTTACGCTTCATGCTATAGGGTACACTGGCGAAGGCTGTTCGGCCCATTCTGTCTTCCCATGCCGTAATACAGAAAATTAAGCTTGTCAGTGAAAGCCCAGATTATATTGCACCGTCAGCCTTTGGTATATAACAATAGCAAATATATAGACCAGACTGTGCACCCATTCAGTCCAGTCAGCGCCTTCCCTTTACACTATTTAAATTGATGCGTGCGAACAGCGAAGACCCAGACCAGTTTGCATATATGCTGTGTAAATTCGCATGTGTGTTTGCCTAACAATGCAACGCCATTTGCATTTGGAGCTTGTGAACAGTGAATGAATCTGCGCATCCGATGCAATCTGATCAGGGCCTCTTTTATTGCTTCATGCATATTCATGTACCGGGACTTAGAAGAACACCATGGCATCCCATGTGAATACTTAATCAGAGCACTCTCCCCACTAGAAATGTGACTGCTTATGTATATACCGAGCTGGATATTCGTGCCATATGTGAAACTCAAAGACCCAGACAGAAAGCACAACTCCACATCTTGACCGGACGTTTGAGACCGCTGTTCAGAATACTAGTTCTTGTGATAACAGTAAAGCTCCAGATTAGCCTGCATACCTCTCACAAGATTTGGCTAGTGCGAACAGCAACGATCCGGAACAACCCCCCTCACGCCCCCCTCACCGCCCCTTCCCCGATACACACACACGCGCCCCTATAGGCCTCCACCCCCTTGAGTTTAGTTTGCAAATTGCTTCAAGTTTCAAGTTTATTCAGAAAATCCAGGTTTACATTTTGTAAACAACGAGGATATCTAAACAAAGGTTTATAATAAGCAAACATGGAACAAACATTGGACATGCATAAAAATTTCAACTGATAAGTGTTATGGCGGGAAAATCAAATAATGCTGGGCCCTACTACCCGGCCCATGTCCGTTCGCGTCCTCTAACCGATATATTCATACCGGTCAGGTGCGGGAGAGAGGATACGTAAACCGGACGGATGCTTAGCCACCATCCAGTCCCCGTCCTTGCCACCCAAGCCACCAACGCAAACAGGCACAGGCAATCAGGTTGCAACGTACAATCCTTCTAGCTATTAAAACTCGGTAATGCATAAGTGCACATATACATACGAAAGATTTCAGACTCTTAAAAACGAAATACAACAATGAGTACAGGTTTTGATCTTCGCATAGACACTTTCTTGGGGGTTCATCCTCCTCACTGATGCGCAGTGAAGATAATGATCAATTGAGGTGGCATGGGAAAAATATTGAATTCCTTCAAACATCAGCCAGTGGGGCTCAGGGATCTATCCCTTGGTTACAGCTTCGTATTTTTGCGTATGAAAGCGAGCACTGACAACTAGACTGCACAGATGTGCTGTCTCTTTTAAGTCTTCAATATGTTTCGGTATAAGGGATACTGTTTTGCAAAGGTATTGTCAAAGCAGCATATTCAAATGGTCAAGACAAGACAGGCCGGCGAGGGTAACCTAACAGTGGATGCCTAAACGTGATTGACTAAACGTAATTGATCATCCAATGGATCTAGATGGGATCAACAAGAAGCTTTGAATTCCAGCTTGGACCATCAATCAAATCCTAGCTTTTGTTGTGTGTGTGTGGTTTTCTTTTATATTTCTCTGATTTAAGAGTATTTACAATTGTCTCTGCATCTTTATGTCAACTTGATTGGTTCCTTTTCGTTCTAATACCACATTGCCTGCCTAGGAATAAAGGTTTTTATTACGAACTTAGTCATTTGCATGAATATGCCGTCCAACCATCCGGATGGTGTTCACAATATATAGGTATCTGGACCGAGCAACGACATGAAGTCCGAGAGAAAATAAAGTCCAAAAAGGTTTTCATTGGTCTCTGATTGTTTTATACCCGCCCAGGTTATATGTTTAGACTTATCATAGAGAATACGCCAACCAGTCAAACCAGAGTACACCTGAGGAAACTATCGTGCAAATGTGGCAAATTAAGTGATTGGCGCAGGGTACCCCGTTGCATGCATAAGCCAGCTTCTGAACAAATTAATCGGCAATACAAGTCCCTTTTCTTGCAACTAGATCGTATATAAGGATTAAAATAATAAGCAAACTGCAGATTACTATGAATGAGATAAGAGTTTTACCAAGGGCGACAATGTTTCTGGCTGCATTCGAAGTGCAGCTTTACCCGTGTGAAGAAACGAAGATCATTATGATGATATTCAAATGAAATAAACAAAAGCAATACATAGACAAAAATATGGAACAAGCCTCATCGTCTTACATTGACAGAGAGAATACCGATATCAACATGTTGAGCATTTGCAGTCCGATCAGAACCCTAAAAGGTTTTATTGCTCGTACTCGCGTTATTTGCACGTACCAAGGTTTCAGCAGAATGCATCTCGAGCACAGTGAATGCCATTAGTACAAAGACAGCGTCAACTGACGTGTTGAACCAGATTTTTCACTGTTCACGAATTGCACCAGGTACGTTTTTTCATGGCGGGATTAAAAGCAACAACATGTTTAAGTCATCGTTATAGTTATCGAGAGAATGGGTATTTACTCCTCTAATAGAACAGCCTGCTCGCATCTTTTCAGTATTAGGTTTTCTGTCCTCGTTTTCTGAAACCACTGTCTTGAAAACAAACACCGAATTCTGCTACTATTTTGTATATCGAAAACTGATAGAACGAGACAGAAAAGATCATAGGTCACCAATAAAACGTGCGACATGACAAATGAGATGTGAAATCTTCATGTTCTGCATGCTCCACGAGCTTCTACTGAACATCTTTTCAAGTTAAACGGTCCTAGACGCATTAAGAGAAGACGTATAGGTAGCTAAAAACATATGCTAACATCAATTAACGAAACCCGCGCAAATCTGATCAGGGTCTTCTCTGTTGGTCTACAGAATCATGGCGTACTGTTGAGTGTATTGGCAAACAATGAAGTCCCTTGTCAGGCTGCACAAATGCATTTGCGGTGTTCAGCTGTTTTCATATGCCATAGAGTACGATTTCTCACGACAGTATCTATTTTGACACCCACATCGTTAATAAAAAAACGACGGTGCGTTGAACAAAAGTTTCGATCATACTGATCTATACATGCATGCGCCAGGACGGTACAAAAGCTTAGCTCACTTGCAAACCTGGATGCATATTTCTCACCAGACAGGTGATTTGTTATGCACATACTGACATGGGTAGCTGTACAACATGAGACAACTGAAGGCCAAGGTAGCATGTACATCCACATGCTCGACTAGGACATTTGTTGTCAGTTGTCTGGATTCCCGGGTTTACATTAAGTAATAGGACAGGCAAGTTGAGCTAACAGTGTAGACCCAGGTCAGATGCTTTATTCTGACCAGGGTTTACACCATTTGACATTTCACCACACGTTTTAAATACATCATCACGTATTCAAATCTTGGAAGAAGAACTAAATAAGCTTATGCTTTTGTTCTGATCCTGTCTTTTGTGTGCATGTCATCTATGTATAATCAGTATATTTCTTGAAATAAAATATGTTTAAACCAAATTTTGGGAGTCAGGAATCAGGGTCTCCGAATATTTATGGTAGATATGGTATTAGCTTTAGTGCGAAAAGTAAAGCTTCAGATCAGCCTGCGCATCATTTACAAGGCTTGGCACTCCCTGGACTTTTCTCTTTCCATTTTTTTTTTTTTTTTTTTTTTGTCATGTGCGAATAGCGTAGGTTCGGACCAGCCTAAGCCCCTGCATTGTTTAGTTTGCGTGTAGCAAAGGTAAATTTATGCATCACCATTAAGTAAATAACAGATACAAAGATAACAGCTCCCGTGTCACTTCAAAAGGAGCCGAGAGATACACGAGGCAACTTTTACTTGCTGCACGAGCAGTTCTTAACACTGATTTCAAAAGTCATTTTCTTCAACCTGTCCGTAGCGGTTTAAAAGTACAAGGAAATAGGGTGAAAGAGAAAATATCTCTATGTCATGTACAAAGAGCAGAATTTCAGAGCAGCTATGAATTCTAGCAGTCCGTTCGCATTTTTACGCTTCATGCAATACGGTACACTGGCGAACACTGTTGGGTTCAGTTTATTGTTAGTGGGACTGCGCTGCTGTGCAAACTGATTCACATCTTAGGTGTTTTAAAGTGCGATCTGCCGTGACACGGTCCATTCTGTCTCCCCATGCCGTATTACAGAAAATTGAGCTTGTCAGTGAAAGCCTACACTATATTGCACCGTCAGCATTTGGTATATGACAATAGCGACTTTACAGACAGACTGCATACGCATGCACTCCTCCAGTCAAAGCCTTCCCTTTAGACTATTTAAATCGCTTTGCGCGAATAGCGAAGATCTAGACCAGTTTGCATATATGTCGTGTCAATTCGCATGTATTTCTGCCTAACAATGTCACAGCATTTGCATTTGGGGCTTGTGAACAGTGAAGACCAGACCATATGCGCATCCGATGCAGTCTAATCAGGACCTTTGTTCTCTTCTTCATGCATATTCACGTACCGGGACTTGGAGAACACAATAGAACCTCGTGCAAACCCTTAATCAGAACACTCTTCCCACTACCACTAGATAAATGGCTGCTTATGCGCATACCGAGCTGGATATTCGTGCCACAAACAAAGGTCCAGATAGAAAGCACAACTCCACATCTTGTCCAGGCGTTTGTGACTGCTGTTCAGATTACCAGTTCTTGTGCCAACAGCAAAGCTCCAGACCAGCCTGCATATCCCTCACAAGATTTGGCTTGTGCGAACAGCGACGATCCGGACCAACGCTTCCGCCCACCCACCAACCACACACACACACACACACACACACACACACACACACATACATACACACACATGCGCGCGCACGCATGCACGCACACACACACACACACACACACACACATGCCCTCACCCCCTTCAGTTTCATTTGCAAATTGCAAATATATTGTCAAAGCAGCTCATTCAAATGGTCAAGACAAGACAGGCTGGCGAGGGTAATCTAACAGTGAATGCCTAGACATAACTGACCATCCCTTGCATCTTCATGGGATCAGCAAGACACTTTGAATTCCAGCTTGGACCATCAGCCGTATCCTAGCTTTTGTTGTATGTGTGCTTTTCTTTTATATTTCTCTAATTTAAAGGTATTTATATAATTTGTCTCTGCATCTTTATGTCAACTTCATTGTTTTCTTGTTCTTCTAATACAACTAAGCCACGATTGAAAGCCCCCATACGGGCTTTTACTACGTGCTTTAGTCATAAGGACGAGTATGCCACCCAACCATCCGGGTGGTGTTCTCAATATATAGGTATCTGGACCGAACAACAACGTGGTCCGAGAGAAAATATAGTCCAAAAAGGTTTTTATTGGTCTCTGATTGTTTTATACCCGCCTAGGTTATATGTTTAGAGAAGACGCCAACCAATCAAATCAGAGTACACCTGAGGAAACCATCGTGCTAATGCTGCAAATTAAGTGATTGACGCAAGGTACTCCGTTACACGCATACGCCAGCATAGGTTCTAAACAATTTATTCGGCAATACAAGTCCCTTTTCTTGCAACTAGATCGTATATAAGGATTAAAATAATAAGCAAACTGCAGATTACTATGAATGAGATAAGAGTTTTACCAAGGGCGACAATGTTTCTGGCTGCATTCGAAGTGCAGCTATTATATTCACCGGTTTCACTATACCCGTGTGAAGAAACGAAGGACATTATGATGATATTCAGATGTAAAAGCCATGCCAGGTTTCATGGTATTGAAGTCATGCTAAGACTACAGCATCAAAACAGCTGCTATAAACAAAGGCAATAGATACACAAAAACATGGAACAAGCCTCATCGTCTTAAACTGACCAGAGGGAAGACCAATATCAGCATGTAGTGCTTTTCCAGTCCGATCAGAGCCCTAAAAGGTTTTATTGCTCGTACTCGCGTTATTTGCGCGTACCAAGGTTTCAGTAGAATGCCTCTCAACCATAGTGAATACCATTAGTACAAAGACAGCGTCAACTGACGTGTTGAACCAGACGTTTCACTGTTCACGAATTGCACCAGGTACGTTTTCTCATGGCGGGATTTAAAGCAAAAGCATGTTAAAATCATTGTTATAGTTATATCGAGAGAACCGGTATTTACTCCTCTAATAGAACAGCCTACTCGTAATCTTTTCAGTATTAGGTTTTCTGTGCTCGTTTTGTTAAGCCATTGTCTTGAAAACAAAAACCGAACTGTGTTACTATTTTGTGTATCGAAAACTACAGGACGAGATAGAAAAGATAATTAGTTACCAATAAAACGTGCGACATGACAAATGAGCTGTGAACTCGTCATGTTCTGCATGCTCCGCGAGCTTCTACTGAACATCATTTCAGGTAAAACGGTCCTAGTCGCATTAAGAGAAAACGTACATGTAACTAATAACATATGCTTACAACAATTAACGAAATCCGCGCAAATCTGATCTGGGTCTTCTCTGTTGCTCTACAGAATCATGGCGAACTGTTAAGTGTATGGGCAAACAATATATTATATATATTATATATACAATATACTATTTTTCTCTAATTTAAACGTATTTATAAATTTTCTCTGCATCTTTATGTCATCTTGATTGTTTTCTTGTTCCTCTGATACAGCAATGGCTGCCTAATAACTAAACCACGACTGAAAGCCCTATATACGGGCTTTTATTACGTGCTTCAGTCATTAGGACGAGCATGCCGCCCAACCATCCGGCTGGTGTTCTCATCATACTGGTATCTGGATCGGACAACGACGTGTAGTCCGAGAGAAAATATAGTCCAAAAATGTTTTCATTGGACTCTGATTGTTTTATACCCGCCCAGGTTAACTGTTTAGACTTGTCACGGAGAATACGCCAACCAATGAAATCAGAGTATACCTGAGGAAACAAATGTGCAAATGCTGCAATTTAAGTGATTGACGCAGGGCGCTCCTTACAGAAAAGATAAAAGGTCACCAGTAAAACGTGCGACATGACAAATGAACTGTTCTGCATGCTCCACGAGCTTCTATTGAACATCATTTCAAGTAAAACGGTCCTAGTCGCATTAAGAGAAGACGTACATGTAACTAATAACATAGGCTTACAACAATAAACGAAATACACGCAAGTCTGATCAGGGTCTTCTCTGTTGGTCAACAGAATCATTGCATACTGTTGAGTGTATGGGCAAACAATGAAATCCCTTGTCAGGCTGCACAATGCATTTACTGTGTTCAGCTGTTTTCATGTCATAGAGTACGATGTCTCACGACAATATCTTTTTGACACCCACATCGTTCATAAGAAAACGATGTTGTGTTAAACAAAAGTTTCGATCTTAACAGGCATGCACCAGGACTTGGTACAAAATCATCTTAGCTCACTTGCAAATCCGGAATCGATGCATATTTCTCACCAGACAGGTGATTCGTTATGCACATACTGGGCTGCGTCGCTGTGCAACATGAAACAACGGCAGGCCAAGGTAGCATGAACATCCACACTGCTATATTCCGTTGTCTAGATTCTCTGGTTTATGCTAAGTAATCGGACAGGCAAGTTGAGCTAACAGTGTAGACCCAGATCAGATACTTTATTCTGACCAGGGTATACACCGTTTGGCATTTCACCACACGTTTTAAATACATCATCAGGTGGCCAAACTGACGTACTGAAATTATGGAAGAAGAGCTAAATAAGGTTATGCTTTTGTTCAGATCCTATCTTTTGTGTGCATGTCATGTATGTATAATCAGTGTATTTCTTGAAATAAAATATGTTTAAGTATTTGTGGTCATGGTACCCAAGTCATAATCCAAACTCATAAATCGGTAAACGAATGACGAATCCGAATGTTCAGACCAACAGACATGGACCACAAAATAAACGGTGTAATCAGGCGTCCGTGGATAGTAAGCATTACTTGGTAAGCAAGCTTCGCCCACTATGCCTATAGGCCTGAGCGAAGGAAATGTAGGTAGAAGTGTATGTCCGGGATATCGGAAGTCTACGTATGGCTTGTCATTGGCAAAAACATCAGAAACAATTCTGGAAACTGCCACACTGTAGGGATTGACCAGATCATGAAGTCTCCCATAAAACTTCTTAAGTGTTGGTACCAGTTTTTTTTTTTTTTTTTTTTTTTTTTTTGATACCCCTAGCTCAACAACTTTGTAGTGAGCACTTTCCCACGCTCCATGAAGTCCTGATAATTTGAACAGGCTCTGGCATAACGGATTAGCTGTGATACGTAAACGCCGTATACTGGTGCAGAAGGGATATGGGATATTACTGCTCAGGAATGGAAAGTTAACAATGGGAAAATTGAAGTCATCCCGTTTGTCGTAAAGCCTAGTAGTAAGCTTTCCATTGTCAATGTAGAGATAACAATCCAAAGATGAGGAGGAGGCTGCAGTCTCCGTTGTTTCCTTTATTTTAAGTTCACGTGGATAGATGAATTCCAAATACTCTTCAAAGTTTGTGTTTTTAGAGACAATACATCATCTATATATCTGTAGGTGAAATTTAATTGTTGTGCAAGGTGTTTCTTGCCTGCTTTGAGGAGACTTTGTACAAACTCCGCCTCATACGAGTATAAAAACAAGTCAGCAAGCAACGGTGCACAGTTAGTACCCATCAGTATACCGATTGTTTGCTGAAATATCCGTCCACCGAACTCCACAAAAATATTGTCGATTAGATATTCCAGCATTTTTATGAAATCTGCATCTGTGTATTTTTTGTGGTGCATTAAACCAAATCTTGGGAGACGATAGTCAGGAATCAAGGTATCCGAATATTTATGATATATATGGTATAAGCTTTAGAGCGAAAAGTAAAGCTCCAGATCAGCCTGCGCATCATTCACAGGGCTTGTCATGTGCGAACAGCGAAGGTTTGGACCAGCGTAAGCCCCTGCATTGTTTAGCTTGTAAGAAGCAAAGGTATATGTATATATCACCATTGAGTAAATGACCAGATACAAAATCACAGCTCCTTTGTCACCTCAAAAGGAGCTGAGAGAAGAGTTGGCTAGCTGTAAAAGTGCTTTAAACCCCCGGTAGTTTATTCTACTGGCCGTTCCAAGGCGGTGGTCCTGGTTTTGGTCTTACTTTTTGTAACTCTTTGTAGCTTTGTAGTTCCGGCACTGCTTTCTGTTTTTTTTTTTTTTTTTTTTTTTGTTTTTTTTTTTGTTTTTTTTTTTCTATAGGTGTTGTGATGCTAGCATTGTGGTCACCGTCTTCAATATCTGCCCACTTTGCTTTCTGTTTTACTTGTTGTGTTGTGATGCTTGCATTTTGGTC
Source organism: Anodontia alba (assembly GCA_964016985.1). NCBI lineage: Eukaryota > Metazoa > Mollusca > Bivalvia > Lucinida > Lucinidae > Anodontia > Anodontia alba. The sequence goes on along the minus strand of OZ024823.1, from coordinate 32,718,196 downwards.
ACCTTCAACAGCTGCCTATTTAGCTTTCCGTTTTACTGTTGTATTAAGAGTAGCACCCGGACCCAGTGTGAAGTTGGCTGACCGTAAAAGTGCTTTAAACCCCCCAGTGGTTCACTCTACTGACCGTTCTAAGGCGGTGGTCCCGGTGTTAGTCTTACTCCTTGTTGCTTTATGGTTTATTCTACGAGGCGATTGTTTTATGTCTTACCTTGTGTTATTTTGTTCTTGTGTTTTTCAGTCCTTTTAGCATTGCGGTTACCTCGCTTGGGGAAGAGAGAGCTGATCTTAGTGCTTTTCGTACGTTTGTTCGATTTGCGATTGTTTGGTATTGTCTGTTTCCTCTTCCTCTTGGTGTCTGGGAGGGCTGCGGGTTGATATTGTGGCACTCCCTGGACTTTTCTCTTACCTTTTGTACATGCCGCGCGAGCATTTCTGAACACCGTTTTCAATAGAGTTACATATATTTTCTTCAAATCTGTCCGTAGCGGATTAAAAATATAAGGAAATAGGGAAAAAGAGAAAATGTCTCTATGTCATGTTCAAACAGCAAAATTTCAGCTACGAATTCTAGCAGTCCGATCGCATATTCATGTACCGAGACTTAGAAGAACACAATGACACCCCGTGCAATCTTTAATCAGAACACTCTTCCCGGTATCACTAGATAAGTGACTGCTTATGCACATACCGAGCTAGATATTCGTGCCAAACGCGAAAACCAAAGGTGCAGACGGAAAGCACAACTCCACATCTTGACCAGGCGTTTGAGACCGCTGTTCAGATTACCAGTTCTTGTGCCAACAACAAAGCTCCAGACCCGCCTGCATATCCCTCACAAGATTTGGCTTGTACGAACAGCGACAATCCGGACCAACGCCCCCATCCGCCACACACACACACACACACACACAAGTCCCCACCCCCTTAAGTTTCATTTGCACATTGCAAATTTATTGTCAAAGCAGCATACTCAAATGGTCAAGACAAGACAGGCCGGCGAGCCACGACTAAGGGACCCCATTGCGTGCTTTAGTCATTAGGACGAGTATACCGCCCAACCACCCGGGTGGTGTTCTCAATATATAGGTATCAGGACCGAACAACGACGTGTAGTTGGAGAGAAAATATAGTCCAAAAAGGTTTTCATTGGTCTCTGATTGTTTTATACCCGCCCAGATTATATGTTTAGACTTATCATGAGAATATGCCAACCAATGAAATCAGAGTACACCTGAGGAAATAATTGTGCAAATGTTGCAAATTAAGTGATAGACGCAGGGCGCTCCTTACAGAAAAGATAAGAAGTCACCAATAAAACGTGTGACATGACAAATGAGCTGTGAAATCTTCATGTTCTGCACGTCATGTTCTGCATGCTCCACGAGCGTCCACTGAACAGGGTGTTCCGTTACATGCTTACGCCAACAGAGCTTCTAAACAATTTAATCGGCAATACAAGCCTTTTCTTGCAACTAATAGTATATAAGGATTAAAATAATAATCAAACTGTAAATTACTATGAATGAGATAAGAGTTTTACCAAGTGCGACAATGTTTCTGGCTGCGATGTGCAGCTATTATATTCACCGGTTTCACTTTACCCGTGTGAAGAAACGAAGGTCATTATGATGATATTCAGATGTTAAAGCCATGCCAGGTTTCATAGTATTGAAGAGATGCTGCATCAAAACAGTTGCTATAAACAAAGGCAATAGATACACAAAAACATGGAACAAGCCTCATCGTCTTAAATTGACCAGAGGGAAGACCGATATCAGCATGTAGAGCTTTTGCAGTCCAATCAGAACCCTAAAAGGTTTTATTGCTCGTATTCTCGTTATTTGCACGAACCAAGGTTTCAGCAGAATGCATCTCAAGCACAGTGAATATCATTAGTACAAAGACAGCGTCAACTGACGTGTTGAACCAGATTATTCATTGTTCACGAATTGCACCAGGTACGTTTTCTCACGACGGAATCAAAAAAGCAAGAGCATGTTTAAGTCATCGTTATAGTTATATCGAGAGAACGGGTATTTACTCCTCTAATAGAACAGCTTGCTCGTAATCTTTTCAGTATTAGGTTTTCTGTCCTAATTTTCTGAAGCCACAGTCTTGAAACTAAAAACCCTCGCAAAACAACAAGCTCTTGTTACTAGTTGGTGTATCGAAACCTGTAGGGCGAGACAGAGAAGATAATAGGTCACCAATAAAACGTGCGACACGACAAATGAGCTGTGAAAAAGTCATGTTCTGCATGCTCCACGAGCTTCTACTGAACATCATTTCAAGTAAAACGGTCCCAGTCGCATGTAACTAATATCATATGCTTACAACAATCAACGAAATCCGCGTAAGTCTGATCAAGGTCTTCTCAGTTGGTCTACAGAATCATGGCGTACTGTTGAGTGTATGGGCAAACAATGAAGTCCCTTGTCAGGCTGCACAAATGCAATTACTGTGTACAGCTGTTTTCATATGTCATAGGATACGATTTCTCACGACAGTATCTATTTTGACACCAACATCGTTAATTAATAAGATAACGATGGTGCGTTAAACAAACAGTTCGGTCATACTGATCTATACAGGCATGCACAAGGACTTGGTACAAAATCTTGGCTCACTTGCAAAACCTGGAATCGATGCATATTTCTCACCAGACAGGTGATTCGTTGTGCACATACAGAGCTGGGTCGCTGTGCAACCTGAGACAACTGAAGACCAAGGTAGCATGAACATCCACACTGTTCGACTAGAACATTTATTATCCGTTTTCTAGATTCCCTGGTTTACGCAAAGTAATCGGACAGGCAAGTTGATCTAACAGTGTAGACTCAAATCAGATACTTTATTCCGACCAGGGTTTACACCGATTGACATTTCACCACAGGTTTTTAAATACATCATCAGGTGGCAAAACTGACGTATTCAAATCTTGGAAGAAGAACTAAATAAGCTTATCCTTTCGTTTGAGACCGCTGTTCAGATTACCAGTTCTTGTGCCAACAGCAAAGCTGCAGACCAACCTGCATACCCCTCACAAGATTTGGCTTGTGCGAGGGTAATCTGACAGTGAATGCCTAGACATAACTGATCACCCATTGCATCTTGATAGGATCAACAAGGCACTTTGAATTCCAGCCTGGACCATCAATCATATCTTAGCTTTTGTTGTGTGTGTGGTTTTCTTTTATATTTCTCTAATTTAAAAGTATTTATAAATTGTCTCTGCATCTTTCTGTCATCTTCATTGTTTTCTTGTTCTTCTGATACAGCATACAGACAGACAGGCAGTCAGCTGTTTTACCTTACCATGCAGCAGAGCCACATAGAGGCAGCGCCAAAAAACAAAAAAATCTGGAATAGTTTTATCCTGACCTTGGCTTGAAACGGTGTCCACGCATAATTCATACGCAGACTACCTCACCTGATCGGACCATATGCATAAAGGTCAAGGTCTGTAAGTTTCAGAATTTAGAACGTTCGGTCAAAAGAAAAGAGCTTCAAAACGTGTGTATTACTAATGCCCAATGTAATCTCACACTTGCTCAAAACTGTCACCGCCCCTGAAAAGGGCCATGGCGTCGCTAGCAGGAAAGGCAGGTAGATGTGGGCAGCTATCGGATCGGAGCCTTGACTGCAGTGGTCCAGGTCGTCGTACCAATTGATACTGTTGCCAACTGGAGTAGCCCGCTTGAATCGCTACTCGATATTGTTGTAATTCTTCTCATGGTGATATTTGGATGTGGGCCCCGTCGCCAAATACCATGTGATACAGCATCAGTTAAGTTTTCAGATTTTTAAGGTGTTCTCAATATATAGGTATCCGGACCGAACAATGACGTGTAGTCCGAGAGAAAATATAGTCCGGAAAGGTTTTCATTGGTTTCTGATTGTTTTATACCCGCCCAGGTGATATGTTTAGACTTAACACTGAGAATATGCCAACCAATGAAATCATAGTACACCTGACGAAACCATCTTGCAAATGCTGCAAATTAAGTGTTTGACGCAGGGTGCTCCGTTACATGCATACGCCAACAGAGCTTCTAAACAATTTAATCGGTGATACAAGTCCCTTTCCTTGCAACTAGATCGTATATAAGAACTTAAATTAAAAAATCAAACTGCAAATTACTATGAATGTGATGAGTTTTACCAAGTGCGAAATGTTTCTGGCTGCATTCGGTGTACAGATATTCGCCGTTTTCAGCGTTAGTTTTTGAAAGTACTGAAGCAATGTTGGAAAGACGTTAAAACTGTTAAATACCAACACGATCTGTAAAGGAATTCTGTTTCCTAGGTTTTTGCCTACGTTTGTCCAAGAAACGTATGCTGATAAGTAAATAAATAGATCTGTATTTTATCGGAAGTCAACAATGTCTCAACTAGCTGAATGCGAATTTAAAGAATGTTACTGAACATTACATCCATGTTTGTACAATAAAACTATACAATTTATTCACGGCTATTCGTTAAAACTAATGATAATTATTATCAGATTTGTTTATTTGTGTAATTTCGTTTGCTCACAGTATTGAAGAGAGCCAAAATGCAAAACTCACGAAACAAAACAAAACATTTGAAGAGAAATAATTCTATGTTGGTAAAGCTGAAACAAATCACTAGCGAGATAGAATTTCAACCTATAACGGAACTTAATCATTCGACTGATTATCATTTAGCCTGATTTATCAGACACCAGACGTCTACAGCGACTCTGACTGAGAGACAATGGTGTTATGTATAGAGAGAAACAAACAGACTGCAACATAGCATTTTCTTTTTAATATTGTAGGAAGTATAAATTATATTACATTTTGTTTAAATTTAGTATATTTCAGTATTTATGACATTTGGCTTGAGCTGTAAAGTCACACAATGTAACACGCATTACATTACAGCCTATATTACGTAAACACCTAGGTAAAAGGTATGTGTCTAAATATACCACAGCTTCGCCCCTTCGCGACCAATCTTCCAAATAAAAACATAAAAACATGTGATGCTTCTCATGAGTACCAACAATGTATGTTTTTGTAAAGGAAATAAAATATTCATCTTGGTAACTCTTAAATCAAGGGCTATGTAAACCATGCTTATCTTGATAACTTTAATCAAGCGGTATGCGTCATGCTATTTTCACCACAGATATGGTAAATTAAGAACTTGTTTATTAACTCTTTCTGTGCCAAATTTCAGACGACATTTGTCGTCTGCTTTTTTTATTTTAACAAACTTTCGTTTGGAAAGACGTTTATATGTAAAATCGAAAGACTGGATGTCAAACAGCGTAGATCCAGATGAGACGGCTCATTGAGCCGTCTCATTTGGATCTATGCTGTTTGCAAAAGCATATTCTTTTCTCATCGAGCCGTCTCATCTGGATCTATGCTGTTTGCAAAAGCCTATTATTATCGCCTGTGGCAGCGAAAGAGTTAAGCATATCAAGATAGATTTATGCTGCGTAAAAATTGCTAGCAGTAACAAAGAAAATTTAAAAAAAAAACGTGTGTTTAAAACCTTCGAAATTCTGAAAAATCCCGTAATAATGTAGACCCCTATATATACCCATGTTTTCACTATATATTATGAGAAAAGATCGGGGTACAATTTAGATAAGTTTGATAACGTAAAAATGTTTTCTGTTATGACCCAAACATACTGTATAATTTCTCTTCGGCGGCTTGAGAAGGCTGTTTATAGTGTTCGTGTATTTTCCTGAGTAACATTTTTCTTTCTATTTTGGTTGACGTAATAAAGAAAACTGCTATAAACTGATCATCACGAAAATATACCTATATAATTTTGACCCTTTTAAACCCCATTTTTATGAAGTAAAACTGAGGTTTACAGCGGTATACATTATTTTTCTTATTTCTACTTAAAAACAGATTGTAGGTACTCGTTAGAACCGCCTCGTTGACGAGTACCCATAATCTATGTTTTAAGCAGAAATATGAAAAAATATCAGAACTTTTTTATCTGAATTTTCATGTTTTTTGTTGGTAAAATTTTCATTATATTTGTATAGGCATGTTTTCGTAATGTACCATAACCCTAATTCCTAATACCGTTAACATGAATAGCACCCGAGATACATTACTATGCCATTAATAAAGTTATGATTTAGAACGGAAGATGAAAGAAAAAATCTTATCCCCACCCCCACCTCCAGCTTTGACGAATTTAAGGAAAGGAGCCGTGGTTCTATCGACTAACAAATGTCATTTATAAAGAACAGTTTTTCAATTTATATTTTTCGCGTGTCTCTTTTCGACCATATCATCTTTCATTCAGTCCGTCCAACCATTTTACTTTACCAGCCTAAAACCACTACGACTATGCAACTATTACACCAGACGTCTGGCAGCAGCAAATGTCTTGATATTTTGCTACCAGGCGTTTGGGCAGCAGCAAATTCCTCGATAATTTGTTCATATCATACTACTGATAGTAAGGGCGAGGATTGTGGCCACGTAAAATCGATTTAAGCCCACCCCCGCCCCCCGCAGTGAAATACTTTTCATTGACCGTTCCAAGGCGGTTCTTCTGTCATGGTTTATTTTTGTTATAGTTCGTCTTTGACTGTGTGTGTCGCTTACATCTTTTTGTTTTGGATAGCCATTTGGCCACTTTGTGGGAAAGTAACTGTCCGTTTGGCTTTCTGCTAGTGATGTTTCCATTAGGGTCTAGTTATTTCGTGATTGTTATTTCTTTCCCTTTGATGTCTCTGATGGGAGGTGTGGGATAATTGTATCGATTCCTGATCATTGCCTTCCTTTCTATTCTGGTAGCAGCAAATTTCTCGATATTTTGATACTGCCAGATGTCTGGCAGCAGCCACACCGTAAATGTTTGAAGCATTGTCCTGGCGAATAAATAAAGTATTTTTGTACAATTTACAGTATCATATAAATTGTCTACGCCCAGGGCGTAGACAATGTTAGTGTTTGTCTTTGCTCCGGAAGCACTTTATGAAAGGTCATGGACTGGTCAAATGCTATTTCCCATGGACTGCATAACGTTATTATAACCAAGTACTAGCTTTCACAAAAAGCTTGGTCTACGCTTAGCACATATTGGCCTATAACACACAACAACAAAATAAATAACTAAAACCAGGAAAAGGATTTGAGTCGCAACGTCAGAAAACAAACCTTTGGACATGTGCGCCCAGTGAAGTTCATATAAGCCTCCCAGTTAAGATGCATTCGCGCAGTCTGATCAGAATTTTCACCACGTTTTGATAGCCAATGATACGAAGTTTATTCATGCGGACAACGAAGGCACTGATCAAACTGCGCAAATGTGCAGGCTGATTTGAGCCTTCGCTGGGCTCACGTGTCAGAAGATACCAGCGTTTTCTAACGTTGTTTTTCATTTTTTTTTTTTTTTCAATTTTTAGATCAACAATTGTGGAAATCTCCTCGACGCATTTCGAGGTACTGGAGGTCATCATTTCACTTGGTGTGACCCTTTAAGGGGACTGATACACTTGGTGGAATTTCCGCGAATTGTTATAAGGGAGATAGATTTTGTGATTTCCTGTTTGGCTTCCTGCACATTAAGCCCTTTTTGCAAAAGAATCTACTTTAAAAGGAAAGGATTTACTACCACGGGGAGCAAATTATTTCCTTTTAGAGTAGACCCCTTTTCAGAAGGAAGTCCCAGATCTTTCAATATCATGTATTATGGTTACGCACTAGGCGCAAAACGGGTACCAGAAACAAAAAAAGCTTGAGCACAGTTGAGACTGAAGAAGCTGTCAAATATTTGACGACCTATTTTTAAATGCATGTGTATACGTGAACTTTAGTGTGCATTTCAGTCAACAGTCAAACTACAAGGATTACAGAAATATTCCATGATTTGCCTCTTTACAAATTGCAACTGCTATTTGGGAATTGTCTCTGAAAAACAATACAAAATAGGTTAGAATGTCGTCTTCTACAAGTTTGCTTATCACTTTAAGAGTTGAAAGTGTCGCGTTAAGCGATATTCGGTCTTCGCGTACCTCGAAATGGGCGTAGGAGTTCTATGAATATGACAGCTCTTATAGGTTGGCATTTCAGATGATTCAGATGAAATGTCAAGCCTTGTTTTCTCTGAATAATAATAATAATACATCAAAATGTCGTCTGCTGCATTTGTAATTTACATTTTAAGTCTTTCACTGCCACATGCGATAATAATAGGCTTTTGCAAACAGCGTGGATCCAGATGATAATGAGCCGTCTCATCAGGATCTACCCCAGCGGGCACATGACGTTAATACAACGTCGCCTCAGCGTCGATGCAACGTCATGACGTTGCATCGACGTTGAGCCGACGTTGTATAAACGTCATGTGCCCGCTGGGACACTGTCTGACATTCAGTATTTCAACTTTACATATAAACTTCTTTCCAATCGATAGTTTGTTAAAAAAACAAAGCAGGCGACAAATGTAGTCTGAAATTTGGCGCCGAAAGAGTTATGGGTTAATGAGACAATGAGACTCATAACAGTTTCCAAATCTTCTAATATTATGCTTGAGATGTAAGCGCAAAGTGGGCCCCAGTAACAAAAAATATTTGAGCACATTTTCATCTGAAGAATCTTGTCATGTTTTTGGAGATCTACTTGTATTTTTAACCCATTTATGCCTAATAAACTCTTCTACAATAACTCTTTGCACAAGTCCATTTCCAATATAAGGGGGTGTCTGGTTAGATTTTTATTATTACCATGTTTTATAGAAATTCATGTATTTAATGCAAACAGTGTAGACCCTTATCTGGATCTACACTGTTTGTCAATGTCCCATTTGTGGGACGCTAGGCTTAAATGTGAATAATGCCTGTATACATGCCTTACATGAACTTAATATGTTTTCAATCAGCATTCAATCAAACCACAACATGTACTGCACGCCCAACACAACATGCTGCAGGTAAATAGACAGCCGAGTTTGCCCGACTGACGTTGGGTTCTGATCTCGGAGAAACCCCGTGACCAAAACGTCCTCTTTCTGTCGATGAATTGCATATTCTACGATGTCCTTCGTGATATTTGAACGACGTAATGTAATTAAGTTATTCAGAGAGTCCTTTTCTCTTCTTAGTTCTTCCACTGATTTGCGTAGTTCTTCAAGTTCTTCTTCTGAAATGTAATTATCCACTCTTGTATATAAAACAAAACATCTTTTTGGTAGTACTGGATCCAAAAAGGATGCTGAAACTACATGTTGACAGTTAATTATTAACAGTGCAAATGATTGTTTACCTATCATTTGCACTGTTAATGATTAACTCTCAACATATAATTTTCGTTTCATAGTCCGTTTATATTTGTCTGTAGCATTTACTTTCATGTTATGTTTTTTTTTTTTTTTTTTTTTTTGTTTTTTTTTTTTTCGTTAATAAGTAATTTAATAATCCTCTTTGGATTTATATTCGACACAACTGCATTTTGTTTATATGTTCGAAACAACTGTATTTTGTCAGTTTTAAATGGGTGAAATAAATTTTGACAATCTAAAAAACATAGTATTTTCTCAATACATATGTGTTTTGAAAAACATCTTAATAAATCATAGCGTAAATTAACAATTTATTTTTCAGAGAAGATCTTTGATTTAAAAATTACTGTGCTTTCGACATCTTTCAGAAAGTCGTTTTTTGTTCGGCGCTTTAAACAGAAGAAGTAAATTTGCAAACTTTAGTCATGATTTAATGCAAAACCATTTGTCGTAACTACCTATGTGCAAACAGTTTTACTCTAGTCAGTGGTTTTTAAAAAATCCAATATTTTCACTTTTTCCCATAGTAAAAATGAATGAAAATTATGAAGAAATTTGTAGGGTAGGTAACTTGGAGGCAGATTTTCGACAAGTTCTGCTTGTTCAATTTTTCTGAAATTTTCACAATATTGTTGTGAAACATCAATAATTCAAATTCAGCAAAGAAAAGTAAAAAATATTTACTAAGACAAAAATTTCAAAAAATCACTTTACTATAGAAATTGCATAGGTCAGACCAACTTTTGGCGATAAATTTAATTTTAGGGTACATATTTGAGAACAAAACACAGAAACAGAAAAGACAAATGGTTTCTGATAAGATATAGTCAATCAGAACAAAATATTTTCATTTAAGATAAAACGCCAAGCAAAATACGTCTTTCCGAGAGATGTCGAAAGGACAGTAGATGTTTCTTAATCTTCAAATAATATATAAATGCAACGATGTATGAAAAGTATAATTCTTCTGAAAAACCTACGTTAAATAATATCTTTCACAAAAAGAAAGCTCTCAAGAACTAAGATATGAAAAATAAATATGCATGCGGTTTTACGCTTCCGTAATACTTTTCCCCTTTTCTCATTATATATATATATATATATATATATATATATATATATATATATATATATATATATATATATATATATATATATATATATATATATATATATATATATTGAGAAAAGGGGAAAAGTATATAAAAGTATATATATATAAAGAACGAGGAATAACCAATAATTACGCATTTTAATTCCAACGCGTTTCTCTACTATTGTAGATCATCAAGGAATGAAATGAAATTATAATAAACGTTTCATTGGCGTCTTTGTATATATGCGCATGATGATCTGAACCTTCGCATGTTCGAAGGCACTTTTTCGCTTGACGCGGCCTAATTGATAATGTAAATGTGCGACTAAAACCCACTCATATCAGACTAATCTGGAATTTAGTTGTCCACGTATAACACAAGGGTCCTTTTCCTTCGTTCTGTAACATAAGTAATTGAAGCACATTGTATGCATCTTGCAACTTGATATTTAACTAAATTCGTTAAGCATACTCTTAAATATCAAACTTTACAAAACTGAAACTATACATCTATTCTAAAGTTTCACCTTTCTATTAACACTTTGTATGCTGGATAAAAATTTCAGCAGGCGACATTTTGAAATATTTTCCTTTTTTTCCTAGAAAATAGGATCTGACACTTCATGCAAATTGTCTCCTTATGAGACAATTTGCATGAAGCATCAGATCCTATTTGCTAGGAAAATAAGAAAAATATCACCAATTTGTCTGCCCATAGCGTGGTAAGCGTTAAAATGATAACTGACAAGCATCTACAAACTAATAGTCGGTATTAAAGCCAACGTATAAAAGTGACAATTCATTGTCGTCCATTAAATAATGTTATCCTGATGTAGGTAACTAAATTAACCCTAGTCCTGCTGAACCCGGATATGTCCTGCCTTTGCAAACAGTGTAGATCCAGATCAGTTAGCTTCTGAAGAAGACAGTGTAGGTCCAGTTCAGTTGGCGAGAAGAAGCCAACTGATCTGGATCTGCACTAGCCATACGTCATTAAGTATTTGAATTTGTATCAAATATCTGGATCAAGTAATCTAATTGGCTGAAATTTAGAAGTGGGTGGGGCATCTTAATTTATTCAGCATGACAAGAGATAAAATGAAAATTACCATTAACAATGAAAAAAGAACAATCCGGAGATACAATAAGAACACAAGTAAAATGTGTGCGATTTGAAAAAACAAAACAAAAAAAACAAAAAACAAAACAAACAAACAAAAAACAGCAAACAAACAACAACAAACAAACAAACGATTGTTCAGGTTAACTGATTGTGGGGAATTGATACACTTTCAAGGAGGGGTTGGGTGGGGGTGCGGGTGGGGGTGGGGGGTGGGGCAGCTCTATCAAATTTGTTTTTGCTGTCTTCTGAAAACTGATCTACTCTAAAAGAAAAGAATTTGCTCCCAAGGGAGGTGGTGTAAGGAAATAAAAAGCAAACAGGAGTAGATTCTAAACACTCACAAAAACGCAAACAGCTGAATTGTCTTTTTTTCTTGCCCAAACTAGCTAGTTTTGGCCAATTAGGCATTATCAATAACCCTCACATAATTTTTCAAGAATCCCGGGCCACAAAATACCCAGTCAGCATTCTACGTAAATCTATATCGGGCCGTCATCGGCCCGTCAGGGTAGCTGACGGGCCGATGACGGCCCGATGTAGATTTACGTAGAATGCTAGCTGGGTATAAACTGTAATGAAGTACGGGGAGACATTTTAACGGACGCAGAAGGAACTAACACCAGCTGTAGTGAAGATAAATAGTTCTAAAAGGAATAACCTTTGAGAGCCTGAGTAATAAGTTGTCTTACTTATCAATCAAAGCAATGACAACACTGGTGGGTCGATTGTCTCTGAGTGTAAGCTGGGAAAATTGTCCTGAACGGGGACTTGAAACTGTTTCATTTAACCCTTAACTTCCTATAATTTAAGCAAACAGTGCAGACCATGTCCAGGTTTTCAGATAACCCTCTTTACACTACACTTTGACGTCACAGCGACAAGAATAGCACGGCTATAATTAACCGTTACCTGGATTTCTTCTGACGCGCAGTCTGATTACATTGGTCAATGATAATCACGTGAACAACTACGTTAAAGGAAATTTTGGCGTTTGTATACTATGGCCACGTGACTATGGCTCGACAATCTATCCCAAAACGGCGGAAAAGCTACCAAGTGTATCCATTTACATGAACTAATCTGATTTACATATATACATATTTTTTTTATTTTACTCTTAATTCAATATTTCGGCCAGAGGCCTTTATCAAGAAAAAACATGTATTTTGAAGTAAACTACATTTTCACAGTACGCCATAACCTGATTTAGTTGAATCTTAGTTTTGATCGATTCTATATCTGTGTAGTTCAAAAAAAAAAAAAAAAAAAAGAAACACGATGTTTTCTGTACAGATCCCCGATCACTAACTAAATACGATTCAGTTGATGAAATTGATGAAAATCTGAATAAATTGATTTGTTAAACTGCATCAATTATTTTGTCGAATCGCCTTTTACTCCCAGTGAAATTAAGAGTATTTTTTAACACAATCAACACAGAATTATGTACATGTACATATCAGTATCGCTGGGATTCTAATCATCCCAGTAGGCATTCTACATAAATATATAGCGGGCCGTTATCGGAGCTGACAGGCCGACAACGGCCCGCTGTAGATTTATAAAGAATGCTAGCTGGGATGTATAAATTTAGGTATTAACACTTACCTTCTGTCATTTTATCATTATCTTAGAGAATAGTCTAGTTATATTTACAAGATTTTTTAGATATTAATCTGTCAGATTCAACGCGAATATCCGATTGTTGTTTTATATATCACTCCGGAAATTACCAGAACACTTAAGTTTAACGACACTGAAAACAATAACAATAGAATAGCTCTAATTTAACCCATTTATGTCGAGTGGACTACTTAATTATTCAGACCGGTCCATTTCCAATAGAAAGGGTGCCTGCTTCATTTCGAACATTACAAAAAGACGCCTATTCAAATATATAGAAGATTTCACCTCCAAAAACTGAAAATTTTCACATAAAAAAATTTGATATTTTTCATATTTCTTCTCAAAACATAGATAAGTAAGTAAGTAAGTAAGTAAGTAAGTAAGTTCTTTATTTAGAGAGGGTGACCCAATTGGTACAACCAGTCTTCCATGGGGCCCTCTTTTTAAAAAGCATATACATGAACAATATATACAAACACATTAAAATGACAGTCAGAGGAAAACCATCGTGAAAAATAGAATAACACAAAAGTTACATATGCTACATGAAAATGATATTTACAATGACAAAATGGGGTGGAGAAATTATACGAAAATGATATTTACAATGCAAATCTGTGGTGAAGGCATGTCCAATTTATGAAATGAGTTATTCGTTTGCAATCCATTTGACTATGTTCCTAGTCATTACTAAAACATGCCTATTCAAAATATACTGAAAATTTTACCACAAAAAAAATGAAAATTTTCAGAGAAAAAAAATTCGGATATTTTTCATTTTTCTGCTCAAAACATAGATTGTAGGTACTCGTTAGAACCGCCTCACCGAGGCGGTTCTAATGAGTACCCACAATCTATGTTTTTGAGCAGAAATAAGAAAAATAATGTATACCCCTATAAACCCCTGTTTTACTATATAAAAGTGGGGTTTAAGGGGGTCAAAATTATATAGGCATGTTTTCGTGATGAAACATATTAAGCATTGATGAATTCTTAATATCCGATGGAATTGTGTTCCATATAACTGGTCCAGAGTATGATAAACTGTTTTTAAACAAGCTTATGTTAGGTTTGGGGATATAAAAAATTCTGATTCGAGACAGATCGTATTGAGGTGTCAGGTACCGTGTCCGCTCGTAGCTGAAAAAGAGCTTTAATATATTGGGGAACCATATCATGTACCACTGTATACATTATTTTGCTTTGTTGCCAAGTACATTTTGATCGAAAGACAAAATATAAAGTCGTATCCGTGCACTATCAAGGTCTGAATATTCAGACCCTAAAATAATTTTGCAAACTCGCCTTTGAAGCTTAGTCAGTTGTGAAACATTATAAATAGATGAATTTCCCCATACAATATTGCAATAATTAAAATGTGGTTGGATGAATAGAATAGAATATGGTTTATTTCATAAATCCAAAAGACTTTTAAGCCCATGAGGATACAAGACATCATCATCATACATGATGGCATTTGACAGTGCAAATAAATATAAAATTAACTATTTAAATTGCAAATCTCTATCACATTTATCACTACCAATCAGCTTTTCTTTCTTTCTGTCAACGATATAAGTAGATTGTTTTGTTGTGGAGAAGGTGCGTATTTATAACTAGCAAACTTTAAAACAGCTTCAGATATTTAGCTAGTGGAAAGTAGACAGCGAACCAGGCCAACTGCACCAGCCAGCAATCAGCTTGACTTATCCCTGTAGGTTCTGCTGATACAGGGAACATTTGGTGGACCCGATGTCCAAACAGCATGTCCCTGTATTCCACCTACATAGCTGTATATCAATATAGTCTTAAGTATTTTAAAATTGTAATTTTTATTTGTATATATTGATATATGACACTTTAATAAATAAATTACTACTACTACTACTACTACTACTACTACTACAGTATAAAATCCGGCCAGGGCAGCTCGGCCCAATCCGCCATCCCCAGCCCATCTTCCTTCTAATTCTTTTTTAACTATACATATATTTGTAGACTACTCAATACACACTACTCTCATACATACAGTCATCGTACCTTTTATTTATTCATTTATTTATTTAGTGTTTTTCCCTGATCACAAAAAAAAAAAAAAAAAAAAAAAAAGAAAGAAAAAAAAAAAAAAAAAGATACATTAAAAATATTAGCTGAGTGCATGGACTGGCTGGCACGATATACGGCCTATCCACACTATGTCAGGCCTTGCACCCCGTGCCAATAAATCATTATTATTATTATTATTATTTTATATTTTAAATATTTAAATGAATTAATCGCGTTTTAGCATATCCACAGATGCATACCATAGCTCACAAGAAATGCAAATAAATATATGCCCAGACATACAAATACTTTCAAACAAAGAAACACACTTCCAGATTGGATAAACATCTCTTTATATAGAAACATGAATGTTCTAAAACTATAACCTGGAGACATGAACTGACCGACAAGTGATGTGGCCTATCCGCACCAGTATGCCGTTGTCAGTCCATGTACCCCATAAATCAGAAGTTGTATTATGTATCAATACATATCAATGTTATAAACAAACAAACGTATTAGTTTATCTATTTACAATGTATTTCCACTTCATTTTATAATATGACATATATTGATACATATCCTTTAAAGACACATATTCTCTGCTTCTTGGCTGGGGTGGTCCATCATGATTGCACCCAATATACAACCCTGATATTGGTAGCTCAAATCAAAGGCTGGTCTTATATAAGTGATTATGAGGTGATTTTCACTGTCTGAAGTCTGTTTAGGTGGGGCCAGAAAGGAGAAAATGAATATAATCTAATAAGTGTTCACTGTTTTACCTGAACTGTATGAATATTTTGATTTAATTACAAATTTTATTGATTAATAGAAATATCTAAATCAATTATGCATGTTTTTTTTTTTTTTTTTTTTTTTTTTTTTTTTTTTTTTTTTTTTTACTTTTTATACTTTTATGTATTCTTTATTGAATTATAAAAAAAAGTAAGAGAAAAGTCCAGGGAGTGCCACAATCACAAACCGCAGCCCTTCCCAGACCCCAAGAGGAAGAGGAAACCGACAAATCTAAACAAGCACAAACCGAACAAACGTACGAAAAGCACTAAGATTAGCTCTCTCTTCCCCAAGCGAGGTAATCGCAATACTAAAAGCACTGAAAAACACATGAACAAAATGACACACGGAAAGACATACAACAAAGTTAATAAATGAATTCTTAGTTTTCAGAGTTGTCAAAAAAGAGAGAGAAAAAAAGTTTTTTTTATCTATTTCTTTATTTACTTTTATAAATGTATTAGGTATGAGATGAACACTTCAAAAGATCAAAATTGTTATCAGAGTTGTTTAAAAGTTTAATTCCTGATTAAAAAATAAATTAATTAATTAATCAATAAAAAAAAAAAAACACCTATCTAAGTGATTTGAAATAAAAATATTTGTTACACTTGTTTATGAAACTTTTTAATCTTCAAATTATATACTTTATCAAAATGATTTCAAACGGATAAATGAAAAAAAAAAAAAAAAAAACAACAACAAAAAACAAAAAAACAAGAACAAAAAACTATTTTATTCTTCTAGCCATTAATCCTCTGCTCAAAATAGATTTCCCTATATGTGGCCCCTACATGTTTGAAAGCCATATGTCACTACAGATGTATGATCTGTTATCTGCATATTTCACTAGTAGGGTCATTAGGATGTTATGCAATGGAATATATGTCTTTAAGTTAATTTGTGATACGAAAAGAACATATAAGTATACGCTTATAGTTATGTATCTGTGCCTGACACTACTATTAATGTTTCAGTATAAAATTATTATTATCATTATTATTATTATTATTATTTCTTTTTGGTCATAAACAATTTCATTATGTTCTGTAAAGCAACTCTGTACGCAGTTTAAATGCTTGAAAAACGAAAGAACATAATTTACGTATATAATTTGTGTTTGTTGAGTTTATTAGTTCCACAAACGTCAACATATTTGGTCGTTTCCAAAAGTAACTTGAAATGTATTTTTTCCTTAATTCTAAGAACAGCGAACATTCTAAAATAAAATGATATTCATCTTCAATAACCTGACAGCAAATACATTTCCTCTCATTTATAGGAATACGATTTGGTTTTGTCCATCTACCTGTTTCTACTTCTAACCTATGTGAAGACATTCGTAACCTACTAAAAGCTTGAATATACTTATATACATTTACTTTGTTTAGATACGGCTGAAACTGAAATATAGCAAAAGATTTATAACAAATAGCGCGTGAAGAATCTTCTAGCCTAGCATGCCAATTCTGTATAAAAGTATCTGTCTGCCGTTGTTTAAATAATGAAATAAATATGCTATAGTTTCCAACCCTTTGTTGAAGCCATACCTCATAAAAACCCAGTGACAATAAAAGATGTCGTACAAGTGAAGCCCAGTTTATAATATTTGGCATAAGGTCCATATCATTTAACATTAACTTATAAACTATTTTAATATACTTGCTATCATTTGATAGCAAGATTTTAAACCAAGATTTCACTATTGTTAGATAAAGTTTAGTGATGAGATCCGTTCTCCCTAATTCCCCGTATACAAAATCATTTTGAGTTGTTTTTTTTAACACCTAAAAGTTTTTACAAAACTGTAAGTGAACCCTTTCAGTAATGTTTGCCTGTTTGAACCCCCAATACCTCGCTCAAGTTTGTGCTTTGGTGGGATAAAAGAAAATTTATATAGGTATTTATTTAATTTAAAAATAGCTTTCTGTGCTTGCCCAGCAAGGGTATTTCGATCTTCCGTGAACGAACCACCAGCTGAAAAAACTACAATTGGATGTAACGTTTATAAAACAACGATCTGTGCTCCATAGTTAAATACGAATGTATCTTTGACAGAAGCCAGATATATGATGAAATCTTTTTACAAACATATTGAAAATGATTAGTCCACTGCAAATTCTGATCAACATTTACACTTAGTTTTTTATCACCTGTTGTCAGTTGTAAATTGATATCATTGTAAGTTAAATTGAAAAGATCTTCATGTAGCCTTATACGCTTCTGTCTCGTAGTAATTAACATTATTATTGTTATTGTTTTTCGGCGTTAAGAAGCATGTCATTTTGTTTACACCATTTCTGTAGTTTAAGAAGAGAATGTTGTAAATTAGATTGTAGTGTTTCTAAATCAGACTGCATATCATAAATCGTTGTATCATCAGCATATAAATCAATCGAATGAACTTTTTCAGATAAAACCAATGGTAAATCATTTATGAAAATTAAAAATAGCAACGGTCCTAACACAGATCTCTGAGGAACACCACACTTAATACCACATATCCTGGAAAGTTTTCCATGAATTGATACAACCTGAGTTCGTTGACAAAGATAAGAATCCATGAACTTAATAAAATGCTCGCTACATTTATAGACACCTAATTTCTTTAGCAGCAAAGAGTGCTCGACAAGGACAAAAGCTTTTCTAAAATCAACCATTATGGTGCCAACTATATAACCGTCATTAATTGCCTTCAGCCAGCGTTCGGTCATCAACGTTAATGCCGTTTCCGTTGAGTGACCAGAGCGGAATCCACTTTGAGATTGATGCAATACATCATATTTATTTAAAAACTCCATTAAGTTCTTTTGAATAAATTTCTCAAGCAATTTTGACAATGTAGAAATATAGATATAGGGCGTAATTATTTGTTTCTTCCTTTGCACCACCTTTGTACAGGGGATTTACCTTGGCCTGTTTCCAACAATTGGGGAAATAACCCTTTGAAATACATGCTTGTGCAATATAAATTATACTTTTTGTAATAACAGATGAAGAAAGTTTCAGCAATCTTGGGCCAATACCATCTAATCCAGTAGACTTAGGAAGATCAAGGTTTGATAAAAATTTGTAAACAAAGCTTTCAGTGATATAAGGTAATTCAAAAGAAACGTTAATTGGTATTCTTGTATCCGATCAATGTGTTCCTTTAGCTGTGTAAAACTGCAATCTTCAACAGGCTCTTTAAGTTTCGAGGCAATATTAACAAAATAGTCATTAACTGTATCTGCTATCTCTTTTGTGTCTGTGATTAAGTTGTCATCTATGTTAAGTTTAAAGAAGTCAGTATTATCTTTTTTTCTTGTTTGATGCAGCAAATTCTTTAAAAAAAAATTCCAAATTGATTTGGGATCGTCCTTACCTGCCTCTATCTTTGATTTGTATGATGCATGTTTTGAAGTCTGAGTCAGAGTAGCTACTTCGTTGCTCTGCATGATGATCAGAAATTTTATAATCATGTCTGTCGGTTTTTTTTTTTTTTTTTTTTTTGTTTTTTTTTTTTGTTTGTTTTTTTTTAAATTTTATCTCTTTGTTTGATCTTATCTAGAATTTCATGTGTCAACCAGTACCCACAATCTATGTTTTTGAGCAGAAAATAAAAGACAAAATGTATACCCCTGTAAATCCCAGTTTTACCATATAAAAGAGGGGTTTAAGGGGGGGGGGGGGGGTTCAAAATTATATAGGCATGTTTTTGTGATGAATTCCTGTAATTAATGCAAACAATTTTAGACCCTGATAAGACGCCGTATTCTGAGATGGGACGCTAAGCATAAATTGGTTAAGGTGAAGAATTTGTGTTCATCTGAACATTACGTAAACATGCCTATTCAAATAAATTGAAAATTTCACCACCAAAAACTGAAAAAATTCAGACAACATTTCTGATATTTTTCATATTTCTGCTCATAACATAAATTGTGGGTACTCGTTAGAACCGCCTCGCTGAAATAAGAAAAATAATGTATACCCCTGTAAAGCCATGTTTACTATTTACAAGTGGTTTAAGCGGGGTAAAAATTATATAAGTATGTTTTCGTGATGATCATTAGTGATCGCACAGGCTCAGGGGCGGATTCAGAGAGGGTTCGTGGGGTTCAGCAGAACCCCGCTTAGACTCATATTTTCATTTTCATACAAGATGTGGTAATTTTAAATAAATTTTGGACACTGTGTTTACCATAAATATTCGCACAACGCTTTACTTGATACTTCTAAAATTTCATCAGTTCCATTTTACTAGCTGTAGATGTGTCTAAATGTGCTGTGTGAGTGCCAAACAGTGTATACCTAATCAGACGCCGCGTTCTGTGACCTCTTATTTGGGTCTACGCTGTTTGCCCGGGCCTGTCTGTCCGAATACGTCGTGAAAGTTCGATAATTTGATCAAATCGTATCCCGCTTTCAGAAATTTATTACATAAACCTGTAATCTTTAATGGGGTATTATATTAATTTTTACGGTCTCCACACGGCACCTGACACCAGCTGCAGTGACAAAAAAAATTCTGAAAGGTCCTTTGGAAACAAAGAACACACAAAAGAAAGAAAACAGGGAAAGTCTCTTCATGCGCAGCAATGTAATTTGCGAGGCTGCATATAGGCCTATGCCCCGCACGCCCTAGCACCGGCGATATTCGATTTTCAAAGTAACCAGAATGAGTTCAACAATCCCAAAGGAAATGAAAATAACCAGAGAACCAATGGTCATGTAACTCACCTGAGACTATTTGTTCTGAGCAAGCTTATTAAACATTGTTAAAGAATGAAACATATGGGTATGGTAGCCGGTATAGTTTGAAAAAAAAAAAAAAAATCATAATTAATGACAATACAAGTATATAGCTCCAGGGCAGGGACAGACAACCCCTGAAAGACAAAATTTTTATGTCAACAAAAAGGCCTTATCATTTAGCCCAATCGTTGCAAGTATAAAAATCTGATTGTATGCATATTTTTTTTTTATCATTTTATACTTGTATATAGCGCCAGACATGGGCAGACAACCTCTTAAGAACAAAATTTTGATGCCAGCAGACTTGAAAGTCTTCACTTTGCCCGCTTATTGCAAGTTTCGAAAAAAAATCTCTTTGAAGTCTGATTTTATACCCATTTTAATGATTATACACGTATATAGCCCTGTAGCAGGAGACAAAAAAAATCTGTCAACTGAAAGGCCTTAGCCAATTTGTTGAAGGGAATTTAACAGATAAAATAGATATTGGTGGGTTTTATAATGCACATAATCGACTCAAAAATAGGTTTTATTTTTGCAGCACCGGTTTTTTTAATTGACCCTGTTCATTGGACAGCGTGATAATAAAGAGCAAGTTAATAAATGAAAATGTTGTTAGCACGACTGTCGTATAAATAGTAGAACTGAATAATTACTATTATCCAATGAAGTATCGAATACGATTGTTTGCAGAACCGTAATGGCTGCGCCCATTAAATTTAAACGTGAAATTTGTCACATATTAAAATTTTGATATTATAAGCAATCGAGCATCAATAAGATGAACATCTCACGGTCTGTTCGTCCTCTGACATATTGCTTCAGAGTGGCGGCTTACAGAAAATCATGCCGCCTCTATGCGACAAACGAAACAATAATGAACGTCTTTGATAGAAACGCGAAACGAATGCAACGAGACAGGACAGCTGTATTGCCTGATTACAAGGTCTACGAATATATTAAAGAAGAGGTTTGAGCCTTATAGAGTTTTTACAGTATATGTAGAGGCATCTGTAGCCACTGCCCCAACCCGTCAAGGCCCTTTCTTTCTCTCTATACTGCTCATATCAGCTGCATATATTTCTTCCATTACGACTTAACTTCCTAATAATATGAAAATAGGCTTAGTCTAAATGCGTGCACAGCACGGACCTATCTGTAGTCTCTTCAAAAGTCCTTCACAGCAACATTAAAGAATGAATATCAGTATAATAAAAAATATATGTAAATCAATATAAATCAGTAATAAAAATAATCAGCAAAATATGTTCTTGACACTTATTGACCCTCGTTACTTGTCACTTCATGACGCTTATTAGTGAGACCCAAATTTGTGAATTGCCGTATAAGCAAGTCCACCCCAGTCAGTTCTGACTGCTTCCGATGACAACTTCCAGGAAGAAAAAGAAAGACAATTGGTCAGAGCGATTTCTGCTGAAAGTATATATTGTTGTATTTTTTTTTTTTTTTTTTCCCAACGATCATATTCTCTACCGTAGAGCTCACTTCATTCGTGATGCGTTTTGCGCGTTGCGAGCTATGCTCACTATGAATCTAACCTAGGCATGGCAACTGCTTAATTTTCAAAGTTAGCTGCAAAATGTTATTGTTTTTGTTGATGCAGGACAGGGTCACAATCTGTAACGATGCAGACGAAAAAAAATACACTAGGCTGGCTCTATTTTTTTATTACGATTCCTGCCTAATGTCACCTTGATTAGCTATTCATTTCCAATGAGCATCTTTTTTAACATTGACTAACAATATAGAAGTAGTCAAGAATCGATAATTATAGTTTTTTAAACACTTTATATAGCTTTGAAAATTCTGCACTTGCTTCAGTTAATGAAAAGGAAGTTAAACGAGGGTGAAAAAAATCTGTATGAACATGATGTCCATAATACAGTGTCAAAATCTAACTGGTTCTATAGCATTATGATTGTCAGTAGATGCTTTGAGTTATAGTATTTGATATGCGTCTGACAAACTGAGATGAAAGCGCCAGGTGATTCATTCAAAATTAGTCATCATTTTTTTTTTTCATTTTTGCATTATTTATTGAAAATAATGTGTGTATATTTCTTGCCATTTAAAAACATCTTTAAAGATTCATGAAAATGAAAATAATCATTTTAAGAAAATAAATGTTTCTCACCAGTTTTCAATTCGCGAGGTTGGTAACTTCGGAAAGTTTGGCATGGATCAGCTGAGAGACCTGGGCAGGATACAGTGGTGAGTTTCATGCATGTTAACTATAAACTAGAATGTTTTCATTTTGGTATAGGTCCTTTTTCAAAAGGGAGGCCAAACAATTTTGACAGAGTTGTTGCTTCCCCTGAATGTGTATCCAGAGCCTTAAATTCATTTTACCTGATGAGTGGCATTTGTAAATTTGAATTCAAAGTGATTATTCTGCAGTTTTCATTAATGAATACATCTGTTACTTTTTATAGGTTGGATTTAGAATGGCTGACAGGATCTGTGATATAAACAGGTATTTACTTTTTTCAGAGGTGTGGAAATACCATGCCCGACTTGTCCGGCGAAAGAATGTGCACAATACTGGTTAACTGCTTAGAGGACTAAGCCTGTCCAGTAAACGTGTGGTTAGATAAACTGACCACGCTCGACATGACCCCATTGGGTTGATTGGGCAGTAAAACCTCAACACAAACAAATATACATTGTCTGTGCTCTCTATTTACACAAAGTATTCAGACAGATATCCATATGCAAACATTGTAGACCCATTAGGGTCTAAGCTGCAAGCATAGCCCTGTTTCTTTCAGTTCAAAACTTATGATTAGAACTTTAATTAGAACTTTAATATGAAACAACTTTAAATGAGTATTACCCACACCCAATGGTCAACACTCATAACTTGAGTCATAAGAATGTCATTCTGGGTCAGCTTCTAGATATACACATTATAGGTCAGCTTCTAGATAGACATGTAGTCATGTTTGGTGCCAGATGAAAGCTACTGATGAGAGCCTTTACACTTGTCATGATGAATAAATTAAGATACCACCCCCATTTCAAATGTTTGGTCAATCAGATTACTCGATCCAGATTGCTGATATAAATTCATACCTAATGGCAAACAGTGCAGATCCAGATCAGAAGCCAACAGATCTGGATCTACAGTGTACACTGTTTGCAAAGGCAGGGCATATCCGGGTTCAGCAGGACAAGGGTTAACAATAGATGACTTTTCATATTATATATCCTTACCTCCAAAAAGGACTATTAGAGAATATCGTCAAACACCGTGAAAAGCTGTCATTAGGGGTCAGCCTCCAGAACAGTCATATTTGGTGTTGAATTGAAGATCTTCCTGCAAACTTAACAAAGATGACTTAAATGGGTCTCACCAGCATGCAGCCTTATCCCCAAAAGGGGTCATTATGGGTAAGCCTACAAATATTCATGTGTAGTCATGTTTAGTGACAAACTGAAGTTATTGATGAAAGCTTTAACAAGTATAAAAAATACAATCTGGTATAGGGTTTTCCTGAATTTTAAACATAGTTGTGATGCGTGATCGTAGATTTCAACTATTGCTAAGGTTGAATGCACATTGCATTATCTTGAAAAAACGTTTTGTTAAGGCTGATCACTCATTGACCCATGTAATAACATCTCCCATACCACTAATGCAATACTTACATACTACTAGCAAAAATTAACTCGTACCTGTATAAATCTTGCAACTTCAACTAATTTTAGATTTGTGGTTGATAAAGATGAAAATACATGTATTTGATAAAAATACATGTAGCCTAGTCTTAGCTGCCTAGAATAAGCACTAAATGTCCTAAAATTTTGAACACTTTATTTCATACTTTCTTGGCCTAATATTTTGCTTTAAATGCAGTTGTTTCTTAAAATAGTGTAATGGCAAACAGTGTAGACTGTGATCAGACTGCTCCTTCAGGAGCGATCAGACTACAGTCTGATCTGGGTCTGCACTGTTTGCATATGCCATTTTGTCAGCTACTTTGGTGTACAAAATTTAAGACATTTACCGTAAGACACTTTTTCAAGCAAAAAATACTGATAGGTCAGACTGCATAAATGTACAAACCGATCTGGGCCTTTCTGTCTACATATACCTCAAAGATGATATTTTGCTTCTTGTGACTCATTTTTTTGCTTTAATGACTAATTTCAGGGTGTTCAATACAGTTGTGGAACTGGGCTGTGGTAGAGGCTATGTCTCAAGGCACATTTTGAAAGAAAATGCACATACCATATACCAGTGTGAGTTGTCTAAAAAAATGCTGGTAAGTTCATGTATACACAATACTCTAGGTAAGGTACAGTTTTCAACCGAAACAGACTGGTACTTTTCTTATTCCTCCATGAAAAAAATTATCTTGTGAGCAGAGCTTGCATTAAGGGGTCCAGGAGTCAGAGACTCCCAAAAATTGCCCTAGGACTTCCAAAAATCAATGCCAAGAAGTCTGGGACTCCTAACTTTTAAAGATATTTAGTCATTTATAACAAAAATTTAGAATGAATTTATGTGTTATTTAGCTTAAGAATGGCAGTGTTACTCCATAGATGAGAGTTTAAGAATATTGAGGTTGAATTTCTGAAAGTGAGTGAAAAAATTTGATCACCAGGACTTCCAGATATTGGAGCTAGGAAGTCCTGGAACTTCCTGATTTTGACAGTTAGTGCAAGCACTGTTGTAAGTACTCATTAGAAGTGCCCTGTCAAGGCACTTCTGATGAGTACCCACAAAATACATTTCCACAGAGTAATAAGAAAAAATATTTTCTCTGGATAACCTCTTATCTAGAGGTATGCACAGTTTTGAAAAGCCTATCTTGTGATTTGATAGCATAGACATATATCTGTTCTGCATATTTCAAATGGCAAATGTCCTAAAATTTTGAACACTTTTTTATTCCATACTTATTTGGCCTAAAGTTTGCTTTTTTATGCAGTCGTTTCTTAAAATACTTAGTGAAATGGCAAATAATGTAGACCCTGATCAAATTGCTCCAGTCTGATCTGGGCCTGCACTGTTTGCGTATGCCATTTTGTCAGAAACTTTGGTATACAAAATTTTAGGACATTTAACATACCCATTGCAGAATCTAATCATCAATAGAGAAGATCCTGAACAAATTACCAGGATGAGCAGATAAACATGGGCTATTTCTGTTTGTCTTTGCTGTATTGCAAGTCAATCCCTATAATGCTATGATTAAGGTCTGTGGAACATCATAACATTATAAGTTAAAAGTGTTGTAGAGAGACCAAGAATTTCATAGCTCTAGATAAGATGCCAAAACACTCTAGTCAGTGCCCAAAAATATGTTTTCATAGAAAAATGAGAAAAGTATTTATCTGGATACTCTGCTTGTCGAGATCTATTTCATGACCTCTAAGTCCAAGGGACTCTGAGAAATACTTCAAGGTATCCATACCTCAGAATATCAGGTTTGCAGAATTGAGGAAAAAATAAATCCAACGACCACATTTCACAAATGAATATGTAATTTGACTCCTGAAGTTAGAGATATATTGAAAAATTGTGGAAAAGAGGAGAAATTGCTCCTCAGGTGCAATTTCTCCTCTTTTCCACAATATTTTGTTACAATGTACCTGTTGTTAGATGCCCATGTTAAAACAGGGACCAGTTTTTCGCTTCCAGATAATCTGTTATTTGAGATAAGTGAAGTCAAGATAACAAGAGTGGAATGTACATGTATATAGAAATCACGGGGAAAAATGCATTTGTGAGCCATGGGCATCTAACAACAGCTAACAAAATATTGTGATTTTGTTGGTATTAGTCTGTCTTCTTTTTAGTCTTTCTGTGTTTTCTCCCATTCCTACAAATGTAAGTAACTATCAGAGAAGATTAAAATTATACCAGGTTATGTTTTCTTATTTAGTTTTATAAAAAAAATACCTAATGCATGTATCAATACTTGCTCTTTTGCCTAGCAAATTCAAGAAAAGTCAAGATTTGAATGTAACACTTACAGAATTTAATGCAACAAAAGCTAGATTGGTCAGTCGATGGCATGCCATTGCAAAATCCCCACACTTGGTGCTAATGTTGCTAATAGTGTGGCGGATGGATAGATTGAAAAGTAACTTTGCTCTCGCACACCCTTACCATGTGGGGAAGTCATATAACAAGTTTGGTAAAATTCTGCAGTGGTTGAGGAGATGGCGTGGAGGACACCCATACCTAGCAGGGAAGTCATGTAGCAAGTTTGGTAAATTCCGCCCATTGGTTTAGGAGGAGCGAGCATGACTGACAGACAGACAGACAGACAGAGGCATTCACAATGCTCTTATCACTTAAGCATGGGGATAAATATTATATGTCTGATAAATAAGATTTAATTAAATGTCAAGTGATGTTTATGAACGATTATAAGTATATTTTAATATATTGTTTCCTGATAATTAAATGAGTATGCTAGAGACTAACCAACCTTGGTTTATGTATTGTTTTATCTTCAGATGCAGAGTGAAGTATCTCCGGAGGTTCCAACCTACAGAGTCGTAGCAGATGAGGAATTCTTCCCATTTAAAGATAATTCTTTAGATATGGTTGTTAGCAGTCTCAGGTGGGAAGATATTAAATATTTGAAGCATTTCTTTGATCAAGGCACAGCATTTTTAGAATACATGCATGGTGTTTAGAGATAGGGAGCTTACATTCATGGTGATTTCATCTAAAATTTGTGAAAGTAGCCTCTGGTGAGTTTCATAAATTTCCTATGAAATGACCACAAATGTGAGATTCTGTTTAGCATATGAATTTTAAACTGCATTTTATGGCCTTAGAGGTTGAACCTTTTTTCAACAGAAAACGTAACTTTGTCATGGTCGGGATAATGAAGTCACACATCAGGGCCAAGTTGTTCAAAGCATTGTTAGCTTAATGAGCTCGTTAGTGGTCAAAATGTTAACTGTTATAGTCAGAACAATATCTAATTCACAGGTACTTTTGCTGAAAAAATGTGAGTAGCTTTTGCAAATGCAAAAGCTACTCACATTTCTTCAGCAAAAATATTAGCATAAATGCCATATTTAGTGATCAAAGTTTTAACGATACGTTAACTAACAACATCGTTAGTTTTGAACAGCTGGGCCCAGTAAGCAAGTGTTACATAATGTGGTAGGCCTGAACAAACAGTCTAGATACAAATCGGGTTTTGCAGAAAGTGGCATCTGATCAGGGCCTGCACTGTTTCCTACTCACCCAGAAGTTTTTAGACACAACAAATTGTCTGTCAGATTGACCTGTTCAAATGTTAGGACAAGTGTGTAAAGCATTAACCCTTGTCATGCTGAATAAATTAAGATGCCATGCCCACTTCTAATTTTTCCTCAATCAGATTCCTTGATCCAGATTGTTTATATAAATTCACATACTGATTGGCAAACAGTGCAGATCCAGATCAGTTGGCTTCTTCAGAAGCCAACTGATCTGGATCTACGAGGTCCTGCAAAAAGTTTTGTCACTGGATTTGGATTACTTCAATGCTACGTTTTATCAAACATATTTTTATTACAAACCTCCAAAGTATTCCCCCTTTACTGAAACACATTTTTGTAACCTTTTTACCCAGTCGCGAAAAGCAGATAAATAGTCTTCTTTTGGTATCTGTTGGAGACACTGATAAATAGCGCTGCCAAGAGAACTTCTAGACATATACATATTTCCAGAAAGCATTTTCTTAAGCCTTGGAAATAAAAAGAAGTCACAGGGACTCAGGTCAGGTGAATAAGGTGAATGGTTTAAAACTTTCACCTTTTCAGAAGCGGAAAAAGACTTAACAGCCTCACACTTATGAGAGGAGGCATTGGCATGTAAAAGGTGGACTCCTGACCATCCTTTACTTGGTCGTTTCTTATTGTAACAAGTAAATTGGTCAGTGTATATGACTGCATCTATTTCAATTTGAAATAACTCGGTCAGTTGGAAAGCAATTTGAAAAAAATAAATGGGTATCGTTAGCTTATTCAACACACCATTCAAGTGCAGTGAAGCATTTTAAAATATACCTGGGATAAAACCAAGGAAACCTTTTAGTGACAGAACTTTTTGCAGGAGCCTCTTACACTGTTTGCTAAGACAGGGCATGTCGTGTTCAGCAAGAGAAGGGTTAAGGTGTTCAAATATTTATGGCAAATAGGGTAGCTAGGTAAAAGATTTTAAGAAGTCATCTACAAATCCTTTGGTGGATCTGGATAATATGATAGTTGATTA
The DNA here is from genome assembly GCA_964016985.1 of Anodontia alba. NCBI lineage: Eukaryota > Metazoa > Mollusca > Bivalvia > Lucinida > Lucinidae > Anodontia > Anodontia alba. Next base: position 32,689,237 of record OZ024823.1, on the reverse strand, counting down.
AGAAAAGTAAAGTTTCATTTTGCAGATCACTGTAAGAATTAATTATAAAGCCCTTTGTGTGTGTTTCATGTATTTTGTTGCACCTGCATTAGCATGAGCAACTTAGGCGTGCAAGTATCTGTTCGTTCATTCATCTGTTTACTTACGTCCACCCTAGCATTCACCCTAAATGACGTCTACAAATAATAAAACTTTACAGTTAGTTTGACTTCACAAGGATGACAACTCTCACTCTTCCGGCGCTTCTTTTCACATTTTAGTATACAGGTGTGACATATACTTCAATGGAGTTCTTTTATTTACAGCTGTCAATTTCTTCATTTCAGTTTACATTGGGTAAATGACCTACCAGGCTGTTTTAGACAGGTAAGTTTGGTGACTGGGTTGGGAGGAATGCTGTTGCAGGTATATGGGGTACATGTATTTACAAAATGAATCTTTCCTTGGTTTAAACAGTATTTTATTTGTAGCCCCCTTTATGAAAGATTTCAGATACCTATATACAGTCAACATCCAGTCTACAAAAATGATCTCCCTTTGCAAATGAGCAGCAAAATCATTCACTTAACCCTTCTCTTGCTGCCCTGTCTTAGCAAATAGTGTAGATCCGAATCAGTTTGCTTCTGAAGAAGCCAACTGATCTTGATCTGCACTGTTTGTCATTAAATATGTGAATTTCTATCAAAAACCCAGATAAAGTAATTTGATTGGCTGGAAATTAGAAGTGGATGTGACATCTTAATTAATTCAGCATGACAGGAGTTAAATTATGATTACATTTCAAACAAGATAATTTCTGGAAACTGGTGAATGCAAGGAATGACTGTACACATGGCCATGCTGAAGGCTACCATTATTATGTGTATAATAATACAATATACTGTATTAATATGCAAGTAAGAAACATAACATCACACTCTAACTTTTTTTTTTTATGTGACCCATGAGAATACTGTCGGTTTGTAACCCAAAATACATAAAAGAAAGTTCAAAACACTGTACTTGGTAGTTAGTTTTGCCTGTTCCTCTTTATGGAAGATTATAAGGATCAATCATGGGTGTGAGGGGTAGATAGAAAAATCCGTCCCGAGGTTCACTGTCTGGCATCACAAGGCTTGCTGAGTGATGCCAGACTGTGATCACGAGGGATGGATTTTTCTGTTTACCCCTCACACCCATGACAGATTCTTTTTCTTGGTCACCTTTCAATTCTGAACCTAGATTTTTTAATAATGCAGTCACTTCGATTGCTGACATCGGCCGTATTGTGATAATATTACTGTGGCGTTTAATGACGTCATTATGTTCAGTGACGTAAACCTTAAATTATGGCGTATGTGGCATCCATTACAACCAGTGCCTATCAAACACGTGGGAATTCTCGATTTTTATCTTAACCTGGAACAGTGTAGAATAAGAATTTCTATTCCAGGGTTAAATCCAAGATTTCCTTATCTGGTGTGCAAGAAAAATACAGTCAAACATGTCTTAGAGGCAACATATATTAAGCACTGACTTGTATTTAAAGGCTAAATTTTTAGGTCTGTGTAAATTAACCTATATTAAGCACAGGTTTCACTTTAATAAGTATGTCTTGATAAAATATTTGATATAAAATAGCATAGCTACAGATAAGAGGGGGTATCCACATAATATTTTTCTTATTTCTCCACGAAAACATATGTTGTGGGTACTCATTAGAAGCGCCTCGCCGAGGTGCTTCTAATGAGCTTCCACAACATATGTTTTCATTGAGAAATAAGAAAGATATCAGCAGTTTTCGGATGAAAAAAGTGCCTTATCTGTTGCTATGAAATAGTCCCCTTTCTTCTTAAGAATGTGGTATATACAGTAACTTCAGTACAGTGACTGAACACCAATGGCTCATTTACGGTGGCAGATTTCATTACGAAAACATGCCTATGCAAATATATTGAAAAATTTATCAACAAAAAATGAAAATTTTCAGATAAAAAGTTCTGACATTTTCTATATTTCTGCTCAAAACATAAATTGTGGATACTGGTTAGAACCACCTCAATGATGAGGCAGTTCTAACGAGTACCCACAATCTATGTTTTTGAGCAGAAATAAGAAAAATAATGTATACCCCTGCAAACCCCAGTTTTACTATATAAAAGTGGGGTTTAAGGGGACAAAATTATATAGGCACGTTTTCGCAATTTGAAGTAGTTTTTGAAGCCCTAGAAACATTTTTGATAGCCTTAGAAAATAAATATTTAGGGATTTTTTAGGGAAATTTCTTATTTTAACATGAAAATGTATGTTGTGTGTAGTTATTAGAATAGCCTCATTAAACACATTGTACCATTATTTTATAGAAGCTCAAAAAGATGTCCCTAAATTATCCCCATTTATCTCTTGACTTGACATTTTGATTGAATTTGTCTAGAACAAAATTCCATGGTCCCAAAGATGTTCAAGCCATTCACTCTATAATCTGTGGGTACTGGGTATCCAGTCAGTGACCGCTGTAAGTACAAGTCAAAGCCGCAGTCATTCACACAGATTTGTAGGCAAGCAAAGTGATTTACTTATACTCCTGATAGGAGAGGGGTACCCATATAACATTTTTCTTCTTTCTATGTGAGATCAGTCATATTAAGAATTATCAGTCATTTATTTGTTCATTTTGTCTTGAGCATTTGAAAGATTATACTGTAGAATGTTCATAGCTCCAGATAAGACGCTTTTTTTCAACCAAAAGTGGTTAATATTTTTCTTATGTCACCACAAAAACATATGTTGTGGTACTCATTAGAAGCACCTCACCGAGGTGCTTCTAATGAGTACCCACAACATATGTTTTCTTGGAGAAATAAGAAAAATACTTTCCTGATACCCCCCTATTATCTGATGATGTGATGTGGTTTATAGCATCAGCAGATGACACATTACTGATAACTTGATCAGAAAACCTACCTTCAGACATGTTTGTCCTGCAAAGATTCAGATCAGCCTGCATATTTTCACAGTCGGAGCAGAATCTTACCTGCACTCAGGCTCAGTTTTGATAGCCAAGTACGCAAGGTTTTTTCATGGCGGACAACAAAGACTGATCAGACTGCCAGATGAGCAGGCTGATTTGAGTCTTCATTTGGCATGTGTGTTTGAAGGTATGTTTTCTCACACTGAGGCTCACTGTCTTATTTTTTCCCAGAAAATGGACCTGACATTTCATTTAAAGTTTCTGCAGTGGAAACATAAGAAAAATAGTTCAAAAGTATTTTAACTCTTTGCATGCTGGGTAATTTTGCATGCTTTTATGTCGTCTGTGGATTTTTGTTTAAATTAACTTTTTCAAAAAAAAAAAAAAATCTTTCTGGAACACCATCAGAGTGTCAAACAGTTTGGATCCAGATCAGGCCCGACGTTGCGTCCGGCCTGATCTGGGTCCAAACTGTTTGCAACGGTTATCAGCAGAGGACAAAAGTTGCCACTAGCTGGGAAAGGGTCCAAACTGTTTGCAAAGGTTATCAGCAGATGACAAAAGTTGCCACTAGCTGGGAAAGGGTCCAAACTGTTTGCAAAAGTTATCAGCAGACGACAAAAGTTGCCACTAGCTGGGAAGAGTTAAAGGGACTTGAAATATGTGGTTAGATTTTCTGTCATTTTTTTTTTATTTTATTTTACAGAGGGAGCCAGCATTTGGACTACCTGTTTGCCACTTGCACTCCAAGTCCCTTTTGTCAAGGAGTCTGCGCTTAAATGAAGCAGATTCTTTCCTTTTAGAGTTGGACCCCTTTTCAGAAGGGAGATTAAAACCTTGACAAAAATTTGACAGAGTTGCCTTCCTTAAAGTGTATCTATTCCCCTAAAAATGTTTTAAGCTGATTTTTAAATCAGTCTGTGAAAGTAAATGAATTTTCTACCTTGATATAATTCAAAAAGGGCAGTTGTCAGTTTCTGGCAAAAGAATGTGCACAATACTGGTTAACCGTTTAGAGGACTGCCTGTTCAATAAAAGTGTGCTCAGGTAAAGTGACCACGCTCAACATGACCCCAATGGGTTGACATGGCCGTAAAACCTCAACGCAAACAAATTCTACCTTGATATATTTCAGGTTTATAATTCATTAAAAAATGATGGTGTATTCCTTGGCTGTATGTTTGGTGCTGACACACTGTTTGAATTACGTGTCTCTCTACAACTGGCAGAGACAGAAAGAGAAGGGGTAGGTGGACATTCAAGATATTGTTACCTTAGCTATAGATATGAGGGAGTATCAGGTAAATAGTTTTCTAGTTTCTTCATGGAAACATATGTTGTGGGTACTCATTAGAAGTGCCTCACTGAGGCATATCTTATGAGTACCTACAACTTATGTTTTTGTGGAGAAATAAGAAAAAAATATCAAGGATTTTTTTGTTGAAAGTAGTGCCTTAATATCTAGAGCTGTGTAAAATGGTTTGTTTTATACAGTCGACTCGTTATCTCGACTTCGCTTATCTCCAATAACCTCTTATCTTGAAGTGAAAATCTGGTATCTGTTTTAACATGGAAATCTTACAACAGGTAAAATATTGTGGAAAAGAGGAGTCATTGCTTCACAATATATTCAATATATCTCTAGCTTCAGGGGTCAAATTACAAATTACATATTCATTTGTTTTCTGGTGAAAGAATGTGCACAATACTGGTTAACCACTTAGAGGACTAAGCCTGCCCAGTAAACGTGTGGTTAGGTAAACTGACCGTGCTCGACATGACCCCATTGGGTTGACTGGGCCGTAAAACCTCAACACAAACGTATTCATTTGTGAAAATGGTTGTTTGACTTATTTTTTCCTCAAGTTTGCAAATCTGATATGTCAAGGTATGGATATCTCAAAGTATTTCAGATAGTCCCTTGGACTTCCAGATAACGAGAGTCAACTAAAATAAGAAAAAAATATTGTTATCTTACCTGTAGATAAGAGGGAATATCAGGTAAATATTTTTCATACTTCTCCATCAAAACATATGTTGTGGGTAATCATCACAAAAGCCTCAATGAGGCGCTTCTGATGAGTACCCACCACGTACATTTTCACAGAGAAATATGAAAAATGTCAGTTCTTTTTGGTTGAAAAAGCATATTGGCTAGAGATATGTATATGCACCGTCTCATCAGGATCAACACTGTATGCCATTCAATTTTTTTGGTTTTTCACTGGCACTCCAATTTGGAACAGTGGACATGTCCAGATTTAAAGCTGGAAGAAGCCACATCAGAAACTTATGGGTGAAAGGGTTAAGGGTCCCGTGGTCCATGTACAAAGATGGCCAACTTTTAAAGATAATAAAGACCTAAGGTCTCATAGTTCCAGATGAGAGAGGTTGTCGGGAAATTATTTTTGTTATTTTTCCACAAAAATATATGCTGTGGGTACTAACTCATAAGAAGCACTTCATAGAGGCACTTCTAATGAGTACCCTTTAATAGCATACACTTTGGTAGAGAAATAAGAAAAATATCCGCATTTTTTTTTGTTGAAAAGAAAAAGAAAAAAAAAACTGTATCTGGTGTTGTGAGGTCTTGCATAAATTTAATTTAAAACAAAACTTCACTCACTTGAAATAATCACCTTCAATATTCAGACACCCTGCTTTAATACCATACTTAGTCAAATATTCAAACAAGGCATTCAACTTTCTAGTGTTCTGTGTCTAAAAAGTGCTTGCTGAATGGCAAACACTGAGGATATTCCGCAGTCTGCTGCTTGAGATTAGTTTGATCTGGGTCAGAAATATTTACCGAAGCAAAGCTTTCATATATTCATAGCTCCAATTAAGGGCAATTTTTGCAACCAAAATATGCTGTTTTTCTTATTTCTCCATGTAAACATATGACAGTGAGGCACTTCTAGTGAGTACCCATAACATATGTTTTCATGGAGAAATAAGAACAAATATTTATCTGGATATTCCTTATATGGAGCTGTGAACATAATATTTAGAGCATATTTGATATTTCTTTTCAGTAAAGTACCAGACCTTAATTGACTCTCCGAGGTATGTTAAGGGGACTGGATACACTTGGTGGATTTTCGCCATTTTTCACAAGGGAGACAACTTGTATAACTTATTATCAAGCACGCTAATCTCCCTTCTTAAACGGTTCTACTCTAAAAAGAAAGAATTTGCTCCCCTTTTCAGAAAGGAAAGGAGCTAATAGCTTCCTTTTATAGCAGACCCCTTTTCAGAAGGAGGCAAAATCAGTTTTGTCAGAGAGCTACACTGGAACTGTATCTCTTCCTGTTATAATAAGCTTCTATTTAGCCTAAGTAGTCCTGGAAACCATGTTCAGATTTGCTTACTTATAGCTACAGAATTGGCACTTTATTCAATAGAAAAGTATCGATATATTTCTTATTTCTTCATGAAAGCATTATGTTGTAGTGCTCATAAGAAGCACCGATACATGCTCTTATCTATCTGCAGCTATGTTTATTGTTATTTTTTTAGGGTTTTGGGGTTCATGTATCACCATTCACTGAAGTTAATGATCTAGGAAACCTACTCAACAAAGCTGGCTTCAATATGTTAACGATTGTAAGTAATTAACTCATTCATGCTGTGTGGACTTAGCTGCCTCAACTCTATGGACTGGTCCTTTTACAATCTTGTTGGCTTTTATTATTACCATGTTTTATAGAAATTCCTAAAGTTAATGCAAACAGTCTAAACTCTGATCAGATGTTGCATTCTGCAGTGTCTGATCTGGGTCTACACTGTTTACAATGTCCCTTTCATGGAATGCTAGGCATAAATGGGTGAAATCCATATCTATCAGATCTTTCCTATTTAGCAAGAGTTTCCACTTGCTTGCTTTGAAAACCAATTTTATGTAAATACGCCTATTAAAAAATTAAAACATTACTTCCTTCATCCGTACTACAATACAGTTGTTCGAAACTAATGATGTCGTCAGTTAAGGTATCGTTAAAACTTTGATCATTAAATATGGCATATAGGCTAATATTTTTGCTGAAAACATATTAGCCTATATGCTATATTTAATGATCAAACATTTGCAAAACCTACTCACAGTTTTTTCAGCAAAAATAACTGTGAATTAGATATTGTACTAACTAGAACAGTTAACATTTTGACTAACGAGGTGTTAAGCTAACGATGCTTTGAACAACTGTGCCCTGGGACTGGATTTTCTACCATTTATATACACTACCACATTATAGTGGTGGTTTATAATGCTTTCAAGCTGGATATCTGTGTGTCACCTAACCCTTAAAGCGCCAGTCGCAACTTTTGTCATCTGCTTTGTCATCTGCTTGTGATTTTAAAAGTCATTTTTGCAAACAGTGTGGACCCAGATCAGACTGCTCCTTTAGGAGCAGTCTGATCAGGGTCCACACTGTTTGCCTGTATGCAAAAATAGGTTTGAAAAGTCTGCAAAAATATTCAGCAGACGACATAAACAGACGACATTTTCAGATGCAGTTTTTCTTGGCGCTTTAAGGGCTAAATGTATATATTAGCCACCCATTGAGAAAATGTACCTTCTGACATGTGCCCCTCAACATCAACACAGTCTGATCAGAGTCTGTGTTGTCTGCATGAGACAAATTCACATTCTTGGCTGTCCAAGTGACGAATCTGATCAGACTGTGTGAATGTGCATGCTGATCTGAATTTTCACACAGTGCACATGTCCAAAGTTATGTTTTTTAGCGCTTTCTGGCAAAAGAATGTGCACAATACTGGTTAACTGCTTAGAGGACTAAGCTGCCCAGTATAAGTGTGGTTAGGCAAACTTACAGCCCTCAACATGACCCAATTAGGCCGTAAGACCTCAACAAAAACAAACGTTTTTTAGCTCAGTCCGTAGCATCTGACCGCAGATCGTCGCAAGTTCAAATCCCAGCTTGGCCACATAACTAATTGAGTGATCATGAAAGCATTTCTATGGTTATTCTACCTCCTGCTGATTCAAGAAGGGCAGCTGTCAGTTACTAGCAAAAGTATGTGCTCAAGTACTTGTTAACCTGTAGAGGACTAAGCCTGCCCAGGAAAAAGTGTGAGTAGGTTAACTAACCAGCTTGACATAACCTTAACAGTGTTGATTGGGCCATAAAGCTCCAAATCAAAGAAACTGGTGTTGCTGCTCATATTTGATAATTTAAGAAAAATCTTTAAGTTGCTTTTGTGTCTATTAATATTAATCTGAATATTTTTATGTTTTAAAAATTGTTGTGTACATTAACTAATGTTGAGCTTTGTTAAACAATGCTGTATAGTGCTGCATCTGTATGACTGAGTTGCCATGTAAAATTAAAAATCTGCATTACCAAACATAGAGCTCTATAAACATTAAAGGTGCATTTTAAAACCAATAAACTCAATATTTTTCTTGTTCCTCTACAAAACCATAATTTGTGGTACTCATTAAAAGTACCTTGGTGGATTGCTTCTAATGAGTACTTACAATATATGTTATCATGGAAAAATAAGAAAAAATAGTTGTTTGGATACTCCCTGTCTATAACTTAGATTAATTTTATGGTCTTTCTCAGCATTAACCCTTGCCATATTTTATGGCCTTTCTCAGCATTTACCCATGTCATACTGAATAAATTAAGATGCCATGCCCATTTCTTATTGTCAGCCAATCAGATTACTTAATCCAGATTGTTGACATAAATTCACATACTGAATGACAAACAGTGCAGATCCAGATCAGTTGGCTTCTTCAGAAGCCAACTGATCTGGATCTGCACTGTTTGCAAAGAAAGGGCATATCTGGGTTCAGCATGACAAGGCTTAAACAGACACAGCCCTGGATAAGGCTATGATGCAGGGATAATTTAGGATAATTTTGTTATTTTCTGGTTTGATGCAAAAATAACAAAAAATGTCTTCTGAATTTTTTTCCTCATCTGGGCCAATATTAGTAGTTATAAAGTAGGAAATAATAGTTGTAGAGGAATGAGATGATTCCAATGAGTATCAACAACATACATATTTGTGGAGAAATAAGAAAAATTGCTTGGATAGCTCTCTGGTCTAGAGCTTTGGCTGATTAGACACTGCTTAGACAAGCTGCATTGCCCGGGGACAGCTGTTTTTTCACATATAAAGTTATTAGCTCACCTAGAGCTTTGCTCTAGGTCAGCTTATGCCATTGCCTGTTGTCTGTTGTCCGTCGTCTGTCTTCAGCTTTTCACATTTTTGACATCTCCTCCAGAATCAGAAGTTGGATTGAGCTGAAACTTAGTGGGAGGCATTGTGGCAACATGGAGATACAGAATTGCAAAAATCGTTCCGTTCCGATATCCAAGATGGCCACCATGGTGGTCGTTTTGAAATTCCTTAAACGACATCTCCTCCAAAACCGTAAGTCGGATTGAGTCGAAACTTGATTGGAGGCATCACAGTGACATAGAGATTCAGAATTGCTAAAATGATTCTGTTCCGATATCCTAGATGGCCGCCATGTTTTACAGAAATTCCTGTATTTGTAATGAGTACCCAGCCACAGTAGGAGGTAATGTGATATGTACAGCAAAGGAAGTGTTGAATCAGCCTGTGTATCTCCACAGCTTGATGAGAGTCTGTGCTGGGCACTTTTTGTATAGCCAAAGACCCAAGGTTTCTTTGGGTAAACAGTTAAGACAGGTCAGACTGCATGGATGAACAGGCTGATCCAAGCCTTCACTGACATTTTTGCTTGTTGCAAGTCTCTGTTCTGGTCTGTTGTAGGATATAGATGATATTGTTATTACCTATCCGTCCATGATAGAACTCATGCAGGACTTGAAAGGTAAGTTATATTAACTCATTTATACTGAGTGGACTCTTCTACCTTAACTCTTTGGACTGATTCATTTCCAATTTAAGGAGTATTGGATCAGTTTTTGTTATTACCATATTTTACAAAAATTCCTGTGTTTAATGCAAATAGTGTAGATCTTGATCATAAACCACATTCTGCTAGGCATAAATGGGGTAATGATAATACTCACTATACTTGTGCTAAAATTTGAACATCCATTTTTATCGCACCTGCTTGTAGCAGGGTGCGATATAGGCGTCCGATTTTCCGTCCGTCTGTCCGTCTGTCAACATTTATGTCGAAGTTCGACATTTATGTCAAAGTTATTATTCTAATCAACTACAAGACTAAACAACCATCAAACCTTGCATGAAACATCTCCCTGACCTCCTGACTTTGCGACATAGGCGTCCACTTTTCCGTATGTCTGTCCATTTGTCCGTCCGTCTGTCAACATTTATGTTGACGTTCGACATTTATGTTAAAGTTAGTATTCTAATCAACTACAAGACTAAACAACCATCAAACCTTGCATGAAACATCACCCTGACCTCCCGACTTTGCGACGTAGGTGCCCACTTTTCCATTCGTCTGTCTGTTAACAGTTCTGTTATGTCGAAGTTCGACATTTATGTCAAAGTTAGTATTCTAATCAACTACAAGACCAAACAACCATCAAACCTTGTATGAAACATCTCCCTGTCCTCCTGACTTTGCGACATAGGTGCCCGCTTTTCCATTCGTCTGTCCATTCGTCCGTCCGTCTGTCTGTTAACAGTTCTATTATGTTGAAGTTCGACATTTACGTCAAAGTTAGTATTCTAATCAACTACAATTCTACAACAACCATCATACCTTGCATGATACATCTCCCTGACCTCCTGACTTGGCAGGTATGTTGACCCAGTGACCTTGACCTATATTTTGCACTCCATTGGCTTTGACACAATTTACGTTGACGTTCCAGATCTTCTCAACTATAAGGTGTACAACTACCAAACCTTGCATAGTGCTTCTCCTAGATGTACTGACTTGGCAGGTACCTTGACCCGGTGACCTTGACCTATATTTTGCGCTCCAGTAACTTTGACATATTTTGTGTCGACGTTCGATATCTCCTCAACTATAAGGCCTACAACCATCAAACCTTGCAAAGTGCTTCTTCTCAATGTACTGACATGGCAGATACCTTGACCTGGTGACGTTGACCTTTAGTTTGGCTGCAGTGACTTTGACATAATTTACGTCAACGTTCCAGATCTCCTCAAGTGTAAGACCTCTAGTCACCAAACCTTGCATAGTGCTTCTCCTAGATGTACTGACTCGGCAGGTATCTTGACCCGGTGACCTTGACCTACATTTTGCGCTCCAGTGCCTTTTACACATTTTAGTCAACGTTCAATATCTCCTCAACTATAAGGCCTACAACCATCAAACCTTGCATAGTGCTTCTCCTCAATGTACGAACTCTGCAGGTACCTTGACTGGGTGACCTTAACCTATATTTTGCGCTCCATTGACTTTTACACCTTTTACGTCACCCTTCCTTATGTCCTCAACTGTAAGGCCTTCAACCACCAAACCTTATATAGCACTTCTTCTCGATGTACTGACTCGGCAGGTACCTTGACCTGGTGACCTTGACCTATATTGTGCACTCCAGTGACTTTGACACATTTTATGTTGATGTTCAGTATCTCCTCAAATGTAAGACCTACAATCACTAAACCTTGCATAGTGCTTCAGCTCATTGCACTGGCTTGGCAGGTACCTTGACCCGGTGACCTTGACCTATATTTGACACATTTTACGTTAATGTTTGATAACTCCTCAACGATAAGGCCTACAACCACTATACCTTGCATTGTGCTTCTCCTTGATGTACTGAATTAGCAGGTACCTTGACCCGTGACCTTGACCGATATTTCATGCTCCAGTGACTTTTACACATTTTACGTCAACGCTCCATTATCATTGGGCTGTATGATACGAAAAGTCAGTGCTGAAGATATAGCCATTAGAGGGAATGGGACTGGCCTGGAATATATGTGCCCCACTAGGCACTTTGTCTACATTTTTTTCAACCCAGTTTTCCAAGTAAGCACTGCTAAGAATGAAATAAACTTATTTAATAACCACGTTCTGATTGTGGCTCCTGTGACTTTTGCCCCAGCAGGTGCGATGACGCCTTCCACGGAATTCTTGTACTACCTTTTGATGTGTGTAAAATCTGCTGATCTGAGTGGCAAACAGTATAGACCCTGATCAGATGCCGCAATCTGTGGCATTTTATCGGGGTCTATATTGAGTGCCCAGGCCTCAGACCCAATAATTAGGGTAATTACGGTAACCATTGAAATGCAAATAGTAGACTCAGTTTCATGTTCAATTTTGTTTTATAGCAGATCCGATCCAAGTGATGTAGATTTTAGTGGAAAGTTTTATCACGGACAATTTACTTGCGCAGAAAAGCAAGGCCAGTATTCTTTATAACTTGTTGGTTATTTACAAATAACTCAAACCATTGGTTTTGACCTACTTTTGTTTGTTGCTTTCTATGAAACAATCTCAAGAGTCCCTGTATGTGGCCCTGGAACAAAATATTGTTGACACAATGTACCTTCTTTCCAAGATTACCACACATGTTTGCATTATGAGAAACATAAGAAAATATGTTACTTGTCATCTGATTATATATTTAAGTTTAGCAGGCTAACAACCAAGATTTGGATTATTTTTTAGCTCGCCTGTACGAAGTACAAGGAGAGCTATTGTAGTCACCCCGGTCGTCCACGTTTGCGTTTGCGTTTGCGTTTGCGTTCCCGTTCCCGTCACACTGTGTTAAAGTTTTTCAAATGCTTATATCTCAACAGTCACTCCTCACAGAGGCATCAAATTTGGAACTTAGGTACCTTGGAGGGTCTTCTGAGATTCCAAGAGAATAAACCCCTGGGTTCATGCCCCTGGGTGGGGCTAGGGGTCAGAATCTAGGACACCTTTGTAATACTGTGTTAAAGTTTTTCAAATTCTTATATCTTGACTTTCACTCCTCATAGAGCATTCATATTTAGAATTTGGGTACCTGGACGAGTCTTCTGAGATTCCAAAAGAACATACCCCTGGGTTCATACCTCAGGGTGGGCCTTGGGGTGGGGCTAGGGGTCAAAATCTAGGACACATTTGTAAAATCTTATATGCCTACAGGTTATAGACACAACTGGTTATACATCAGCTAACTATGTGACATCAGTTTAAGTGTAAGAGAGTGAAGGTCATGGTGACCTACATTTTACGGTCAAGGTCACCTAGATTTCACGGTCCAGTGATTTTGCCTTATATCTTGAATACTATTTGTTGGATAAATGTCACACCTGGGATATTACTTCCATGTGACCCAATGAATGACCACTTACTATATCTAGGTCATTGTGACCTATATTTCATGGTTCAGTGATTTTGCCTTATATCTTGAATACTTTTTGTTGGTTAAATGTCACACCTGGGATATTACTTCCATGTGACCCAATGAATGACCACTTACTATATCTAGGTCATTGTGACCTATATTTCATGGTTCAGTGATTTTGCCTTTTATCTTGAATACTATTTGTTGGATAAATGTCACACCTGGGATATTAGTTCCATGTGACCCAATGAATGACCACTTACTATATCTAGGTCATTGTGACCTATATTTCATGGTTCAGTGATTTTGCCTTATATCTTGAATTTTATTTGTTGGATAAATGTCACACCTGGGATATTATTTCCATGTGACCCAATGAATGACCACTTACTATATCTAGGTCATTGTGACCTATATTTCATGGTTCAGTGATTTTGCCTTATATCTTGAATACTATTTGTTGGATAAATGTCACACCTGGGATATTACTTCCATGTGACCCAATGAATGACCACTTACTATATCTAGGTCATTGTGACCTATATTTCATGGTTCAGTGATTTTGCCTTATAGCTTGAATACTATTTGTTGGATAAATGTCACACCTGGGATATTAGTTCCTTGTGACCCGATTATTGACGTCAAAATATATCTCTGTTGGTGTGACCTATATTTCATGGTTCAGTGATTTTGCCTTATATCTTGAATACTATTTGTTGGATAAATGTCACACCTGGGATATTAGTTCCTTGTGACCCGATTATTGACGTCAAAATATATCTCTGTTGGTGTGACCTATATTTCATGGTTCAGTGATTTTGCCTTATATCTTGAATACTATTTGTTGGATAAATGTCACACCTGGGATATTAGTTCCTTGTGACCCGATTATTGACGTCAAAATATATCTCTGTTGGTGTGACCTATATTTCATGGTTCAGTGATTTTGCCTTATATCTTGAATACTATTTGTTGGATAAATGTCACACCTGGGATATTACTTCCATGTGACCCAATGAATGACCACTTACTATATCTAGGTCATTGTGACCTATATTTCATGGTTCAGTGATTTTGCCTTATATCTTGAATACTATTTGTTGGATAAATGTCACACCTGGGATATTAGTACCTTGTGACCCGATTATTGACGTCAAAATATATCTCTTTTGGTGTGACCTATATTTCATGGTTCAGTGATTTTGCCTTATATCTTGAATATTTGTTGGATAAATGTCACACCTGGGATATTAGTTCCATGTGACCCAATGAATGACCACTTACTATATCTAGGTCATTGTGACCTATATTTCATGCTTCAGTGATTTTGCCTTTTATTTTTATTACTATTTCATGGAGAATTGTCATACCTGGATTATTATATCTAAGTGACAAAATGATTTACATACAAATACATCTAGGTCAGTGTGACCTATATTATATGGCTTAATGATAAAAATGTTACAATATAAAATGTACCCAGCAGGCGAGCTCGCTGTCCTCCGACAGCTCTTGTTTTAACTCTTGTCATGCTGAATGAATTAAGATGCCCCACTTCTAATCGTTAGCCATTTAGATTACTTGATCTAGGATGTCGATACAAATTCGCTTACTGAATGACAAACAGTGCAGATCCAGATCAGTTAGCTTCTGAATTAATCTGAAGAAGCCAACTGATCTGGATCTACGCTGTTTGCACAGGCAGGGTATATGGGGGACCAGCAGGACCAGGCTTAAGTATGACTTAAGAAACAGCTTGTTTCCCTTTGTAGGTATGGGCGAGAACAACTGCTCTTGGAACCGAAAACCAATATTACACAGGGACACAATGACAGCTGCAGCAGCTATTTATAAAGGTTTGACATTCATTAGATAAACTTAGTACAGTACACAGCAAATAATGATTTTGTTCTCTTTTATTTTTTTTCTTGGTGAATGGGGTTTGACAGCTTATTTATGGGATATTGGTACAACAAAACCTCTTTATAACATGATTCGTTATAACACAGTTTTGTATTTAACACAGTTCAAAGATGGGTCCCAAAAATGTATAGATTATATAGAAAAATGACCATAAATGGTCATTTTTCAATATAATCTATACATTTTTGTTTGGATATAACATGGTTTGGATAGCTAACACGGTTTATGCTTTGGACCCCAACAATAGTGTTATAAAGAGGTTGTGGTGTATGCTTTCAGGGGAGACAATTCTGTCAGGTTTGTTTTGCCTCCCTTCTGAAAAGCAATACATAGTTTTCCTCTGTCTATACCTATGTGTGTGTCCAGTTTGTTTTCTTTCATTGTTCATAATTTTAGTTTCTGTGAAGCAGTTCAAATGAAATTTATATGGTGGGTAAACATAATAATGAAGGACAGATTCACTATGAAAATGGCATTTATAGGTTGATACAGATCTGAGTATTGCCGCTGATGTATTCAAGATTGTGTTGCTTGTGTGTCCGCAATTTGAGTTACTGTCATCAGATTCAAATAAAATGAGTATATGGTTAGTTACAAACCAGAAAACACACACAATTGGAAAATTACATATCAGTACTCTCCAGTCATATTACTAATGATTCTGTGTTTGTTGTCCACAATCTGAGTATCTTTCATCCAGTTCATTTGAAATTCATGTTATCTTTAATAATAGCAACAAAACACAGAAGAATCTTAACTGACAATCATTGCAGAAAGGTTTACTGTAATAACATGACTTTTATTTGATTTTAATGAAATGCTTATGGTGGGTTACGGGCCACAAAATGCAGGTTCTTTGAAAGTGGCATTTTTGCATCCATACTCACTTGAGTTATGGCCCTTGATATATTCCCAGTATTGACTGTGTATCCACTGTTTAATTTTTTTTTGTCTCATCTTAATCTTGGTTGGGCAAATTCTTTGTAACAAAGCACGTTTTCATGGAGTAATAAGATCTTGATTAACCTTATTTAGAGCCATGCTTTTGTTTAAGAAACTTGCACATAGCTCCAAATAGGTGCTTTTTTTCTACTAAAATGTTCTGATTTTTCTTATTTCTCCACAAAAACATATATTGTGGGTACTCATTACAAGTGCCTCTCTGAGGCACTTCTAATGAGTACCCACAACATATATTGTCATAGAGAAATAAGAAAAATGTTTACCCAATATCCCCTCTTACCTGGAACTACTCATATTTTCTGTTGTCAGACATGTATGGTAATGAAGAAGGAGTTCCTGCTACCTATCGGGTGCTATATTTCATTGGCTGGAAACCTGATCCTTCTCAGGTAAGATATACTTCACTAGTTGGAAACCTTATTATTCTCAAATATAATATACCATACTTACTCTGAGTATTTGGACTTTTTAACTCCTCATTAGTCTTATCCCTTAATTTGAACAGGTCACATCTAGGTGTCTAAAACAGCTGGATATGTGGCAAACAGTGTCAGATGTTGCACATTGCAGTATCTGATCTGGGTGTACACAGTTTGCTCAGCCCTGCCTGCACAGATGCTTTGGCTAAATTGATACTTCCTTCCCAGATAAGATGACATTCTTTCATAGTTTTGGGAGTCACTTTTCATAAAGTAACCGGACATTAACACAAAGTCACCGGACATTAACACAAAGGCAGTGTTTAAATTAAAGACACTTGTTTTCTTTCAACAAGTACTGATATTTTTCTACATGTATTTCTGCACACCCATAAAAAGTTTAGCAATATTGACAGGAATTGCCGTACTTGTGGAAAATAAGGAAAATAATTATTTGGGTACCTTGTGAAAATGGTTTTCAACACTTTGCATGCTGGGTAAAAATTTCAGCATACGGCATTTTGAAATATTTTTTCTTAATTTCCCTAGAAAATTGGATCTGACACTTCATGCAAATTGTCTCCTTCTCCTTAGGAGACAATTTGCATGAAGTGTCAGATCCTATTTTCTAAGGAGACAATTTGCATGATGTGTCAGATCTTATTTTCTTGGAAAAAAATATCGCCAATTTGTCGTCTTTTGAATCTGCCCATTGCCTGGTAAGGATTAAGTGCACTCTGTCTACAACAGCCACCCGTAGGAAGGTAGAGAGGTTCCACTCTATTTACAGGGCAAACAAAAAACAAGAAACTGACGTCTGCAGATGAAAAAATACCAGTATCATGCATTTTAGAGTCAACTATCCAAACGTAAATGCCCTGATCAGCCTGTATGTATGAATAATATAAACTGCTTGCATGGTGCCACAGTATGAGAAAATGTGCCTTCCCACATGTGCACACAGCAAAAATTGAGATCAGCTTGTGCATCTTGCAGTCTGATCAGTCTTGACTGTCTGCATGAAAAAAACAACAATTTGCATACTTTGCTATATATACAGAGAGAGCAGTGAAGACTCTGGTCAAGCTGTGCCTCCATACAGGATAATCTGTCTTTGCTGGGTGCACAGTTCCGAAGATACATTTTCCCATGTTTTGGCTCTAATATGAAAAAAAAACAAAAAAACTTTTTACAGGGCTTGCTCCAGGAAAGGAGTATTCAGATAAATATTTTCTTGTATCTCCACAAAAGCATATGTTGTGAGTACTCATTAGAAGTGCCCACAACATATGCTTTTGTGGAGAAATAAGAAAAAATATCAACTTTTTGTTTAAAAATGTACCCCATATGAAGCTATGATTTAACTCAAGCAAATGTCCAACAATGCTGAAAATACGACAAATATATCTCTCCTGTCCCTATTAAAACTCATAGCATTCTTTTCTTTTATCTTATTGCAGGCTAAGGCAGCAAAGCGGGGTTCAGGTCAAGTGTCATTAAAAGACTTGGGAAGAATTGATGAAATAAGTAAAGAGTTTGAAGCTCTGTATAAAGATAAACCAAAACCATCTCAGGAAGATACTTGACTCTATCTCAGGAAGATACATGAACCCATGTTCACCTCTACCACTCTCTGGGCTAATTCAGCAGACGACAAATTGGTGGTATTTTTCTTATTTTTCCCAGAAAACAGGATTTGACATTGTAAGCAAATTGTCTCCATTGGAGACAATTTGCATGAAATGTCAAATCCTGTTTTCTGGGAAAAATCAGAAAAATATTTCTATGTTGTCTGCTGAAAATTTTACTGTGAGTGTTAAGTGTTAATAATATGCTTTAGTGATTGATTGTGTTCATAGATGAGCTTTTTCAAGTGAAATCCTGCACAGATCCCTTGAACTAGTCGGTGGCCTTGGTGTCCATAAACCAATATTGCATAAATCAAATATGCTCCAGCTCTTCTGAGGGGCATTAAGTTAAATCTTGGCCTGCACATTCATAGGGGATATAGAGCAAATTAATGAAATAAATGTTTTAGCTTAGCCAGTCAATTCTTCAGATTTTGTGTTTACCCTGTTAAAATATTGGGACACTTTAACTTCTTACCAATCTTCTAGAATTTCAACAAATCCAATTTTCCATCTGTTGATGTGTCTAAACACTGCTGGATTGTGGCAAACAGTTTAAACCCTGATCAGACACCACATTCTGTGGTATCTGATCTGGGTCTACACTGTTTGCTCAGGTCTGTCTTTCCCAAAACAGGGTAAATTCAGTATTCAGTTGATACCAGAACCTTTCTGCACAAGTAAAAAGTCAATAATATACTTAACCCTTGTCCTGCTGAATAAATTAAGATGCCACACCTACTTCCAATTTTCAGCCAATCAGATTACTTGATCTAATTTGTTGATACAAATTCACATACTTAATGGCAAGCAGTGCAGATCCAGATCAGTTGGCTTCTTCAGAGGCCCACTGATCTGGATCTACACTGTTTGTAAAGACAGGGTATATCCCGGCTCAGCAGGACTAGGATTAAACTGAAAGTTGGGATGATTGAATTGATTCAGCCACAACAATTTTTTTGTCAATTTGCACAATATTCCCAGTGATACACAGCATGTGCATCTACAGTTTCATCTTTTTCAAGAAGTAGCTTGCAAAATAGCTGGAACCCCCCTATAATGGCATATAGCAAATGACAGATGCCCGCGACATGTATGTAGAAGGCAAAAAGGCTTGGATCAGACTGTATCTATCTGTCTGATCAGTGTCATTATCCCATCAGAGGTAGCTCATTTTTATTCAAAACTTAAAAGCATAATAAAGTATTAAGGGGAATGTATACACTTTCAGGGGAAGGAACTGTCAGAATTATTTTTGCCTCCCTTCTGAAAAGGGATCTGCAGTAAAGTTCTGCCATTAAGACTACTCTGCTACTAAAAGCAGCTTCTGCCAGTCGAACATAGTTTCTTATTATTTCATATTCATAAAATCGTAAGGAAAATTATTATTTACTATATAATTTTATGCCATGTATAATGTTCCACAATTGGTGAATAAATATCTTATCTATTCAGTATTAAGACCACCCCACTAATCAGACCACTTTTAGACAGTCCCAAGTATGGTCTTAACAGAAGAATTTCACTGTTCTCTGGAAGGAAAGAAATTGCTTCCTGTAGAGAGACCCTTTTTCAGAAGAAATACAAAACAATTTTGACAAGAGTTACTCCTCTGACAGTATATCGATTCCATTTGAAGTCTTCAGGTAAGATGAGAAGTGACTTGAAAAGTATGAAAATTTCAGCTGGATATATTAAATGAAACTGGTAATTACTGTAGCTATGGCTATATACATGATTCTAAAAGTGATTTTTTTTTCAACCAAAAAGTATTAATAGTTTTCTTATTTCTCCATGGAAACATATGTTGTGGGTACTCATATGAAGCACCTCACTGAGGTGCTTCATATGAGTACCCACAACATATGTTTTCATGGAGAAATAAGAAAAATATTTACTCGATACCCTTTATCAAGACCTCGCAGAGGCACTTCATATGAATACCAACAACAAGTTTTCATGGAGAAATAAGAAAAATATTTACCCGATACTCTTTCTTATCTAGAACTATGTGCACAGTATAATGAGCATTACCAGATGGCTATTTATTTAGTAGCTTTGATGGGGAAGCTTTTTAGGAAAGTGTCCCTAGCAGGATACAGTTGCTGTTATTGCTTTTTTCTTTCATGGTTCAATGACTTTGTCATTCTTCACATGAATTTTGGTATTTGGCTGTCATAAGACTGACTGACCTTGGTAGCTTGTAGTCTTTATTCAGGCAAACAATGAAACCCCTGAGAAGACTGCTTTATACTATTTATGCTAGGTGCAACTAATATATTAATGCTTGCTTGATTTCTTTGTAACTAAATAACTGATACATAATAAAATGATGTACAATATATCAAGTTTGGATTTTCTTCGTCTTGATGTCAATCAAGATTTTAGTCGATCAGAACAGGATACTATTTTTAGAGTGAGTCAATAAGTAACCAGCCTAACTTATTTCCGGTTGAGATCCACCTCTTCTTTTTCAATGTAATTGCCCTCTAGTGTGATGCACTTAGACCAACGGTGTTAAGTGCCATCAGCCCAGAACTGAAAAAGTCAGGGTCCTTTCCATTGACCCACTCCTCAACTGCCCTCATGACTTCTTCATCAGACCGGAAATGAAGTCCATGGATATCCTTTTTCAAGTTTGGGAATAGGAAGAAGTTGCTAGGAGCTAGGTCAGGCGAATAGGCAGGATGTGGTATTAATTCATACCCGTTTCGCTCTACAGCATCCATTGCAACTTTGCAAGTGTGGACTCGCGCGTTGTCCTGTTGCAGCAAAACACCTTTAGAGAGTTTACCTCGGCATTTTTCATGGTTGGCGGTTCTCAACTGGTCTAACAAGTTTGCATAGTACACTCCAGTTATTATACTTCTCTTGGGTAACAAGTCCAACATAATAACGCCTTTTGCGTCCCAAAATACTGTGGTTATCACCTTGCCAGCAGATGGTTGCGTCTTGAACTTCTTTGGCCTCGGGGACCCAGGCCCTACCCACTGACGACTCTGAGCTTTATTCTATGGCTCATAATAATGAACTCAAGTCTCATCTACAGTCACCAGACACAAAAGAAAATCATCTTTTTACCTAAAACGCTTCAATAAGGCGCCGCATACTGATGCTCTGGTTGCCATTTGCTCATCGCTAAGGGATTTGGGGACCCAATGGGCTGTTAGATTGTGCATACCTAAACGATCATGTAAGATTGTTGAAACGCTACCATGTGAAATGCCTAATGCCTGCGCTATTTCTTCCACCTGAATTTGCTATCAGAGTATACCAGATCCCGAACTTTCTTACACATTTCTTCCTTGGTGGCATCCAGTGAGCGTCCAGACCTGGCTTCATCTTCTAAAGACGTTCTACTGCGTTTGAATTCCCCTACCCAGAATTTAACCTGAGCATAAGATGGTGCAGAAGACCCATAAACATCGGCTAACTCGCCGTGTATTTCCTTGCCTGTTTTACCGTTTAAATACAAGTACCGAATTACAGCACGGTACTCAACTTTAAATGAAAAGCAGGCCTTTGCATCACTAGCCATGTTTGACATTCAATATCTTATTAAAGAATGACTCGATATGCGCCCAATTTTGTACCCATGTATAAAACATATATTGAAACAAGGCATGAAAATCGTGACCATCTCGGTCCATCGGAAATGGGATAGGCTGGTTATTTATTGACACGCCCTCGTACCATAACTCAAGATTTGGCACCTTTTTAACAAAAAAAAAAAAGTAATGATATCTTTCTTCTCTACACAAGAAAAAAAACATGTGGGTACTCATTAGAAGTGCCTCGCTGAGGCACTTCTAATGAGTACCCACAACATGCATTTTCATGGAGAAATAAGAAAACTATTATCTGGATACTGGATACCCCCTCTTGTCAAAGCTATACTATATGTAAAATGCAAGGGAAAACTGAACCCGGAGTTTCAAAATTCTATCGTCTTAATTATCAACTTACTTAGGAGGAGGGGAGAGGCTGAAATGACCCTTGTCCATGTGTGTTTGCATCCCCTGTCCCAAGTCTTGTTCTTCAACTCCTCCTACACATGTGAGATTTTAATGAAACTTTGCAGGTTTCCTTGCCATGAGAGAATTTCTATTTGCAAAGCTTCATCTACTATTTCTCATACACCGTTGTTGAAATTTTACTAAGTTTTCAGATTTCTTGCTATGATATGACAATATGCATGTGGTGGATAGACTATTGAGTTTATTCAGAGGAGTGTTTATGATACTTTTTGGATAGTTTTCTCCAGCTCCATAAAAAAGCTATATTTTGGATACTCATTAGAAGTGCATCAGTTAAGTGCTTCAAATGAGTACACACAACATGGGCTTTTATGGAGAAATAAGAAAAAATTATCCCAGAATACTCCTAAACAAGTCCTCTGAGCTGTGGTAAGATGGAAAATAAATAAATAAATAAATAAACAAGAGGGCCACGGGTCGCTCACCTGAGTGACATAGCCACTGCAGATATGCAGATGTTATGCAACATTTTTTCAGTCCTGTCATCACAGCTAATGAAAAGATCAACCTTCAAGCAGTTCTTAATTTTGAAGAAGAATATTATATATGGCATGACAGTCAATGGAGCATGATCATTTGAACAAACTCTCAATTACATTTCAACAGTAGGATCAATGTGAAAATTGGAGGCAATTGGCTAATTGGTTTCTGAAGAATTATGATTTTATACATGTAAACAGCACAGTAGCCGGGAAATATAATAAACATAAACAAGATGGCAGCCATCTTAGATTTCACATTCAGAATGATTTCAGCTACTGTTGATCTACAAGTCACCTTGATACTTTCGATGAACTTGGCTATCTTGGATTTCCGATCAAACAATTTAAGCTATTTTAGATCTACAAGTCACCCAAATGCTTCCTACCAAGTTTCGATTCAAATGGCCTTTCAGTTCAGGAGAAGAAGCGAAAAATAGATTTTCAGGATGGCTGTCATGGTGGCCAGCTTGGATTTCTAATAGGGATGATTTTAGCTATTTTTGATCTACAGGTCACCCTGCATCCTCGGTAACCCAGGTGTGATCCATTACGATACACTTCATTCATCAACCCTGGGACAACTGACTGACGAAACGTCGTTTTCTATGAATATTCATAACATCGGGGAATACCTCAATAGCTAATCAAAATGTCATTCATTTGTTCTTCTTCCGTTACTAAAAATAACTCATGAAAACCCGATAAATGTTTTCGCCAGCAATTAATACCATGCCTGGATTGCAACGAACGATATGATTGGATATTCGCAAAACAAACATAGAACGATGACGTTATTTGCGGAGTACGCCAGATAAAAATAGATTAAAATTTCTCATGGAAATACTGAGATCACCAATCAGATGCCCTCATTAATAATTCATGAGGACGAAGAAACGTAAGCGAGTTGTCCCAGGGGTGATGAATGAAGTGTAACGTAATGGGTCACATCTGGGTTACCGAGGATGGTCACCCTGATGCTTCCTACCTAGTTTAAAGTCGATAAGCCTTTTGGTTCAGGAGAAGAAGTGAAAAACAGATTTTGGAGATGGCTGCCATGGTGGCCATCTTGGATTTCCAATCAGAACGATTTTAGCCAATTTCAATCTATAAGTCACCCCGATGCTTCCTACCAAGTTTCAAGTCAATTGGCATTTGGGTTTAGGAGAAGAAGCGAAAAAAAGATTTTCAAGATGGCCACCATGGCGGCCATCTTGGATTTCCAATCAGCATGATTTTAGCTACTTTTGATCTACACGTTACCCTGATGCGTCGTACAAAGTTTGGAGTCAATAGGTCTTTCGGCTCAGGAGAAGAAGAGAAAAATAGATTTTCAAGATGGCGACCATGGCGGCCATCTTGGATTTCCGATTAGAACGATTTTAGCTACTTTTGATCTACGTCACCCCGATACTTCCTACCAAGTTTTGAGTCAATTGGCATTTGGGGTTAGGAGAAGAAGTGAAAAATAGATTTTCAAGATGGCCACCATGGCGCCATCTTGGATTTATGATCAGCACAATTTTAGCTATTTTTGATGTGATACATGTCACACCTATGCTTCCTAGCAAGTTTGGAGTCAATTGGCCTTTCGGTTCAGGAGAAGCAAAAAATAGATTTTCAAAATGGCTGCCATGGCAGCCATCTTGGATTTCCGATCGAAACAATTTTAGGTATTTTTGATCAACAAGTCACCCCAATGCTTCCTACCATGTTTGGAGTCAATTGGCTTTTGGGTTCAGGAGAAGAAGCGAAAAATAGATTTTCAAGATGGCTGCCATGGCGGCCATCTTGGATTTCCGATAGGCATGATTTTAGCTATTTTTGATCTACAAGTCACCTAAATACTTCCTAGCAAGTTTGGAGTCAATTGGCCTTACGGTTCAGGAAAAGAAGCAAAAAACAGATTATTAAGATGGCTGCCATGGTGGCCATCTTGGATTTCCAATCAGCATGATTTTCACTATTTTTGATCTACCCCGATGCTTCCTAGCAAGTTTGGTGGCAATTGGCCTTTCGGTTCAGGAGAAGCGAAAAATAGATTTTCAAGATGGCGGCCATCTTGGATTTCCGATCGGCACGATTTTAGCTGTTTTTGATCTACAAGTTACCCCGATGCTTCCTAGCAAGTTTGGAGTCAGTTGGCCTTTCGGTTCAGGAGAAGAAGCGAAAAATAGATTTTCAAGATGGCAGCCATCTTGGATTTCCGATCGGCACGATTTTAGCTATTTTTGATCTACAAGTCACCCCGATGCTTCCTAGCAAGTTTGGAGTCAATTAGCCTTTCGGTTCAGGAGAAGAAGCCAAAAATAGATTTTCAAGATGGCAGCCATGGCGGCCACCTTGGATTTCCGATCGGCACGATTTTAGCTATTTTTGATCTACAGGTCACCCTGATGCTTCCTACCAAGTATCGAGTCAATTGGCCCAGGGTGTAGGAGGAGTAGGCTTTTAAAGCAATTGTTGACGCTGCATGATGGACGACGCACGACGGACATTGACTGACCACAATAGCTCACCATGAGCACTTCGTGCTCAGGTGAGCTAATAAATAAAAGCAATGTTCTTTAACATGATATTTATTGCAATGTCATAACACAAAATGTCTGCCTTCAAGAGTAACAGTAGCTCCAGGGTTTTTACCATCTGGCAGTCTTGATATCAATGTCTGAAAGAAACAATAATGGGACTTGTTACACTTGGTAGATTTTCTGCCATATTTTACAAGGTAGATAACTTTGTTACTTCCTGGTCACCTTTCTACTTATTAATCACTTTCTGAAAAAGGGTCTACTCTAAAAGGCAAGAATTTGCTCCCACAGGGAGCAAATTCTTTCCTTTTAGAGTAGACCTTTTTAAGAAGGAAGTTAAAATAATTTGGACAGAGTTACCTCCCCAGAAAGTGTATCCATTCCCCTAAATACCATATTTACCCTCAATATTCGGACACCTTTACTTCTTACCATACTTGTCATATAATTTGAACAGGGCCATTTGGTTGCCTGTTGATGTATGTAAAAACTGCTGGATGAATGGCAAACAGTATAGCATTTTGCAGCTTCTGACCTTATCTACACTGTCTGAAGGAATACTTAAGAGTAATTACATAAATTTTAAATTTAATGGTTAGTAGCTGAGAACCTCGGGCATGTTTGTGTGAATGGAAAAAGCCGTAAAAGTAAGCTTAGCATGTTTTTATTATTTTTCACACGAGTCAAAATCTATATGAAATTATAAGTTTGTTTGTTTGTGTTGAGGTTTTACGGCCCAGTCAACCCAATTGGGTCATGTTGAGCGTGGTCAGTTAACCTAGCCACACATTTACTGGGCAGGCTTAGTCCGCTAAGTGGTTAACCAGTATTGTGCACATTCTTTCGCCAGAAACTGACAACTGCCCTTCTTGAATCAGCGGAAGGGAGAGAATGACCGTAGAAAATATTTCACGATCTATCTCCATGAAAGAATGTTGCCGACCTCGGCGGGGGTTGAACCCGCGACCTCCTGGTCTCCAGTCGGATGGCGCATCCAACTGAGCCACCGAGGCCGGCATGAAATTATAAGATTCTCACCATGTAATTTATTTATTATGCAGCTTCAATGTTAAAGAAAATCTTTTTCCAAAAATAGAAAAAGAGCAAATAATGTAGAAAACAGATTTCTGCCTATTAAAGTATTCTTGCCCAGTGTTTAAATATCCATTCTGTTGCTTAACACACCTACTATAGACAAGTCATAAAGCTTCTTTGTCTAAATGTCTATTATGCAAGAATAAAACTGTACTTCATCTCCAGACAGGAAACTATTAATGTTTTTCTGCTCTTCCATCCTGGTAACTGGTAATTTTTTACCTGTAGCTGTAACTGCACTAAAGGTACTTTACACAGACACAACACAAAAATGAGGCAATAAAATCTTGTCTGTCTGTTTTGTGGCTTATTAACCCATTTAGACTGACTAAACTCCCCCACACTATTAGACTATGTGATTTAGATATTCCTGGGAAAAAAAAAGAAATTGCTAAACTTTTCACAAACAGTCGAGACCTTGATCAGACTCTGTATTCTGTGGAATCTGATTTGGGTCTGGGCTGTTTGCAAAAAATACACTTTTAAGGGTCTCCAGACTAAAATGGGTTAAGGGGAATGGACATCCTTTCAGGGGTGTCAACTTTGACATTTTTTTTTTTTTTGTTCTCTTCTGAAAATAGTCTTTGTTAATAGGAAAGAATTTGGTCCCAAGGGCAAACTGCATATGCAAACAGTGCAGATCCAGAACAGGGCCAAGTTGTTCAAAACTAACGATGTCATTAGTTAACATATCGCTAAAACTTTGATCATTAAATATGGCATATATGCTAATATTTTTGCTGAAAAAATGTGTGTGAGTAGCTTTTGCATTTGCAAAAAATATCTGTGAATAAGATATTGTACTTACTAGAACAGTTTACATTTTGACCACTAACAAGCTCATTAAGCGAATGATGCTTTGAACAACTGGGCCCAGACTAATTAAGAACAATCTGATCCGGGCCTACATTGTTTGGTACTCCACTGATATTTTTGTCAAACAAATCCATAAAAAATAAAAAAGGCAAAAAAGTATGGACTAATTATTTGAATTACTAGGATATTTACTGTAATGATGGCATACCTTTGGTTTGAAATTTCTGGTTGTCATGTATCCTAAACACATGCTGTCAGTTGTGTGTCCCCATAACAACTCAACATCTAAAACAGAAGCAATAAGGACTCTGTAAGACATGCAAATACATACATGCAGTGAACCAGTCTTGAACATGCACTTCAGGGGATCTGTTATGTGCTTGCTAAATATAGGTAGACTTCTATTAATACTGTATGCCTTTTAAGGCATATAAAAGACTGCTCTTAAAATACAGGTGGCTGTTTAATAGAGGTGACATTAAAGACAGGTAGAACTACATTTATAAAATATTTAAAACTAAGTAAGACTTCACTCTAACTGTAATGCAACACTGAAATTTGTGGAGGCCATTAACCCTTTTACCCCTCAGTTCCTGTAGTGGTTTCTTCCATCTTTGAATTTGGACAGGTTCATTGTTGAAAATAAGTTTCATTCTAAACTGACAAACAGAATGGCAAAGCGTATAGATTCTGATGAGATGGCTTGCTATGAGCTGTCTCATCTGGATCTACACTGTTTGCACAGGCAGCTGTGTTGGTCTACTGGGTTGGAAGGGTTAAAGGGGAATGCAATGTAAGCTGTTAGTATATCTTGGAGTAAAGTGCTTAACAGGCCATTTATTTTGGTGCAAGAGTTTTCAAAATCGGCCTAGAAATAAGGAAGTTATGGTGGTTTGAATATATCAAAATGGCTGTCATGGATGCCGCCATACTGTAGGCTTTGTGATGTCACACAGCCCAAATTAAATATGCAAACCAAATTAAAAAGGGTTTTTAAGAAGAATTTTGCTGCAGATTTTTTTTATAAGCTTTTAATTCTAGTGACAAGCAATCATTTCCCCTAAAATAAACCAACTTTATGAGAATGACTACCTTTATTAAACGCATTTTAATTTTTATGAAACCTCATTAAATATTCAAAATGTCGGCACCCATTCCACCAATGTTAAAATATTCAATTGTCTATAACTTACTTAATTTTCCACCGATTTTGATCAAATTTGTGTCAAAATTCCTTGTTTGTGAAGTTCTTTTCTTTAAAGCACAATACCTTTTAAGGTTACATTCCCCTTTAAACTTGAAAAAAAAAAAATACATTTAATCTTTACCTGAAATTCATTGGATACAGCTCCAAGGGAGATTCCTATGACTTGAAGGATATGCCATCCTTCTAAAAGAACTCTTTTAAACATTTCCAGAAGCAAATTCTTTCCTTTAAGGTAACTGGGTACAGCTGGAGATTTAGCATCCAATTTTTTACAAGGTATACAACTTTTGTCACTTTCGTTTTGCTTTCCTGCACACCAATTCCCTTCTGAAAAGGGTTCTATTATAAAAGGAAAGATTCATAGAATAAAACCCTTTTCAGTAGTGGTATCAAAACAATGTTGACAGATACATTCCCAAAAAGTGTTTCTATTCCCCTTGACTTTTACCTTTTCTCTGGGCTAATTCAGCAGAAGACAAATTGATATTTTAATTATTTTTCCAAGAAAATAGGCTTCAACATTTCATGCAAATTGTCTCCTAAGGAGGAGACAATTTGCATGAAATATCAACGTCCGTTATTTGGGAAAAATAAGAAAAATATATGTTATAATTGTCTGCTGAAATTCTTTTCAATTACACTAGTTAAATGTATAAACTTAAAGATGGCTCATCCAGCATGAAACAAAGCTACCTTACCTAAACTTTTATCATCTGACTTTTGCATCTTCAGAACTAAAGCGCCACCAAGTTTTTCTCTCACAGATTCAAGGTATTCTGATTCTGGAATTAAATACATACTGTGCTAGTGTATTTTAAAGGCAATTTTATTTTGTTAAAATATTGGTACATAACAACCTTTTTATAATGTGATTCATTATAGCACAGTTTTGGATATAATATGGTTTAAAGATGGACCCAAAAATGTTGTATCCAAACAAAAATGTACAGGTTTGACAGATTTTTTTTTTCGATTCTTACGACATGAAAGCCGTAACAAAGGAATGAAGCATAGCTGAAAAAATTTCCACGCCTTTCGTGGGAATCGAACCCGGTCCTCCCGGTTAAAAATCCAATGCTCTAACCACTGAGCCAAAGAGTCGACTCCCTGACGCAGTTGTCAGAGATTGAATATATACTTAGAAGCTATGCATAATCTGCCAAGGCAGATAATCGAAGGTAGGAGTGCTAGGCCTTTTCAAGGAAGTCATCATTTATGATGACATGAAGCCATAGTCGGCGTATAAAGTCTAATCCCGGCTTAGCCCCCATCTTACGACATGAAAGCCGTAACAAAGGAATGAAGCATAGCTGAAAAAATATTCTGCCTTTCGTGGGAATTGAACCCGGTCCTCCCGGTTAAAAATCCAATGCTCTAACCACTGAGCCAAAGAGTCGACTCCCTGACGCAGTTGTCAGAGATTAAATATATACTTAGAAGCTATGCGTAATCTGCCAAGGCAGATAATCGAAGGCAGGAATGCTCGGTCGTAACACTCCCCCTTTTCAAGGAAGTCATCATTTATGATGACATGAAGCCATTTTCGGCGTATAAAGTCGTATCCCGGCTTAGCCCCCATCTTACGACATGAAAGCCGTAACAAAGGAATGAAGCATAGCTGAAAAAATTTCCACGCCTTTCGTGGGAATCGAACCCGGTCCTCCCGGTTAAAAATCCAATGCTCTAACCACTGAGCCAAAGAGTCGACTCCCTGACGCAGTTGTCAGAGATTGAATATATACTTAGAAGCTATGCATAATCTGCCAAGGCAGATAATCGAAGGTAGGAGTGCTAGGCCGTAACACGATATAATCTATACTTTTTTGTTTGGATACAACATGGTTGTTTAGCTAATATGGCTTTGGCTTTGGATCCTAGCAACAGTGTTTTAAAGGGGTGGTGTATAAGCTGTATGAATTTATCCAAAGTATTCCAAAAGACAAGCCTGAGCACAAAGTGCAGAGTTGGATCAGATGTCACAGAATGCATAGTCCAATCAGGTATTACACTGTTTGCCACTCAGTTTTTAGCTACACAACAGGTAGAAAAGGGACTTTAGGGCAAGAAATTAAAGTGAATGAATAGTTTGGGTAAACATCTTTCCGTACCTTAGCAAACAGTGTGACCCAAATCAGATGTGGCATCTAATCTGGGTTTACACTATTTGTGGCAAGGGTTGATGTGTCGTTAAACCCCAACACAATCAACCCACTCTGAGTGACAATAAAGATGGGTATAAAATATATTTTCATTCATCTATATATAAAATGTCAATTTTTTTTTTTTTTTTGGAAAACTGCATTATTTTTGTACAAGAACCTGAAATGATGAACTACATGTAGACTGATGTAATTATTGTCTTAGGTAAATTAACTAAACTCATCCAAGCAAAAATGTGCCTTCAGGTCATGTGCGGACAGCAAAGATCCAGATCAGACTGCCAATATGCAGTGTGATCAAGGCCCCCACTGTCCGCTAACAGAATCATTGGATACTACAGAAAGTGCAAATGGAGAGCAAAGACCTGGATGATTCTTTGTGCATTCGCAAGATGAACTGAATCTGTGCATTTTGCATGTTACATGGGCATTTTTTTTCACTTGATGCAGCCCAACTAATTCATGCTGTCATAGTTATATTACCATGTTATTCAAAAGAACATTATACTGTATTTTGACAGACAGGCTGAGCAAACAGTGTAGTTCAGACCAATGGATACCATATGTACCCTAAAGTTTTGGACAAACAGGCCTGATCAAACAATGTAGACCCAGATCAGATGCCATAGAATGCAGTGCTTGATCAAGGTCTACTTTGACTGCCACTTATCCACCATTTTAAAACACTTTAACAGGTAATATAAAGTTTAAATCCATTAACGGATAGTAAAGAGATATGTCAAATTTTAGCTTAAACATATTTTTTTTTTGATGGTCAACATATACATTTTATACATATTTTAAATTCTAGAACTAGTATGGTGAGGAGTTATGATATCCAGTTACATGTGCCTATGATAAATACAGTACTTACCAATAAATTTTGTGTTCAGTACATATTGCAAGGCTTGTGATGGGATCTTATTCTGTACACTGTCAGCACATTCTTTAGCCAGGAGGGTTTTCATCAAATGTTCACCACTACCTGGAAAAATAAACATGGTGACGGACCTAATATATCAAACAACAGCTGTGAATGTCTATTATCTTCTCTAACACTATACTGGCCTCTGAATTAATACACAGAATGTCGATGGCAGGACTGAACTGTATAAGTTGTCTCTTTAGGGAAATGAATACACATGCAATATTTTGTCGCCAGTTTGCAAATGGAGATCAGTTTTGCAGATAGAAAGTTGTTTTGCTAGTAACTAAACCTTCCACATGGAGCACATGGAACAAATTCTTTCCTTTAACCCTTGTCCTGCTGAACCCAGATACACCTTGCCTTTGCAAACAGTGTAGATCCAGATCAGTTGGCTTCTGAAGAAGCCAACTGATCTGGATCTGCACTATATGCCATGAAATATGTGAACTTATATTAACAAAACATTACAAATGTACTTGGTTTTGATCAAAAGCCTGGCAAAATACTTCCTGAGAGATATCAAAATCTTTTACCTCTGAAGTGACATTCAAAACTGCAGCAGATGCAAGGCAGAAAATTCACATGAATGATCAAGCCTCAGTTTCTTAGAAAAATGTTGTCTGATGTTATGACTGGCACTTTCATGTTTAAAATTCCAGGTGGGTCTTCACTGTTTGGACATCTTATGAGATCATTTCAGTTTTGACATAACAGCCCTTACCTGAGGTAGCAACAGCAACACCAGGTTTGCTGTCACCATGATAGTTGTAGGCCCAACATCCAGCACCATACATAGCTGCCTAAAAACAGAAAAAGTATGTTAGAAACAGAAAAAATAATGTATGTAAGAGTAAAAAACGTATGTTACTAACAGAAAAAATGGATGTTAAAAACAGAAAAAAATGTATGTTACAAACAGAAAAAATGTGTGTTACAAAACAAAAACGTATGTTACAAACAAAAAATGTATGTTACAAATAGAAAAAATGAATGTTACAAACAGAAGAAACATAAGCTGCAAGGTTAGAAAATGTATCTTCTGACATCTGCACCCAATACTCAAATCAGCCTGCACAGCCACACAGCCTGACCAGAGTCTTTGTTGTCAACATTAAGAAACTTTACATCCTTGATTATCCAAAATATGCCAAGTGAAAATTCTGATCAGAATGCACAAATGTTCATGTCCAAAGGTATGTTTTCTAATGTTGTGACATACGTTACCGGTAATACTGTTGCTTCAAAATTTCAATATTTTGGGCATGCTGTTAAACAGCATGCCCAAAATATTGAAATTTTGAGGCAAAAATCAATTGTCTGCATTAATTGATGATAATGATTTATTTAGTATTTAATATCCCACTGCCAAAGAATACCATTGCACTGCGAGGATGAAATAATGCTGACAGGGTGTAAAAATCAAAATCATATTGACACTTACTGGTCCCAGTCTTCCAGGTTGTTTTAATGAGATTCCCCCACTGGATACCCCAGCTGCCAGGTTACCATGACAATCTATACAAATAGCACCAACAGTATCCTGGACAGAGTTTACAGGAATGCCATCATGTGTCTCAACAATCTGCAAATATCCGTAATATTAACCAGCTGCAAGGAACAGAAGCATAGCTACAGATAAGATGAGGTTTCTACTGAACTAATAAACAGCTGTTAATAACAGGATAGCCAGATAAACATTGTCTTTTCTTATTTCTCAATGAAAACCTGTTGTTTGTACTCATTAAAGCATCTTACTTTAATCCTTAACCCTTGTCACGCTGAATAAATTAAGATGCCTTGCCCACTTCCAATTTTCAGCCAATCAGATTACTTGATCCAGGTTGTTGATATAAATTCACATACTGAATTACACACAGTGCAGGTCCAGATTAGTTGGCTTCTGAAGAAGCCAACTGATCTGGATCTACACTGTTAGCAAAGGCATGGTATATCCCGGTTCAGCAGGACTAGGGTTAAAATGCCATCCACATCTGTAGCAGAAAACAAAATGCTTTGTTGTTGTTGTTGTTGTTGTTTTTTCTCAGACGATACGGCTTGACATTTCAAGAGAATCATGTGCTTAGCAGAAAATTCATATGAAATGCCTAGCCTTATTTTCTTTAAAATTTTTTTTTTTTTTTTGCTTTGGACTTTAAGGTCCTGGGAGAAGCTAACAATCTCCAAACTGTAATTTCTCTAACAGTTTTGCACTTTGAATGTCTTTTAGTAATTGTCATATCTGCATGGTTGAAAAGCATCACATAAACTGAAAAAACAGTCTGCCTGATTGTGGACATGAAAGCAGCTGTTGTCTAGACCAACATAAAAAGTGTAAGCGTTTTTCTTTGATCAACATAATTTTGAGCAACAGGTCTAGAAGCTGTTGTAACATTGTCTAACAGCCAGTCATCTTAGTAAGGTGACTATGGCAATCACTGTCAGACACAGATATTGCTGTCCTATTACCTCTTCTGTGCTTTTTGACAAGTATTTTCTTCTTTTAGCAACCAATCGTTCCTCCCAGTTGTCAAGTTTTCTCTTGTGCTTATTGTAAGTCATCTTGGAACTTTCTACAGAGAAATTCAGATGTAACATTCTATCATATATATCCTAACTACATGTATTTGGTTAGACATGTTTAAACAAACAATGTTGATCCAGATCAAACTGCTCCTAAAGGAGTTTGATCAGGGTCTGCACTGTTTGCCAATCTGCCAGAAAATTTTAGCCACATTGCCAGGCAGTCAGATGGACATTAAAGTTTAGAATTAAGATTTTCAAATGTTTGTGAGTCCCATAATAAAAATATGAGATTTGTAAGATCACAAAGGTATGAATTGATGTGATTACAGCAGGAACTCACAGGTATAATTTTGTGTGTTCAATGGATAAATCGAGAGTACAAATCTTAAAACTCACAGGTGCATATAATACTGGGCATGACAAAAGGTATTACATGGACATCAAAATCCCAAAGCAGTCTGGAGATATATGGATCAGGCTATCACTAGTATTACAAAACTGTTGGTTACTGCAGTATACATCAAAGGACAGGTTGATCTAGGCATTCCCTGTTCATGTATGACATAAGGACCATTATTTTCATATTGCAAATCATTAAGAAGTCTATCAGCTATATTATTTTACTTTCTGCTGCATGCTATTGTTTAATCGAAGTTCTTGCTTGTCTTATATTTGTGAAATATGTAAGAGACCCAATGTATATATTTGTATATTATTTTTAACTGCATGTGCTCACTAATACCCCCGGCCATGGTCATCAGTGATAACACACAACAAGATGACAAAGGGATATAACTCTAATAAACCTGGAAGCCCCTATTTTCATATCACACTTATAGTGCATAAAGGTGTGTGAGTAAAATAAATTTCAATAAAATCTAGAAACAAGTATAGAAGTTATTAAGAAAAATACATAATTTAATAGCAAGAACAATAAAGGGAAATAACTCTAAGGGACCTGGCCCTATTGCCCTTATTTTATTTTCCACAATACAACTCGTCATACTTGTCATGTGTACAAAAGTTGAAGTTTGTAGGTAAAGTATTTCCTGAGATATCTCTAACAGAAAATAAATGCCCATCAAAATAATGAAATATAACAAAGGGATATAACTCTAATAAACCTGGCCCTGAAGCCCCTATTTTCATATCACATGTGTAGTGCATAAAGGTGCATGTGTAAAATAAATTTTATTAAAATCTGAAAACGGGTATAGAAATAATTAAGGAAAATAAATAATTTAATAGCAAGAACAACAAAGGGAAATAACTCTAAGGGACCTGGCCCCCATGGCCCTTATTTTCTTTCCCACAATACAACTAGTCATACTTGTCACGTGTACAAAATTTCAAGTTTCTAGGTAAAGTAGTTCGGGAGATATTTTTGACATAAAAAATTGACACAAAATAAATGCATATCAAAATAACGAAATATAAAAAAGGGATATAACTGTAATAAACCTGGCCCTGAAGCCTCTGTTTTCATATCACATGTGAAGTGCATAAAGTTGTATGTGTAAAATAAATTTCATTAAAATCTGAAAACCGGTATAGAAATTATTAAGAAAAATACAAAATTTAATAGCAAGAACAATAAAGGGAAATAAATCTAAGGGACCTGGCCCCATGGCCCTTACTTTCTTTCCCACATAATAACTAGTCATACTTGTCATGTGTACAAAATTTCAAGTTTCTAGGTAAAGTAGTTCGGGAGATATCTTTGACACAGACACAAAATAAATGCATATCAAAATAACAATATATAAAAAAGGTATTAACTGTAATAAACCTGGCCCTGAAGCCTCTGTTTTCATATCACATGTGTAGTGCATAAAGGTGTATGTGTAAAATAAATTTCATTAAAATCTGAAAACCGGTATAGAAATTATTAAGAAAAATACAAAATTTAATAGCAAGAACAACAAAGGGAAATAACTCTTAGGGACCTGGCCCCATGGCCCTTATTTTCTTTCCCACAATACAACTAGTCATACTTGTCATGTGTACAAAATTTCAAGTTTCTAGGTAAAGTAGTTCCTGAGATATCTTTGACACAAAATAAATGTTAACAGTCTGACAGACAGACAGACAGACAGAAAAGACAAAAACTATATACCCCCATCGCATACTTCGTATGCCGGGGGTATAATCAAGTAACTCTACATGATACCCCTGATGTTCTAAGACTGACAAAACTGTTTTATGGTAACTGTCCTAAAGTTTCATACAATAACTTTTCTGATAAAATGGCATATGCAAACAGTGCAGACCCAGAAGGAGCAGTCTGATCATTGTCTACACTGTTTGTCATTCCATCAAGTAATTTGTAAAACAAATGCACATAAATGAAATTCAGTAAAAAAAAAGAGTGGTGTTATATGTTTTTTTGGACCATCACCATGTGTCCCATTTTGAATACATGTACATATAAATAGGGACAATATTTAAGGGACCCCCTAATTCAAGTAGAAAGAAGCAAAACTTCAATGGCATAAGGAATGTTTATATGCAAAGGGGATCAGTATCTGCCCCACGAGCATTGATGCATATGTATAGATACACACGTTCGATACTAACGCCCGGTTTCTAAACAGCTTTGAATTTTCATGTACTCTGAGAAGTCAAGGGGTTCCCTTAAATATTGTCCCTGGTATAGCTCTAAATATGTAGTGGCTACTGATTGGTATCACCTCAATGAAGCAATCAGTATCAACAACATGTTATTTTATGGATATTTAATCCTTGTCTTGCTGAATAAATTAGGATGCCACACTCTTTCTAGTTTTGAGCCAATCAAATTACTTGACCCAGATTGTTGGTATAAATGCACATACTTAATGGCAAATAATGCAGATTCTTCTTCAGAAGCCAACTGATCTGGATTTACACTGTTTGCAAAGGCAGGACATACCCAGGTTCAGCAGGACTAGGGTTAAAGATGATGTTAATAAAGTAAAACCAGTAAATTGAACAGCCAGCCTGAGCCAGGGGATCAGCAAAATACATGTACTGGTAGTTCTAGTTATGGGTTGTTACTATTATTGAGGGTTGAATTCTAGAGAAAAGTGAATGGTAGAGACAAAAAAGTACTTCTTTGCAGTGTGTTTGAACCAACAGTGTCCAGTTATCAAAGTTATACTGTATGTTTTAGT
The DNA here is from genome assembly GCA_964016985.1 of Anodontia alba. Taxonomy (NCBI): domain Eukaryota; kingdom Metazoa; phylum Mollusca; class Bivalvia; order Lucinida; family Lucinidae; genus Anodontia; species Anodontia alba. Next base: position 32,652,174 of record OZ024823.1, on the reverse strand, counting down.
TGAAAACAAAAAAGAAACCTTATCTAGACCTACCGGTATGTGAAAATGTTCTTTGATAATCCTTTAGTGACATCTCAGAAACCCATCAAAGAAGACACAGGGCTGACTATACCAAAAGCTTTTCTGATGCACAAAAAATACATCTTACAAAAGTATACAATTACATTAAATCAGATTAAAAGGTTCATCACTACGTGAGTTCTCATGGTAAATCTTAAAATATTTGGTGGCCTATTAATCATATAACAGTTTGGATGGAGTATCAGTAAAATTATGGATTTTACCTGTTTTAAGACTCTCCGTTGAAACTTCTTCAATGCCATGGTTCTTTGCCCATTCACTTGCTCCCTTTCCAACCATTATACTGTCAGAAACAAAAACATGAGTTTCATAGCTCCAGATAAGAGGCGTATCCTGATAAATATTTTCCTTATTTCTCCATGAAAACTATTGTTGTAGGTACTCCTTCAAAGCACCTCACCAAGGTGCTGCTAATAAGTACCCACCACACACGTATATGTTTAAAGAGAGAAATAAGGAAAATACTGGGATTTTTGGGTTAAAAAAACACACACACCTTACCTAGAGCTATGAGATGCATTTACTGTAAGTAAAGCTTTGTATTTAATATAGTATTTAGAAGAATTTCTGTCACTTTTGCATTTCTGGTGAAAGAATGTGCACAATACTGGTTAACCACTTGGAGGACTAAGCCTGCCCAATAGTGTAGTTAGGTAAACTGACCGTGCTCGACATGACCCCATTGGGTTGACTGGGCCGTAAAACCTCAACACAAACAAAAACTGTTACTTTTGCAACAAAGTATGCAATGCTCAGTATGAGTAAAGAATCCTTATGTCATATGTGAACAGCAAAGAAACAGGTCAACATGCACATCTGCTCAGAGCCTACTCTGTGAGTTGCTATGTACCCATTATTACTACAGCAGATCACAGGACTCTTGTGTCAAGTGTGATTCAGAGATATGGGAACATTCATACATGATACAGAGCATCACATCACAAAAACATGCCTATATAATTTTGACCCCCTTAAACCCCACTTTTATATAATAAAGCTGGGGTTTACAGGGGTAAATGTTTTTTTTATTCTGCTCAAAACCATAGATTGTGAGTACTGGTTAGAACTGCCTCTGTGAGGCAGTTCTAACAAATACCCACAATCTATCTTTTGAGCAGAAATTATCAGAATTTTTGTCTGAAAACTTTCAGTTTTTGGTGGTGAAATTTTCAATATATTTGAATAGGCATGTTTTCATAATGAATTAGCATGAAAAGCCAAACCTTATTTTTTTCTATAAAACATTTTTTTCATTTTTCAGAGAAAATAAGGACTGCTATTTATTTTCATGTGAATCACATGAAATGTCAAGCCTTATATTCTCTGAAAAAAAAAAGAAAAAATAAAATATTTGAGAATATCTTATGCTGCAATCTGCTTGGCACTTTAACCCTTGTCCTGCTGAATAAATTAAGAATCCACTTCTAATTTTCAGCCAATCAGATTACTTGATCCAGATTGTTGCTATAAAGTCACATACTTAATGGCAAACAGTGCAGAGCCAGATCAGTTGGCTTCTTCAGAAGCCAACTGATCTGGATCTACGCTGTTTGCAAAGGCAGGGTATATCCAGGTTCAGCAGGACAAGGTTGAGGGTTAATTAACTAATATAATAGCATGCTGTATGGCAATTATGTAACCTAGCACACTGAAGGAACAAATGATCTGCATTTTGGTTTACCTGTTAAAAACTGTAAAGTTCTTTAGATATTTTTTGGAGAATCAAACATAAGGTGATACAGTTATAGAAAATTCAGTTTTGAGATTTAATAACAATATTTCACACAAATGATGACAAATTTAATCTTGCATACAGGTATACAAAAGAATTTATGAAATTTGAAAAGTGCTTCACTAGTGGTGGTTTAGTCTAGCTATTATTTGTCAATAAATTCACCATTTTCCCCTGATATTAATATCAAGGGGGCAAACATACGTGATACATAACAGACTATAGAGTTTTGTGGGAAAAGGCCTGTTCAAATCACTTTATAGTCATTTTTATTATTTTTTTAGTTGCTTTGATGATAAATAGAATAAATGCAGAGTATGTACCAAGGATGAGAGTACTTATATTTGCAGATTTGATGTACTACTGTACTGTCATTATTGAGAACACTCAGGCACAATATTTTGATAACCTTATAAGTAATTGTTCTGAGTGCTCTCAAGAATGACTATGGTTATGCATCAAGTTTGCCAAAATAAATTCCTTGTTTCTTGCTACATTCTCTGAGCATATCCTGCTTTTTTGTCAGAACAAAGTGGAAAATACAGCAACTTGTTGATTTGAAGGAGGCCTTTTCACAAAAATCTACAGTCTTTTTCACTGTTTTGTATGACATCGTTTCCCCCCCTCCCCCCCCCCCCCCCCCCCCCCCCGCCCCTTGAGTATACTGATTCATATACAGTTTACTTACCAAGGAGGTATTCTTCCCAGTGACATAGATTCTTCCTTCTGACATTCAATAAGCTTCTTAGCTACCAGGATTGGGTTCTTGATTTCTGTAAAGAAGTTTAAATTCAAACTGTGTTAATTTTACTTCAGTTACACAGAAAGCTCAGTGAACATACAAAAACTTTCTCAGTATGAAAACACACCTATTAAAATATATTGAAAATTTTACAACTGAAAAAGAAAAATTTTCAGATAAAAATTCTGATATTTTTTCCTATTTCTTCTAAAAATATAGATTGTGGGTACTTGTTAGAGCCACCTCAGGAAGGTGTTTCTAATGAGTACCCACAATCTATGTTTTTTAGCAAAATAAGAAAAATAATGTATACCCCTGTAAACCCCAGTCTTACTGTATAAAAGTGGGGTTTAAGGGGGTCAAAATTATATAGGCGTGTTTTCATGATGCAAAGGTGCACATGTCAGCTTTTAGTGGTCTTATAGAAGCTACATATGTCTAGTAGAAGCTTGCAAAGGAATTTAGGCAAGAAATCTGGCTCATGGATATTATGTTCATGTTGTTTTTGTTTGTTTTTTTTTTTTCTGTCCAAATATTTTGGGAAATTAAGAAAGCAGTTTTGCATGAATTTGCAAGCAAAGTATTGCAGTTAACAAAAATACTTAGCCCAACTGACTACCAGGTAACATGCCTTGAAGTTAAAGCCCTCAGTGAATGGCAAATAGTGCAGACCCAGACAATGTTAGTGTAAATATGGTACAAACCTGATATTGCACCAACTGCTCCAAACAGTAAAGTTTTCCCATCCATAATACTGGCATCACATTCCACTGACCCATCCAGAGTTAAGTTTGACCCTGTTCCAGCATTGGTACACTCTGCATTCTGAAAACTAATCCATTATAGTCTGGAGACCCCTAAAAGGGTATTTGGCAAACAGTGCAGACTCAGATCAGACACCGCAGAATGTGGTGTCTGATCAGGGTCTCCACTGTTTGCAAATAGTTAAAACATTTTTCTCTAGGAATATCTAAACTACATGGCCTAACATACCTAAAATTGAAATTAAATCTTCCAATATATAATGTGGGGGAGTTCATTCAGACTACAATGGGTTAACATGACCCATGACCATGTCAAGTACACTGGAACTTCTTTAGATCTCTTTCTAACATGGTTCATTGTTAGATGGTTTCATATATAAGAAAATTTAAAGCTGGACCCCAAAAGTGTTGTATCCAAAAACAAATATACAGATTATATACAGAAATGATCATTAATGATCATTTTTCTAAATAATCTACACATTTTTGTTTGGATACAACATGATTATTTTCCAAACACAGTTTTTGCTTTGGATCCCAGAAATAATGTTATAATGAGGTTGTGTTGTAATATGTAGGCTTCAAGGAGAATAGATTCACTTTCAAGGGAGGTAATTGTATCAAAACTGTGCCTCTCTTCTGAAATGGGGTCTTCTCTAAACGACAAGAATTCAATTTCCTTGGAAGGCTATTCTTTCCTTTTGGAGCAGACCCTTGGTAAATTTACAAGGAAGACAACTTTTGTGACTTCCTGTTTGCTTTTCTACTCTATAAAGGAAAAATTTGCCCTCAAAGAGAGCAAATTCTTTCTTTTTAGAATAGATCACATTTCAGAAGGGAACCAAAAACAATTTTGAAAAAGTTTCCTCCCTGTAAATGTATCTGGGAATAGATAGGCATCCAAAGAAAAGAATTCATTTGCATTTGGGGCTACCCTTAAAAGGAAAATGGTTGCTCCCTCTTGGAGCAAATTCTTTCCTTTCAGAGAAGCCCTCATTTTTGGAAGGTTTCAAATACCAGGGAGGCAACTTCACATGTGCAAAGGTTGTCTTCCTTTGCAAAATTGCAGCAATTTTTTTCAAGTGTATCCAATCATCTTAAAAAAGTTCTGCATACTGTAGAAGCTAACATAGTAAAATTTTGATGAAACCTGCATGGACCTGCATACTAATATAGGCTTTTGCATTTTGTATGTTTGATAAACCCTCATTTTACCTGATATGGCAAAGAACATTGGGCACATTTACATAGCCTGACCCATAGGAGGCTGGCATGTATGGGGTTTCTAATGTCTAAAATAGCCAAAAAGTCAAAGTAGGTTTGACAGACATTGTCAATAAAGACAGTGTCTGTCAAACCTACATTGACCTTTGGGCATATAAGAAACCCCATAAGTGCCTGACCCCTATGGCCTGATCACAGCCTGTCCTATTTCTATGCAAAATACTGTTTTGATTTCAATGCCAACAAATGCCCTAGATCTCCTTGCCAATGATTACTCAAAATACATGTATGTGCATGTTGATTAGGTTTATTCATTAACATAGTTTTTCAAATTAGCAAATAATTGCTCACACATTTTACTCGCACATTTACAAATATCTTAAGGGTAAGCGGTACACTTTTAGGAAGGAAAGTCCTTCAAATTTTCAAAAAGGGTCTGCTCTAAAAGGAAAAGAATTTTCTCCCCTTTTGGGGTAGACCCCTTTTCAGAAGAGACTTGGAGTGTAGAAAGGAAGTCAAAGTTGTTTCCCTTTTAAAAAATGGCAGAAAATCTACCAAAAGTATCCAGTCCCCTTAAACTTAACCCTTGTCATGCTGAATAAATTAAGATGCCACACCCACTTCTAATTTTCAGCCAATCAGATTACTTGATCCAGATTGTTGATATAAATTTACATACTTAATGGCAAACAGTGCAGATCCAGATCAGTTGGCTTCTTCAGAAGCCAGCTGATCTGGATCTACACTGTTTGCAAAGGCAGGACATATCCAGGTTCAGCTGGTTAAATTTTAATGTTTTTGGCATTAACTAGAACACTTTAAAGATCTTACTAGTTACTACTGGTGTATTTACATATATTTCAAGCTCAATTTTGATGGTTTTGCCTTAAATGTTAAAACACAAGTTAAAAACAATTTTGCTGTATTTAGCCTTTAGAAAAGTCTGGACAGATGGGCCTAGGAAAATAATGTGGACCCAGCTCAAACTGCCCCAAGGAGAAGTTTGATCAGGATCTACACCTTTTTGCTACTGGCCTATTGCATCATCACATTTTAGACCCATCACTAGGCAACCAAATGGACTTCTATAAATTTTAGGAATAAGTATGGTAAGATGTCCAAATATTTAGAGTAATTATGTTAACCATTCTGACCAAAACATAGATTTTTCCAGTGAGTGTACTAATGTAATTCTACATGAGACAGTTCATATTAATTAATCCATTTCATATAGTGGTTGCAATTCTTTTTGTCATTTTTGACACATCATCATTTTTGAAATACTGGACTGTCTAAATTCAAAGCTGCAGGAATCCATTTTGTGGGGCAGTTGCAAACCGCCACCAGATTTAACGTCACATTTCAACAATCAATTTTTCTGTTTCTATCAAGCTTATAACTACATAAACAAATAGTTTGCTAACACTGATAACTTATAACATAAAAGCCTTATACACTCTAATGCTTATAAATAGCAACTGAATATACAAAACCATAGAAAACATCAAACTTTTGAAGAAAGTTGAAAATACGAGTATATAAATACTCCAGTAAAATGTGCCGAATCTACGGTGTTGGATAACCCAAGCTGTGGTCCTTCTACACACCAAACAGAACCTTTTCCACCGAAACAACCAAAAAAGGGCTATCAGGCTTGTTCTGGTTTCATTAAAATGTTATTTATACCAAGTCACCAAATCTGCAAAATGTTAAAGAAAGGTCAGTGGCAGATGCCTGGCTTTCTGCTCTCAGATTACATTTTACAAGTTAGTTTGTATAATATTTACATGTGGCGTTTTTTGTAATTTCAGCGTAAATCCAAATCAGTTCTAAAGGTCTGTAGAACTCCAGGCAACCACCCACATTAGCACTCTCAGTGCTTTGATTAATATCTGGTGTAAAAGGATTAAGCAAAAATGTCAAACTTATACATGTATTACCTCTAACACTTCAACTGCTAGTGCAACTACATCAACAGCTGATCCACCAGATCTTAGCAAAGATTCTGCCTGAAAAAAGAGTAATAAAATCAGGTTAGAACTTGATAGGCTGGTAAATGTTTTTAGCAGAAAACATTCCGAGATACTTTCTGAGAAGGCAGAAAGTAGGGCCTGACATTTCATACACATAAGGATACACTAGCAGTTTACAAGAATGAGAAAAAAAAACAAAAAAACATCACTATTATTTTGTCATCTGATGAATGTACCCTATTTAAAATATGTATCGCTCTGCCAGAAAAATGCCCAGAAATTTCACCTATTTAACATAAATAAATGTTTGGGTTCCCATCTAGTCATTTGTCTCCAGATAAGACACTTTTTTTCTTACAAAGTAGTACAGATTTTTTTTTAATCTTATTCCTCCACAAAAACATGTGTGAAGAAAACTTATTAGAGGCTGCTAACACTGCATTTTCCTGCTTTCCAAACATGAAAAACAGGCTTTCCAGTAAGAGTAGCCCCGTTTGAGAAGTGATTTAGATAGCAGCACAGTAAATTCTGTTTCGAGGGAATGGTCTGTCTTTGAAAAGGGAGGTAAATATACTCAGCTAAGAGTACTCTCCCACTGTGGTGTAGCCCTTCACCTTAAGGGAAACTGATATACTTTCAAGGGAGACAACTCTGATAAAATTGTTTTGCTCCCTTCTGAAAAGGGGTGTATTCCAAAAGGAAAGAATTTGCTCCAAAGGAGGTGGGTTTGGGGGTTGAGGGAGAGAGGGGGGTGGGGGGGTGGGGGGGGGGGGGGCGGAGAGAAAATGCTTTCTTTTTGGAATACACCCATTTTCTGAATTACTTTGGGTGCAGGAGAGCATATAGGAAGTCACAAAAGTTGTCTCCCTTATAAAAAAAAAACAACTGTATCCACACCTCCTGATTATGGGAATACCTGTTTACATGCCTCTGCACACACTTTCCTGTATTCTTTTTCCTTTGATGGTGAGTGGTACCCAGCACCTACAATTTATATAAATTAACTGTGTTAATATAATGAGTAAGGCCCAGAGCTCTAGATAAGAGGGCTATCTGGATAAATATTTTTCTCAATTCTACAACATTGATACTGCTTTGAAGCATCTGGTTGATGTTCTTCTAATGTGTACCTACAGCATTTTTTGTGCAGAAATAAGAAACAATATTTTTATGTAAGTAAAAAAAAAAAAAGAAAAAGATGCCTTATCTAGAGCTATGAGGCCACTGTTTGGTGTGATCAGCCAATTAAGGCTATACAGTAATTATTCTACCATACCCTAAATATTTGGACACCTTACCATACTTGTTCTAAGATTTGAGTGATCTCATTACTTCTTGCTGATGTGTCTAAAAACTGTGTAGACCTGACATGACATCACATTCTATGGCAGCTGATCTGAGTTTAAACTGTTTTCTCATTAATTTCAGTCCAAAAATTTAGACATTTTAGGCATACTTAGACAGGTAACAGACAGTCAAATGGCCTTGCTCAAAATTTAGGACAAGCATGGTATCAGCCTGGCAATCAGGCCCTGCATTTGTCATTCTAATAATAAACAAGGTACACAACTACAGTAAACCTATAGAAATATGTATTATTGTTTGCCCCTTATCTAAAGTTATATCAGACATTACTTGAGAAAATTATATTAGTGTATATGTTTTGCAGTTTATTAATGAATTTGTTTTATGAAACTGCTCTATTTAACAGACTGATACCAGTCTAGGTAAGGAGTTATGATATACAAATATTTATGGCAAATACAGAAGTCTGGTTAATACTTTCATAACTGAAGTATCCAGATCTTTATGATTATGTTTATATAAGAAATGTTAACTTGTTTCCATTGAAAATCCTAAAAATTCCTATAAAGAGAACCTGTAGTTTTGCTTGTAGCAGAAATAAGCCATGACAGAAATTTAGTCAAGCTATCAGTCTACCAGACACTAAACAAAAGGACAGTAGACATAAATCATATAAGAAAACTTAAATTTAACTGGACTTATGAATTTATGTTTGAGTATGGAAAGGTTGGCTTTGCGATTTTATGTCATGATGTTTTTCCAAGCTCAACTAAATTTGTTTTATCAGTAGTTGGGAAAAAAACATGTATAGTTTGTAATAATCTATCTTTCAATCTGAATGTTCACTTTCTTTCTACCATAACTGCAGTGGTTCTTAATCAACCATTACTAACTGGGATCCGGTGTTCAAGGATGAACCACAAAGGAGCGATTTTGTCTCGGGCAGCTTTAATCTGCACATGGTATGTCGCTCCTTGCACAGTCAAGAATCTTGCACTGTATAAGACAAACTCTGTCCTATCCTCATAAACTATATATTAAACTATATATCAAATTAAATGTGAAAAAAATGCCCCAGTTGATAAAACAAAAAGAAAACAGACTATTTTGCTTAGTAAAAAATCTGACCTGAAACCGGGACCTGAACCCCTAAATTCCCAGCAAATATGACGATAAACTAAATGTTTCTATATGAAACATGCATTTAGGTAAAGTAAATTCTAGTTGTCCTTATGAATCTGTCTAGTGAAGAGGAAGAATACTCTAACCAATGTGCACCGCAATTATCCCATGAACAGGTGCTGCTGTCGAATTCATGATCCAAGTTCTACTTTCGCTTTGACCGGAAATAGTAATTTGGACGGGTTCTCATATTTTTGTTTTGATTCGAACAGGTAATTATTGAATGACCGTCTGACATTTTAATGATGGGCTGCCTAAACACCGGAAAGACACAAAAAGACGCACAAAGGCGCAAAAAGACGACAAAATATAGCAAAAAGACCTATTTTATGTATTGACAGGCTAGTAAATATATGTTATTAACATATAATTAAAAAGATAAACGAGACTTACCTGTAAGTTGAAGTTTGGTTGGAATTCTACTTCATCGCTGTCGGGAACGGAGAAATCACATAAGATAGCGCAAACTATTAAAAATGACATTATAAACTGACTAGTCACTCGCCACTCTGTAATGCACCTTTAATGATACAACTGTCAATAGATTGATCGATAGATTTATTATAGAATCGGGCAAATGTTTCGGCCGATGACCGTCCAACTTTAGTCAGAATTAAATATTATGTCCATAGGAACTCCGAACCTAGCGACCGCCGACGTTGATGCGGATCTGGTACTATGAGCCTGAAATACGTCAGTATCAATTCCACTGTTTTTCATAACACTTTTTATCCATCTATGATAACTGATAAGCAAATGGTCGGAAGATCTAACCTGTTTTATCATTTCAATGCATTTCATAATATGTTTCACAATGCAAAGATCTTTATCATGATAAGACTGGAATGAAATTGTTGACAAATGTTTTCCAGGTTTACTCTGCTTTAATAATGAATCTATACAGATTTCGACACTGTTTTCCAAAAAAATGGATATTCTTTACCGATAATCTATGTAGAGTTTGAATCCTCTGGCCCGATAGTAGAGCCAACGAAACAGTTATCTTCAATGACAAATTGCGTAATGTGATATTACCCAGTTGAATCGATTGTAGAAACCTAAGAACAGTTCCAGCCGGCCACGATTTGCTGCACTTAGGAAAACTAGGTCTTTTGTTGACTGCACCTCTCGTAAACCTTTTAACTAAATGATACTGACCCAGTTGTAAATTACTGTCCGTCAATGAAATGATATTTGATAAAGCACTTTTGGCTGTATTTAATGCCGAATATCCAATGTTACGGTCAAAGAGTTCAGTTAGAAAAATTAGCACATTTTTCACAGAAGTAGAAACGGGATTAATTTGCCGTTTACCACAGAAAACCCTCCACTGTTGTAAGTAGCACTCAGAAGTAGCAGTTGTATTGTTTATTTGTTTTGGTTCTCCAGGAAGACATAATGTTGTCTGTAGTTGTTTCTGGAAGTGCATAACTAAAGATCCGGATAACAGGCACGTGTCCCAGATCTTGTGAGTTTCCTGCGGGTGTTCCGGTAACGCTAGAAGCTGTTTGTTTTTCCGTAGAAATACAGGTGCACTGATAAGCATGTTCATGGCGATTGAAAAGTACGTCTGTGTTGGCCAGTTTGGCATTATAAGAAAAGCCTTGACTTGGTCCTGTGACAACTTCTGTAGTACAGGGGGAATCAGGCTGAAAGGACAAAATATATAATTCTTAAAATTTGTCCAACAAATTGAAAAAGCAGCAAAAGCTTCAGATTCTGGTTGCTCTACCGACCGTTCTAAGGCGGTGGTCCCGGTGTTAGTCTTACTCTTTGTTGCTTTGTGGTTTATTCTACGAGGCGATTTGTTGTATGTCTTTCCGTGTGTTGTTCTTGTGTTTTTCAGTCCTTTTAGTATTGCGATTACCTCGCTTGGGGAAGAGAGAGAGATAATCTTAGTGCTTTTCGTACGTTTGTTCGGTTTGTGCTTAGATTTGTCGGTTTCCTTTTCCTCTTGGGATCTGGGAAGGGCTGCGGTTTGTGATTGTGGCACTCCCTGGACTTTTCTCTTACCTTTTTTCCAAGACACATACCTATGAATTTTGCAATTTAACCAAGACGCAAATAAGCCAATATCTGGTTGAAATTGTAAGTTTGCGATAACATCAAGAAAAATACACTTCTTTCTCATATACAAAGTTGCGACAGCGTTTGCAGAAGTTGGAATGTGACTAGCTGACAGCCAAATATTTCTTTCATAAGCCCAAAGCCAAATTTGGCGGGCTACAGTGTTGCATTCGTGGGACCTAGTCCCACCTTGTTCACGTATATAGGCAACTGCGGTCATTGTCCATTAATAAATGGATATGGATGGTTTGCATTGAAGAACAAAGAGATTGCAAAGCAAAATAAAGCAGCTTTGAGTTCAAGAGCATTTATATGCGACGTGGCCTCACTTGCTCTCCATTCTCTCCCTGCTCTGACATTCTGAAATTTACAATAATAACCGTAACCTCTTGTACTAGCATCACATTTCTATAATAAGGTCAGTCTGACCACGGGAAATAGGCATGTATGCATGAGCGATGTTATTTTGCCACCATATGATATCTTTGATAGCTTTGTCAGTTATTTGAACAAGGTGATCAAAATCGCCCTTCCCACGCCGCAATGCAGTTATTAAGCTAAAGTTGGAGATAAAACAACTTCCCATATGGCACAGCTGGAAAGCTTGCCACAAGAGTACCTATCAATTTAGACAAATTCCTAACTGATGGCGATTTTGTTTTGAGATACTCAGAACATAGCGATATAATCTTATCAGCCTTGTCAGATGTCAGAGATATTCTCATATTTATTGAATCTAAAACAAATTCTAGGAAAACTATCATCTGTGAAGGCTGAAAAACTGACCTGTCCGGATGAATGACGAAATCTATTTTCTGTAGCAATGAAACTGTAGCAATTATATTGTTCTGGCATAATTCAGCTGTACTGTCTTGTAAATAGCTATCATCTATATTATAAACACAACTGACTGGTATGGCAAGCCGTTTTACTATTTATTCTATAAATCAAATATCTGATTTAATATATCAGATATCTTATATAATATATATGATATCTGATATATTATATCAGATATTTTATATAAATAAGATATCTTATATGTCAATTAAGATATCTTATATGCTATATCATATATCTGATATGCTATATAAGATATCTTAATTGGCATATAAGATATCTTATATGCGATTTAAGATATCTGATATGCTATATAAGATATCTTATATAGGATATAAGATATCTTATTTACTAAAGAAGATATCTCATTTATTCAATTAAATAAGATATCTCATTTAGTATATCAGATATCTTATTTAGTATATCAGATATCTATATTAATATATTAGATATCTTATTTAACAAATAAGATATCTTATATGGTAAATAAGATATCTTATATGTGAAATTAAATACGATATCTAATATGATATATCAGATATCTTTTATAGGATATAAGATATCTTATATAGGATATAAGATATCTGATATACTAATTCAGATATCTTATATCCTATATTAGATATCTTATATCCTTTATAAGAATCTGATATAATGCATAATAAATAGTGAAACAGCTTGCCAGCAAGCCGTTTTACTATTTATTCTAAAAATAAGATATCTGATTTAATATATCAGATATCATATAATATAAAAGATATCTGATATACTATTTCAGATATCTTATATACAATAGATATCTTATATGTCAATTAAGATGTCTAATATGCTAAGTAAGATATCTGAATTGACATATAAGATATCTAATATGCTATATAAGATCTGATATGCTTTATAAGATATCTGATATGCTATATAAGATATCTCATATAGGATATAAGATATCTTATTTACTAAAGAAGATATCTCATTTATTCAATCAAATAAGATATCATTTAGTATATCAGATATCTTATTTTGTATATTAGATATCTATATTGGTAAATAAGATATCTTATTTAACAAATAAGATATCTTATATGGTAAATTAGATATCTTGTATGCAGAAATAAATAAGATATCTCATATATTATATCAGATATCTTATATAGGATAAAAGATATCTAATATAGGATATAAGATATCTGAATTACTATATCAGATATCTTATATCCTATATTAGATATCTTATATCCTATATAAGATATCTGACATAATATATGATATCTACTTTGCTTAATAAATAGTTAAACGTCTTGCCATAGACTGGTGCCCTTCTTCTCTTAGTCGAGAAAAAAACTGGCTTTAATAGTTTAGTGTTACATCTAGGCGCCTCAGAATACCTTAAGGGACGACAGGTGAACATATAGAAATCATTTATCCACTGAAATTTTAGGTACTTCTGATGGTGTGTAGCCACTCTTACGCAATAATAGGCATCCTTGAGATCTATACTGGCCATGTAACAATTTTTTTGTCGTCATATTTGTGGCACTGTATAGCGAACCCAATTCAAAATGATTGTATTTCACGAAAGTGTTTAATTCTTTTAAATTCAAAATCATTCTATGAGTGCCATCTTTTTTTAGGCCGCAAGAAAATTGGAGAAATGAACTATTCATGACCTGATCTTACAATAACGCCTTTCCCTAAAAGTTTTGCTGTTTCAGAATCAATAGCTGCAGCTTCCTCAGCCGAAAACTGATGCTGCTTTGGGAGGCACAACTGAGAGGGCTTGCAACTGAAGTTGAGTTCAAGCCCTGACATAGTGTTTAAAGTTTAAAATTTCAGTGTCAGAAGTAATTGCCTGCCATTGATTAACAAATTGGCTCAATCTGTCGCCGTTAAAAAGTAACACTTTTCTGTTTTTCTTCGTTTTTGCAGTCAGTGACAAAAGTATCAAAATCATTTAAAATATCACTTACTTTGTTGGGCGTTTCTGGCAGATTCATTTCTTCTTTTGACCTTGTTTCTCTTGATAGGAGTGGGGCTTTCTGGGGAAGTGAAATCTTCCTCTGTAGGGGCCTCGGCCCCTCGTATACCAGTTTTTTTTTATCCATAATCTCTCCCTAGATTGGATGCCTGACGAACTTCCTTCGAAGTTTTCGAGAGATCGTCACCGAAAAGAAGTGACGTCACAGGGACGTTGCTGTCAAAATAATGAGTTTTCATGAGTCGACAGTCTATTATGTTGTAAAATATAATTACATCTTATATTCGAGTTCTATTCCTATAAAAATAATACAATTATTTTAAATACATTAGATCTAGTTTTGACAGCTTGCGCCCTCCGACTACATTTCTAAACTAGTCTGTTTTACAAAAGTTTAAGTGCTTAAGTGTTTCTCAAGATTCGAGCTGTTAAAAGATTACAAAAGGTCTTTGTTTTTATTATTATTATTATTATTATTATTATTATTATTATTATTATTATTATTATTATTATTATTACTACTACATTACTTGAAAAAGGGTATTGCAATCAGGAAACCCGCATGCTATACACTCAAAAAGACGTACAAAAGTAGGCCAAAAGACGCAAGAAGATGGCTAAATGACGATATAATATGATATATGACAAACAGATGAATTATGTCAGACTAATAAGACTGCGCGGATGCAGAGGCTGATAAAAAAAAGACCAGATATATCAGCTAACAGCCAAAGAAGATTTTTTTTAAATAATTTTCCAATATATAGTTTTGTGTCTATATAAATAACTACGAGTATTCTTAACGCTTAGCATGCCGGGTAAAAATTCCGCAGACGACATTTTATTATTATTATTATTATTATTATTATTATTTTTTTTTTTTTTTGCTTATTTTTCTTCGAGGAAATAGGTCTTAACATTGCCGACGCCTATTTTCCAGGAAAATAAATAAATAAATAATAATAAAAAAAAAATAATCATCAGTATCGTCAGCTGAATTAGTCCAGAGAGTGGTAAAAGTTAAGTAACGACAATAGCCCCTCTGATGATTTTTCCCAACATATCGAATATCTCAAATACCTGTAAAGGGGTTTCATTTGCATCAGACAGGGTTGATTTCCTATGCCAGAATGAACTTAGTAAAGGCACAGATTATGCTGCACGGCCGTGCAGCCTTATCAGAACCTTCTCTGTACGTTGAGATATTCCACCGGAATGCAATCGAATGCAATCGTTCTGTTGTGGCAAAGCAAAGGCCATAGGCAATTATTGCGCTGATGAACATGGCTGATCGGACACCTGCAGCACAGGCCCTGGTCAGATTATGAGGATGTACCGATTGATGTGGACCATTAATACAACATATAATATTTATCAAGTGATTGGTCGATCGTTCAGTGCTTGTAAAAATAAAATATAAAGTGTGCCTAATGAAGACAGCTAGATCAGTGTGCACTTCCATAGTCTGCTAAGTCTTCTGATCAGATGTGCAGACTGGTGTGACTCTCCACTCAGCCCACGGATAATTTTGTAGGACAATTGCTGTGGGCCGGTACCTTAAAAAATAGCGTCACGCCTTTTGCTAACTTCTTGCGTCTTTTTTTGCACCTTTTTGCTCATTTATTGGTCTTTTTGCGGGTGTAGCATGTGCGTTTCTTGTTAGCCAGAAACTTTTAAACTGACGTATTAATAATAAAAAAGCTTTTGTAATCATTTTAACGCCTTAAATTACAAGAAACACTTCAACATGTAAAACAAACATACGTTTTTTTACAAATGTTGATGGGAGGCGCTAGTTTTTGCTATCTTCTTGTGTCTTTTTGCTCATTTTTGCTCATTTATTGCGTCTTTTTGCGGGTATAACATCTGCGTTTCCTCATAGCCAGAACCTTTTGAAGAAACGAATAAATAATAATAAGCTATTGTAACCATTTAACACCTTGAAGTATAAAAAAACACTTCAACATGTAAACCAGACAGACTCTTCTAGAAATGTTGGTGGCTGACTTAATATAATTTAATTAGTATACCTGTACTTATTTTACAGGCATAAAACGTGCATATAAGATGTAATTATATGCTAAAACATATTCTTTAATATACTATCAACTGATAAATTGGTTCTTTTTGCTATATTTTATTGTCTTTTCGCGCATTTTTGCGTCTTTCCTCTCCTTTCCGTTGTTTAGGCACCCCTTTAATGACGTCATTGTAGCATTGTGGGAATTGTACGTGGCATTTTTGTGTAGGAACATTTTATCACGGAAGTTACACTGAATAAACTACGTGTAATCTGTGATATTGTTAAGTTTTCATCATCAGGTTTGTTACTTTACCATTTATGTGTATTTTTACATACGAGAATATTGACGATTTATCCACAGCGGACTTAAAAAGGCGATTTTAATAAGCACATGTCATTTGACATTTTGAGTTAGATACGAATCCTTTTTATGTTTATAGCCCTAAAAAGTGCAGGGGCACAAAATTTCGTTTACACATCATCTCCTTCATGATCAAATGATTTAACTGTTTGCAACATGAAAGTGGATTTAAGAATGAAGGGAAATAGGTGAGAATAATGCGCCGAAACGAGTTTGATATGTTTCGTACTTTTATGTTCGTAGCCAGGATAATTCGTACTTATTTTTGGGTGGCACAAAGTACGGATTTCGCATAGACTGTGCAGAGGTATTGAAGGCTTTTAAAGCCAAGACAAAGTTCAAGCAAGGATTTGTCCATGGAGGACATCTGCACACTGAATTTTTCAAACAGGGTCATTTGTAATTTAGATTGACAATTGAAACCTAAGTTTTCTTTCATTTCTCTGGATCAGAATTTTTATTGGTAATATCTCCAGTGACATTCAGTTCACCAGGACCTGATATATATGAAATTAGTCCCTAGCTCTCACCAAAGAGGTAAACTTAGCCATGCCTACCTCTGCACCTTCAGCAGAGGAGATAAGCAAATCTGGAAGGGCATTCCAATCTCTAATGGTTTGATCAGTGATGATTTCTGCAACTCTTAATAGAGGGGATACAGTTGCCTGTTGGGATGCTTGATGCTGTCTTACACCTTAGAGAGTCAGATGTATGCTGTCGTCATTATTGCCAAGCAATTTTACTGCAAGATCTTGAGTTCTATTTATTATTTTTAGTTCTGTCTGTCCAGGTGTGAGTGTCTAAGAGATTAGATTTTTGCATCTGCTGTATTTTCAACCATTTTGCTGTGCTTTCATCTGAAATACCAAAGAAACCAAAGCGTTGTTTTGTATTTCCCAGAAACTGCCATTTTTTTTGTGGGGAAATGGTGCTGTCTGCCAGTGCATTAAACGAGTTTAGCAAAAGAATTATATGACACACTAATCAGAAACCATGTAAACCATATCAGCTGCAATTAAGAACACATGTTATCGAGTCAGAATAGTGTCACATCTTGCATTTTTTGTATGATTGGTCACACTGGATAAATATAATAAAATAAAGCAACAAGAACATTCAGAATAAGCCCTTAGTTCAAATTTTTTAAGACAAACCTTACCTTGCATGTACTTTGAAAACTGCCAGAAATATAACATAACCCATGGTTTTGCTTGGGCATGTTTGCTTAACCTTGCCTCTGATAGCTGATTGTAAATAGTAATTGTTGTCTTTTGTGTTGTAATAAATTCTGATCGGACAAATTTACATAGGGGGACTCCTTCTGTTTGTAACATGCATAGCTCTAGATAAGATGGGGTATCAGGTAAACATTTTCTTATTTCACTTCTAATGATAACCAACAACATATGTTTTCGTAGAGAAATAAGAAAGGTGTCAGTATTCTTTGGGTGGAAAAAGAGTATTGTCTGAAGCTACATACATGTATGTATGAACAAGTGCTCCCGAGACTCATTTAAAAAATTTTCTAATGAGAACATTTTCCTACAAACTTTTAACTTTTTCCTACAAAATTTTAGTTTACCTAGAGGTTGTTTTTTTTATGTGTCAAAGAAAAGCATTTTTCTTACTTTTATATGAAAATATACATGTATCTTGTGGTTACTCATTCCAATCATCTGGATGTCTGTCTTATCTTGGGCTATGCAAAGTCCCATATATAACTCTAGATAAGAATATCCAGACCAAGGTTGTTTTTATTTCTCCATAAAAATATATGTCAAGGCACTTCTAATGAGTACCAATAACGTATGTTTTTATGGAGCGATAAGAAAAACTATCAATACTTTTTGGTTGAAGAAAAGCATATTATTTGGAGCTTTGAATTCATTTTCAGCCAGAATATGGCTACATATCAGGAGTACATCCAGCAGAATGAAGACCGAGATGGTGTACGATTCAGCTGGAATGTTTGGCCATCAAGCCGTCTTGAGGCCACAAGGATGGTTATTCCACTTGGCACCCTTTACACGGCAGTGAAAGAACGCCCTGACCTACCTCCAATCCAGTATGATCCTGTCTTGTGTACAAGACCAACATGCCGGGCAATACTCAACCCCTACTGGTAAGTTAATGGCCAATATAGATAAACTGACTATTCATTTACCAGATTGATGGAAGTTTCAAAATTATAAAGAGTTTCTTCGAAATATTATATGTATAGAAACTTCTCTGTCAGATTTAGACTGAGAGACTTGTTTTTCTGTGGAGACTACTTCACACAAGTGACTTCAGGGTTCTCACTAGGATTTTGAAAATTGGAGTAAAATGCTGTCCTCCTGAAAAAGTTGGAGTTTTACTACACTTTTCTATTGAGACTTTCCAAAAAGTTGGTCTCAGAAATGAAAAGTTGGAGTAACTTACTCCAAATCTCATTCTGGAGTTAAGGAGATCTCTGTCAGACTTTAAGATTGGTTTGTTTCTGATTTGCTGAGGCCGATCTTAAAAACATGTTCTATGCTTCATGTATACCAGCCTACCCACAATTCACAGACAATCCCACAAAACCGTTTTTTTTTTGTTTTTTTTTTTTCTTTACTTTTTGGACGAAAAACAACATCGCTTTCAATTTTAGCAGTTTTATCTAAAAATTTAAACAGACAACATTTTGATTTTTGTATTGTTTTTTCTTAGATTATAGGGCACATTTCATGTAGGTTGTCTCCTTGGCCTCCCTGCCAATTCAAGTGAATTGTCAAACCCTATTTTCTGGGAAAAATAGAAGTGTCTGGGTGCAGACTTTGGATCACAGAGTTTCAGGTTTGAATCCTGCTTAATGTGGAATTTAGCTCCTGACTGCATGGCACTTCATTTCATGATCACACTTGCATTAGCTTGATTACTAAATGATTAACCCTTCTCTTGCTGAGCACGACATGCCCTATCTTAGCAAACAGTGTTGATCCAGATCAGTTGGCTTCGGAAGAAGCCAACTGATCTGGATCTGCACTGTTTGTCATTAAATATGTGAATTTCTATCAAAAATCCGGATCAAGTAATCTGATTGGCTGGAAATTAGAAGTGGGTGTGGTATCTTAATTTATTCAGCATGACAAGGGTTAAATAATTTAAAATTACTTTAACTTGAATAATGTTGAAAGGGACATAAACCACCAGGGACATAAAGCACCAAACTGTTATCATCATTGTTGAAAAATAAGAAAAAAAAAATCATCCATTTGTCATCTGCTGAATTTGCCCAGAGATTGGTAATACATGTAGTACCTAAAATGGTCTGCATTTGACAGGAAATGAATGATGTGATATTAAGAATTAATTAATCATTCATTTTTTTTTCAGTCAAGTTGATTACAGAGCTAAGATTTGGTCCTGCAACTTCTGTTTCCAAAGGAACCCTGTAAGTAAACAGATTCATACATTTAATAAACAACAACCAATAAGATAACTGAGCTTCTGTGATCTGCAGTTCTGGTGGTAATAAATGGTCTGCGTCAAGCGAAAATTTACCTTCGAACACACTCAAAAAAATGAGTCAAAATGTGCAGATTCAGATCATCCTGCGCAAGCACAAAGTATCATCCAGGCCTTTGCTCTTCGTTCTTACATTATTGTTCTTATCCCATAGCTACAGATAAGAGGGAGTATCACATAATATTTTTCTTATTTCTCGACGAATACATATGTTGTGGGTACTCATTAGAAGCGCCTCGCCGAGGCGCTTCTAATGAGTACCCACAACATATGTTTTTATTGAGAAATAAGAAAGCTGTCAGCATATGTTGGATGAAAAAAGCGCCTTATCTGTTGCTATGTTATCCGATTCTGTTAGCAGACAGTAAAGGTCCTGATCAGACAGCACATATGCACATGCTGATCTGGGCCTTTGCTGACTGCATACCAGTTTGTCTGAAGACACATTTTTAGTTGCACTGCCCAAATGATGCTTGGCAGTGTTCCTTTACAGCTATATTTGGGGCTGAAATTGGTCACAAAAAGGTTGAAATACAAAATTTCATATTCCTCATACATGTTTGTTTCTTTGTTTATGTTACTTTAGTTGTAATTATTCAAAATTGACTAGAGAAAGAAAAATAGTTTCTTTTTTGTGAAATGAGTTTAGTTTGACAATTTAGATAAATATATTTCACAATGTTGCTTTAAACATATTTATTCTGACTTTCATTTAACATGCAAAATGCACTATACATCAAGTTTCATCATATTTTGTCACCTTAGCGCAAGAAGTCAATAACTCCTGATATATTTTAATGGAGTTATTGACTTTTTGCCCTAAGGCGACGATTATTTTATCATATCCTCATAGCCAGCCTCGGTGGCTCAGTTGGATGCGCGCCCGACTGGTGATCAGAAGGTTGCTGGTTCTTTCATGGAGATTGATCATGAAATATTTTCTACGGTCATTCTCTCCCTTCTTCTGATTCAAGAAGGGCAGTTGTCAGTTCCTGGCGAAAGAATGTGCACAATACTGGTTTACCGCTTAGAGGACTAAGCCTGTCCAGTAAATGTTGTCTGGTTAGGTAAACTTACCCATGCTCGACATGACCCCATTGGGTTGACTGGGCCGTAAAACCTCAACACAAACAAACAAATCATATCCTCATAATTAAATTTTCTCAGTTTATATGTTAATATGTTTGGATTTATATATTCACAGTCATATGTTTACAAGTCCATTAACCCATACTGCACAATAATTTAACAAGGCGGTCACACGAATCACTGAAATACCGGAATACTACCGAAATACCGGAATACCCGTGAAAAATATAGGTATACCTGTGAAAGACACCTATTAAAGACACTAATATTGGTTTTAATTAATCAATTAAGTAATATTATGTCAACCTAATGGAAAAGGGATAATACTTTTAACCTAAAATAATTTGCAAATTGTCTTTGAAGTGTTTTTTATTTTTTATTTTATTTTTTTATTTGAAAACATTGTTGATAGTCCGCTAAATCAGAGCCGGAATACGACCGGAATACCCGTGAAAAACGTGAATTACCTACACTTCAAACGAAAAGTACATACGACTTTTTGTATAAAATATTTATCAATTGAGTGAATAATTTGTTCCGATTGATTTAGTTATGTATGATGTATATAAAAAAAATATATGGCCAGTAGTAAGTCACAAACACAACACACCGAAAGTTAATCATTTACGCATGTTTGAAAGTTACGCAGATTAAACAACCAATGCAATCATGATGAGTAACGTCATCCTTATATCCACGGAGCTTGTATGAATATTATTTTAAATATAATATAAATATATTAATATAAATAATGTGTTCCAGCAGTATGCCTTTATAAATATGAGAATCGTTGCATCAATCTGTGTAAATATTACCCCGAATACACCGCGAAATTTTATATATAGCGCTCTCCCCGCAAAAAAAAAAAAAATAAAAAAAATAAATACTTTGCAGGTGCTGCTGCTGCCAAGAAAATAGTTTGAACCCCCGAAGCACTGCTGAAAGTTCTAGAGGAGATGTCGATCTAACTGTTTTAGTATTTTACGATGAAAATTAGGATGAACATTTCTTTTGAATCGTCTGCCCCAGCAGATGATTCACATGTAATATCACGCTTAATTTACACTGGAAAATAAGAAAAAAAAATGTAAATGCCGTCTGCTGAATATGCTAAGCGCTTCAAGGGTTAAAGTATGGATACACTGCATTTGACAAGGGGGACAGAAACGGACACGCTGGACTGTATCTACACTGCTCGGATCGAGGCCTGGACGGTTGATTATTGGACCAGGGATAC
>OZ024823.1:32560713-32629893 GCA_964016985.1 Anodontia alba | reverse complement strand
TGATCAAAGCTGGCGTCATCAATAAATATAGTCAGGTATGTAAAAAGAAAGAAAAAACAAAACAAAAACGGTTTTGTTGTTATTTCCACCTCCGCAGGGTTTTCCTAAACTATTTATAAACAACTGATTCCCGTCTTGTATAAGCGCGAAGACGGCGGGAAACAGGAGAGACGGAACGAAACGACTTTCATGGACCTAATTAGGTCTAATAAAAAAGGCCTGCACCACGGGCGGTTTTGCAGTTTTCAATGTTTCAAGATTTGATCAGACTGCTTAAATTTTAAGCATTGACCAATCTTGTCTAGCGCAAGTGGTGCATTACTTATTTTTACCGTGTAATCTACCTTGTATTATACTCGCGAGTTACGGCAATCAACAACAACAACAAAAAAAAAAAAAAAAAAAGCAATCAATAATACCAGATCAGACGCCGTTGTATGCGACATCTGATCAGGACGTACACGGTTTGGGAATTCATTTATCGAATCTGGGACCGACAAACCGTGTTGATCAAAACAAAAAAGAAGAGGAAGAAAACGGGTGCGTTCAAGCGGTGCATTCTTTTATCACTCTCAGTAAAGCGACCTTTGATCTTTTGGACACGCTGACTGCACCTTGATGTTTTGCAGTCTCAGTGTATTCACACGTGTCACACAAACGGATTAATTATCAGACTACCGTTACTGATGATTCGTGTTAATCGCTTGTTTACCGCACAAAGGTCAGTGAAGTGTTGATTTTTTGACAATGTTTGGATAATGACGTAATTAATTTGTGCTGCGGGTAGGTTGCCGTTATTCAGCGGTCTCTCCAATATACATGTCAAATGACCGTTTAGAGCCTTTTAACTACCATAATATCGCATTTAAAAGGTGCGCGGACGTTGTCAGTTTGGGAAGACTTGACCGTTTGTGATTTTTTAGACATCATTGATTCGTGAAAATTGGTTGGTTTGGGAAAAATGGGGTTCAAGGCACAAACCTGTTGGACCGATTTATTAGCGTTTTGGGGTGTTTGAAATCGGTCCAGAATTCTTAATTTCGGTCCAGACCGGCTATTTTTCCGGTTTTCCCGAGCCCTGATATATATATATGTTCAATATCAATGCCCGAGTTCAAAACAGCTTTGAATTTTCATGTAGTCTAAAAAGTCTAGGGGTTCCCTTAAAATTGTCCCTAGTGAAGTAATCAGTATCAACATCATATGATTTTATTGATATTTAAAGATAATATTAATACAGTGAAACTTCAGTAAATTGAACAGCCAGTCTGAGCCAGGAGACCATCAAAAATACATGTACTGGTAGTTCTAGTTATGGGTTATTCCAATTATTGAGGGTTGAATTAACATCACAAAAACATGCCTGTATAATTTTTACCCCCTTAAACCCCACTTTTATATTGTAAAACTGGGGTTTACAGGGGGTATACATTATGTTTCTTATTTTTGCTCAAAAACTCATTTGAACTGCCTCACCAAGGCGGTTCTAAGGAATACCCGCAATCTATGTTTTGAGCAGAAATATGTAAAATATCAGAGTTTTCTGATCTGAAAATTTTCAGATTTTGGAGGTGAATTTTTCTATATATTTGAATAGGCTTGTTTTCCTAATGTACAGAAAAGTGCATGGTGGGAACACAAAATTACTTTCAACTATCTAAGGTGTTTGAGCCATCAGTGTTCCAGTTATCAAAGTTGTACTGTATGATTTAGTTGAAAACAAAAAAGAAACTTTATCTAGACCTACCGTTATGTGAATATGTTCTTTGATAACCTTTCATTGACATCTCAGAAACCCACAAAATAGATACAGGACTGACTATCCCAATAGCTGGCCTCGGTGGCTCAGTTGGATGTGCCGTCCGACTGGAGACCAGGAGGTCGCAGGTTCAACCCCCGCCTAGGTAGGCAACATTCTTTCGTGGAGATTGATCATGAAATATTTTCTACGGTCATTCTCTCCCTTCCGCTGAAATATTTGGTGGCCTGTTCATCAGTTTGGATGGAGTATAAGTAAAATTATGGATTTTACCTGTTTTAAGACTCTCCATTGAAACTTCTTCAATGCCATGGTTCTTTGCCCACTCACTTGCTCCCTTTCCAACCATTATACTGTCAGAAACAAGACATGAGTCAGATAGCTCCAGATAAGAGGGCTATCCTGAGAAATATTTTTCTTATTTCTCAATAAAAACCAATGGTGTAGGTACTCATTAGAAGCACCTCACCAAGGTGCTGCTAGTAAGTACCCACTACATACATGTTTTAAGGGAGAAATAAGGAAAATATTGGGACTTTTAGATTAAAAAAAAAAAACACACAACTTACCTTGGCTGTGAGATGCATTTTAAAGCTTTGTATTTAAGATGGTATTTAGAAGAATTTCTATCACTTTTGCAAAAAAGTATGCACAATATGAGTAAAGAATCCTCACGCTATATGTGAACAGCAAAGAAACAGGTCAACCTGCAGAGAGCCTACTCTGTGAGTTGCTATGTACCCACTATTACTACAGTAGCTCACAGAATCACATGAGACACTTGTGTTAGTCGTGATTCAGAGATATGGGAACATTCACACATGATACAGAGCACCATATCACGGAAACATACCTATATAATTTTGACCCCCTTAAACCCCTCTTTCATATAGTAAAGCTGAGGTTTACAGGTTTATACATTATTTTTCTTGTTTCTGCTCAAAAACATATATTGTGGGTACTTGTTAGAACTGTCCCAGTGAGGTGGTTCTAATGAGTACCCACAATTTATGTTTTGAGCAGAAATATGAAAAATATCAGAATTTTTATCTGAAAACTTTCAGTTTTTGGTGGTGAAATTTTCAATATATTTGAATAGGCGTGCTTTTCGTAATGATCAGATCTGCAATGTCAGGCTGCAAGACATTGTCACCACCAGGTCCAATGAGCTACTTGTGCGGCTCGGCATTGAGGATCTGGACCTCATTCTGAAGGAGAGAAGACACCGATGGTATGGACATGTAGAACACTGCAATGATGCAGTCGACAACCTTTGACATACAGGTTGATGGAAAACAAATGGCCCAAGATGACATGGAAGCAGCTGACAGAGAGGGATTGCAGAGAGTGGAAGCTCTCGGCTCGGCTATCAACCCTCATGATAGACATACCTGAAGATCTGGTGTGAGATCTGCCATGCGTGCAGCAAGCCAGCTATCTGGAAGGGGGCCCACTAATGTGGATGTTGCCCCTGTACCTGCACGTTAATCAAAAACCTGATTATGATATGATATGATCCTATTATTATAATAATGATAGGCAAACAATTCACATGAAATGCCAAGCCTTATTTTTTCTAAACATTTTTTATTTTTCAGAGAAAATGAGGATTGATATTTCATTTCACTCTATCCCTTGTCCTGCTGAATAAATTAAGAATCCACGCCCACTTCTAATTTTCAGCCACTCAGATTACTTGATCCAAATTGTTGCTATAAAGTCACATACTTAATGGCAAACAGTGCAGAGCCAGATCAGTTGGCTTCTTTGGAAGCCAACTGATCTGGATCTACACTGTTTGCAAAGGCAGGGTATATCTGGGTTCAGCAGGACAAGGGTTCAGTGTCAGTTAACTACTATAATAGCAATTATGTTACCAAGCACATTGGAGGAACAAATGATCTGCATTTTGGTTTACCTGTTCAAAACTAAATTCTTTAGATATTTGTTTTGGAGAATCAAACATAAGGTGATACAGGGAAAATTTCACACAAATGACGACTAAGCTTGCATACATGTATAAAAAAGAATTTATGAAATTTGAAAAGTGCTTCACCAGTGGTGGTTTAGTCTAGCTATTATTCATTAATAAATTCACCATTTTCCCCTGATATCAGTATCAAAGGGGCAAACATACATCATACACAACAGTGGAAAAAGACTATAGAGCTTTGCAGGAATAGGCCTGTTCAAATCGCTTTATAGTCATTTTTATTATTTTTTTTTTTTGTTGTTGGTTTGATGAAAAATAGAATAAGATCGGAATATGTACCAAGAGTGAAAGTACTTTTTGTACTGGTTTTTGTCAGAGCGAAATGGAAAATGACAGCAACTTACGATTTGAATGGGCCCTTTTCACAAAAAAAAATCTATAGTCTTATTCACTGTTTTATAGACGTAGGTTTCCCCCCTTAAGCATACTGATTGTATACAGTTTACTTACCAAGGAGGTATTCTCCCCAGTGACATAGATTCTTCCTTCTGACATTCAATAAGCTTCTTAGCTACCAAGACTGGGTTCTTGATTTCTGTAAAGATTGTATTTATTTTACTTCAATTACACAGAAAGCTCAGTAAACTTACAAACGCATTCTCAAAGGTGCACATGTCGGTATTTAGTGATCATATGTCATGTAGAAGTTTGCAAAGGAATTTAGGCAAAGCAATGGCTCGTGGATATTATGTTCATGTTGCTTTTTTTCTTTTTGTCCAAATATTTTGGGAAGTAAAGAAAGCAGTTCATTCATTTCAACATTTTATATTACTTTGCAAGCGAAGTATTGCAGTCAAAAACACAAATACTTAGCCCAACTGACTACCAGGTAACATTCTTTAAAGTTAAAGCTCTCATTGAATGGCAATAGTGCAGACCCAGACAATGTTAGTGTAAATATGGTACAAACCTGATATTGCACCAACTGCTCCAAACAGTAAAGTTTTTCCATCCATAATACTGGCATCACATTCCACTAACCCATCCAGAGTTAAGTTTGACCCTGTTCCAGCATTGGTACACTCTGCATTCTGAAAATTAACCCATTATAGTCTGGAGACCCCTAAAAGGCTATTTGGCAAACAATGCAGACCCAGATCAGACGCTGCAGAATGTGGCGTCTGATCAGGGTCTCCACTGTTTGCAAATAGCTAAAACATTTTTCTCTAGGAATATCTAAATTACATGGCTTAACATATCTAAAACTGAAATTAGAGTCTTCCAATATATAATGTGGGGGAGTTCATTCAGACTACAATAGGTTAACATGACCCATGACCATGTCAAGTACACTGGAACCTCTTTAGATCTCTTTCTAACATGGTTCATTGTAAGATGGTTTCATATATAAGACAATTTAAAGATGGACCCCAAAAGTGTTGTATCCAAAAACAAATATACAGATTATATAGAGAAATGATCATTAATGATCATTTTTCTATATAATCAACATATTTTTGTTTGGATACAACATGATTATTTACCAAACACAGTTTTTGCTTTGGATCCCAGCAATAATGTTATAATGAGGTTGTGTTGTAATATGTAGGCTTCAAGGAGAATAGATTCACTTTCAAGGGAGATAATTGTATCAAAATTGTTTGCCTCTCTTCTGAAATGGGGTCTTCTCTAAAAGATAAGAATTCGCTTTCCTTTGGAGCAGACCCTTGGTAAATTTACAAGGAAGACAACTTTTGTGACTTCCTGTTTGCTTTCCTGCACACAAAGTCCCTTCTGAAAAGTAGTCTACTCTATAAAGGAAGAATTTGCCCTCAATGAGAGCAAATTCTTTCTTTTTAGAATAGACCACATTTCAGAAGGGAACCAAAAACAATTTTGAAAAAGTTTCCTCCCTGTAAATGTATCTGGGAATGGATAGGCATCCAAAGAAAAGAACTCATTTGCATTTGGGGCTACCCTTAAAGGAAAATGGTTGCTCCCTCTGGGAGCGAATTCTTTCCTTTCAGAGAAGCCCTCATTTTTGGAAGGTTTCAAATACCAGGGAGGCAACTTCACATGTGCAAAGGTTGTCTTCCTTTGCAAAATTGCAGCAATTTATTTCAAGTGTATCCAATCATCTTAAAAAAGTTCTGCATACTGTAGAAGCTAACACAGTAAAAACTTTGATGAAACCTGCATGGACCTGCATACTAATATAGGCTTTTGCATTTTGTATGTTTGATAAACTCTCATTTTACCTGATGTGGCAAAGAACATTGGGCACATTTACATAGCCTGACCCATAGGAGGCTGGCATGTATGGGGTTTCTAATGCCTAAAATAGCCAAAAAGTCAAAGTAGACTTGACAGACATTGTCAATAAAGACAGTGTCTGTCAAGCCTACATTGACTTTTGGGCATATAAGAAACCATAAGTGCCTGACCCCTATGGCCTGATCACAGCCCGTCCTATTCCTATGCAAAATACTGTTTTGATTTCAATGCCAACAAATGCCTTAGATCTCCTTGCCAATGATTACTCAAAATACATGTATGTGCATGTTGATTAGGTTTATTCATTATCATAGTTTTTCAAATTAGCAAATAATTGCTCACACATTTTACTTGCACATTTACAAATATCTTAAGGGTAAGCGGTACACTTTTAGGAAGGAAAGTCCTTCAAATTTCCAAAAAGGGTCTGCTCTAAAAGGAAAAGAATTTGCTCCCCTTTTGGGGTAGACCCCTTTTCAGAAGAGACTTGGAGTGCAGAAAGGAAGTCAAAGTTGTTTCCCTTTTATAAAATTGGCAGAAAATCTACCAAAAGTATCCAGTCCCCTTAAACTTAACCCTTGTCATGCTGAATAAATTAAGATGCCACACCCACTTCTAATTTTCAGCCAATCAGATTACTTGATCCAGATTGTTGATATAAATTTACATACTTAATGGCAAACAGTGCAGATCCAGATCAGTTGGCTTCTTCAGAAGCCAGCTGATCTGGATCTACACTGTTTGCAAAGGCAGGACATATCCAGGTTCAGCAGGTTAAATTTTAATGTTTTTGGCATTAACTAGAACACTTTAAAGATCTTACTAGTTACTACTGGTGTATTTACATATACTTCAAGCTCAATTTTGATGGTTTTGCCTTAAATGTTAAAACACAAGTTAAAAACACTTTTGCTGTATTTAGCCTTTAGAAAAGTCTGGACAGATGGGCCTAAGAAAATAAGGTGGACCCAGCTCAAACTGCCCCAAGGAGAAGTTTGATCAGGATCTACACCTTTTTGCTATTGGCCTATTGCATCATCACATTTTAGACCCATCACTAGGCAACCAAATGGACTTCTATAAATTTTAGGAATAAGTATGGTAAGATGTCCAAATATTTAGAGTAATTATGTTAACCATTCTGACCAAAACATAGATTTTTCCAGTGAGTGTACTAATGTAATGCTACATGAGACAGTTCATATTGATTAATCCATTTCATATAGTGGTTGCAATTCTTTTTGTCATTTTTGACACATCATCATTTTTGGAATACTGGACTGTCTAAATTCAAAGCTGCAGGAATCCATTTTGTGGGGCAGTTGCAAACCGCCACCAGATTTAACGTCACATTTCAACAATCAATTTTTCTGTTTCTATCAAGCTGATAACTACATAAACAAATAGTTTGCTAACACTGATAACTTATAACATATAAGCCTTATACACTCTGATGCTTATAAATAGCAATTGAATATACAAAACCATAGAAAACATCAAACTTTTGAAGAAATAAGATTTTTATCATACTGAGTACAATATCCACAGATGAACAAAAATTACGAGTATATAAATACTCCAGTAAAATGCGCCAAATCTAGGGTGTTGGATAACAAGTGTAACCCAAGCTGTGGTCCTTCTAAACACCAAACAGAACCTTTTCCACCAAAACAACCGAAAAGGGGCTATCAGGCTTGTCCTGGTTTCATTAAAATGTTATCTATACCAAGTCACCAAATCTGCAAAATGTTAAAGAAAGGTCAGTGGCAGATGCCTGGCTTTCTGCTCTCAGATTACATTTTACAAGTTGTATAATATTTACATGTGGCTTTTTTTGTAATTTCAGCGTAAATCCAAATCAGTCCTAAAGGTCTGTAGAACTCCAGGCAACCGCCCACATTAGCACTCTCAGTGCTTTGATTAATATCTGGTGTAAAAGGATTAAGCAAAAATGTCAAACTTATACATGTATTACCTCTAACACTTCAACTGCTAGTGCAACTACATCAACAGCTGATCCACCAGATCTTAGCAAAGATACTGCCTGAAAAAAGAGTAATAAAATCAGGTTAGAACTTGATAGGTTGGTAAATGTTTTTAGCAGAAAACATTCTGAGATACTTTCTGAGAAGGCAGAAAGTAGGGCCTGACATTTCATACACATAAGGATACACTAGCAGTTTACAAGAACGAGAAAAAAACAAACAAAAAAAATATCACTATTATTTTGTCATCTGATGAATGTACCCTATTTAAAATATATATCGCTCTGCCAGAAAAATGCCCAGAAATTTCACCTATTTAACATAAATAAATGTTTGGGTACCCATCTAATCATTTGTCTCCAGATAAGACACTTTTTTTCTTACAAAGTAGTATTGATATTTTTTTTCTTATTCCTCCACAAAAACATGTGTGAAGAATACTTATTAGAGGCTGCTAACACTGCATTTTCCTGCTTTCCAAACATGAAAAACAGGCTTTTCAGTAAGAGTAGCCCCGTTTGAGAAGTGATTTAGATAGCAGCACAGTAAATTCTGTTTTGAGGGAATGGTCTGTCTTTGAAAAGGGAGGTAAATATACTCAGCTAAGAGTACTCTCCCACTGTGGTGTAGCCCTTCACCTTAAGGGAAACTGATATACTTTCAAGAGAGACAACTCTGATAAAATTGTTTTGCCCCCTTCTGAAAAGGGGTGTATTCCAAAAGGAAAGAATTTGCAAAGGAGGTGGGTTTGGAGGTTGGGGGAGGGGGGAGGGGGAGAGAAAATGCTTTCTTTTTGGAATACACCCATTTTCTGAATTACTTTGGGTGCAGGAGAGCATATAGGAAGTCACAAAAGTTGTCTCCCTTATAAAACAAGAATTCCGCGGAAGGCGTCATCGCACCTGCTGGGGCAAAAGTCACAGGAGCCACAATCAGAACGTGGTTATTAAATAAGTTTATTTCATTCTTAGCAGTGCTTACTTGGAAAACTGGGTTGAAAAAAATGTAGACAAAGTGTCTAGTGGGGCACATATATTCCAGGCCAGTCCCATTCCCTCTAATGGCTATATCTTCAGCACTGACTTTTCGTATCATACAGCCCAATGATAATGGAACGTTGACGTAAAATGTGTAAAAGTCACTGGAGCATGAAATATAGGTCAAGGTCACGGGTCAAGGTACCTGCTAATTCAGTACATCAAGGAGACGCACAATGCAAGGTATGGTGGTTGTAGGCCTTATAGTTGAGGAGTTATCAAACATCAACGTAAAATGTGTCAAATATAGGTCAAGGTCACCGGGTCAAGGTACCTGCCAAGCTAGTGCAATGAGGTGAAGCACTATGCAAGGTTTAGTGGCTGTAGGTCTTATATTTGAGGAGATACTGAACATCAACATAAAATGTGTCAAAGTCACTGGAGTGCACAATATAGGTCAAGGTCACCAGGTCAAGGTACCTGCCGAGTCAGTACATCGAGAAGAAGTGCTATATTAGGTTTGGTGGTTGAAGGCCTTACAGTTGAGGACATATGGAAGGGTGACGTAAAAGGTGTAAAAGTCAATGAAGCGCGAAATAGTCCGTACATTGAGGAGAAGCACTATGCAAGGTTTGATGGTTGTACGCCTTACAGTTCAGGAGATATTGAACGTTGACGTAAAATGTGAAAAAGGCACTGGAGCGCAAAATATAGGTCAAGGTCGACGGGTCAAGATACCTGCCGAGTCAGTACATCTAGGAGAAGCACTATGCAAGGTTTGGTGGCTAGAGGTCTTACACTTGAGGAGATCTGGAACATTGACGTAAATTATGTCAAAGTCACTGCAGCCAAAATATAGGTCAAGGTCACCAGGTCAAGGTATCTGCCAAGTCAGTACATTGAGGAGAAGCACTTTGCAAGGTTTGATGGTTGTAGGCCTTATAGTCGAGGAGATATCGAACGTCGACGCAAAATATGTCAAAGTCACTTGAGCGCAAAATATGGGTCAAGGTCACCGGGTCAAGGTACCTGCCAAGTCAGTACATCTAGGAGAAGCACTATGCAAGGTTTGGTAGTTATACGCCTTATAGTTGAGAAGATCTGGAACGTCAACGTAAATTGTGTCAAAGTCAATGGAGCACAAAATATAGGTCAAGGTCACTGGGTCAACATACCTGCCAAGTCAGGAGGTCAGGGAGATGTGTCATGCAAGGTATGATGGTTGTTGTAGAATTGTAGTTGATTAGAATACTAACTTCGACGTAAATGTCGAACTTCGACATAACAGAACTGTTAACAGACAGACGGACGGATGAACGGACAGACGAATGGAAAAGCGGGCACCTATGTCGCAAAGTCGAGAGGTCAGGGAGATGTTTCATACAAGGTTTGATGGTTGTTTAGTTTTGTAGTTGATTAGAATACGAACTTTGACATAAATGTCGAACTTCGACATAACAGAACTGTTAACAGACGGACAGACGGACGAACAAACAGACAGACGAATGGAAAAGTGGGCACCTATGTCGCAAAGTCAGGAGGTCAGGGAGATGTTTCATGCAAGTTTTGATGGTTGTTTAGTCTTGTAGTTGATTAAAATACTAACTTTGACAAAAATGTCGAACTTCGACATAAATGTTGACAGACGGACGGACGAATGGACAGACATACGGAAAAGCGGACGTCTATGTCACAAAGTCAGGAGGTCAGGGAGATGTTTCATGCAAGGTTTGATGGTTGTTTAGTCTTGTAGTTGATTAGAATACTAACTTTGACATAAATGTCGAACGTCGACATAAATGTTGACAGACGGACGGACGGACGGATGGAAAATCGGACGCCTATATCGCACCCTGCTACAAGCAGGTGTGATAAAAACAACTGTATCCACACCTCCTGATTATGGGAATACCTGTTTACATGCCTCTGCACACACTTTCCTGTATTCTTTTTCCTTTGATGGTGAGTGGTACCCAGCACCTACAATTTATATTAATTAACTGTGTTAATATAATGAGTAAGGCCCAGAGCTCTAGATAAGAGGGCTATCTGGATAAATATTTTTCTCATTTCTACAACATGTGATACTGCTTTGAAGCATCTGGTTATGTTCTTCTAATGTGTACCTACAGCATTTATTGTGCAGAAATAAGAAACAATATTTTTATGTAAGTAAAAAAAAAAAAAAAGAAAAAGAAAAAGAAGCCTTATCTAGAGCTCTGAGGCCACTGTTTGGTGTGATCAGCCAATTAAGGCTATACAGTAATTATTCTACCATACTTACCCTAAATATTTGGACACCTTACCATACTTGTTCTAAGATTTGAGTGATCTCATTACTACTTGCTGATGTTTCTAAAAACTAAACAGTGTAGACCTGACATGACATCACATTCTATGGCAGCTGATCTGAGTTTAAACTGTTTTCTCATTAATTTCAGTCCAAAAATTTAGACATTTTAGGCATACTTAGACAGGTAACAGACAGTCAAATGGCCTTGCTCAAAATTTAGGACAAGCATGGTAAGGAGTAGCCTGGCAATCAGGCCCTGCATTTAAGTCATTCTAATAATAAACAAGGTACACAACTACAGTAAACCTATAGAAATATGTATTATTATTTGCCCCTTATCTAAAGTTAAATCAGACATTACTTGAGAACATTATATTAATGTATATGTTTTGCAGTTTATTAGTGAATTTGTTTTATGAAACTGCTCTATTTAACAGACTGATACCAGTCTAGGTAAGGAGTTACGATATACAAATATTTATGGCAAATACAGAAGTCTGGTTAATACTTTCATAACTGAAGTATCCAGATCTTTATGATTATGTTTATATAAGAAATGTTAACTTGTTTCCATTGAAAATCCTAAAAATTAATATAAAGAGAACCTGTAGTTGTGCGTGTAGCAGAAATAAGCCATGACAGAAATTTAGTCAAGCTATCTGTCTACCAGACACTAAACAAAAGGACAGCAGACATAAATCATATAAGAAAACTTAAATTTAACTGGACTTATCAATTTATGTTTGAGTATGGAAAGGTTGGCTTTGCGATTTTATGTCATGATGTTTTTCCAAGCTCAACTAAATTTGCTTTATCAGTAGTTGGGAAAAAAACATGTATAGTTTGTAATAATCTATCTTTCAATCTGAATGTTCACTTTCTTTCTACCATAACTGCAGTGGTTCTTATTCAACCATTACTAACTGGGATCCGGTGTTCAAGGATGGACCACAAAGGAGCGATTTTGTCTCGGGGAGCTTTAATCTGCACAGGGTATGTCGCTCCTTGCACAGTCAAGAATCTTGCACTGTATAAGACAAAATCTGTCCTATCCTCACAAACTATATATTAAACTATATATCAAATTAAATGTGGAAGAATGTCCCAATTGATAAAACAAAAAGAAAACAATTTTGTTTAGCTGAACCCGGGACCTGAACCCCTAAATTCCCAGCAAATATGACAATAAACTAAATGTTTCTGTATGAAACATGCATTTAGGTAAAGTATGTTCTAGTTGTCCTTATGAATTTGTCTAGTGAAGAGGAAGAAATACTCTAACCAATGTGCACCGCAATTATCCCATGAACAGGTGCTGCTGTCGAATTCATGATCCAAGTTCTACTTTCGCTTTGACCGGAAATAGTAATTTGGACGGGTTCTGATATTTTTGTTTTGATTCGAACAGGTAATTATTGAATGACCGTCTGACATTTTAATGATGGGATGCCTAAACACCGGAAAGACACAAAAAGACGCACTAAAGGCGCAAAAAGACGATAAAATATACCAAAAAGACCTATTTTATGTATTGACAGGCTAGTAAATATATGTTATTAACGTATAATTAAAAAGATAAACGAGACTTACCTGTAAGTTGAAGTTTGATTGGAATTCTACTTCATCGCTGTCGGGAACGGAGAAATCACATAAGATAGCGCAAACTATTAAAAATGACTTTATAGACTGACTAGTCACTCGCCACTCTGTAATGCACCTTTAATGATACAACTGTCAATGGATTGATCGATAGGTTTATTATAGAATCGGGCAAATGTTTCGGCCGATGACCATCCAACTTTAGTCAGAATTAAATATTATGTCCATAGGAACTCCGAATCTAGCGGCCGCCGACGTTGATGCGGATCTGGTACTATGTGCCTGAAATACGTCAGTATCAATTCCACTGTTTTTCATAACACTTTTTATCCATCTAGACAACGTATCTGTTGATACGTGTTGGTGGGGCTTCTGATAACTGCAAGCAAATGGTCGTAAGATCTAATCTGTTTTGTCATTTCAATGCATTTCATAATATGTTTCACAATGCAAAGATCTTTATCATGATAAGACTGGAATGAAATTGTTGACAAATTTTTTCCAGGTTTACTCTGCTTTAATAATGAATCTATACAGATTTCGACACTGCTTTCCAAAAAATGGATATTCTTTACCGATAATCTATGTAGAGTTTGAATCCTCTGGCCCGATAGTACAGCCAACGAAATAGTTATCTTCAATGACAAATTGCGTAATGTGATATTATCCAGTTGAATCGATTGTAGAAACCTAAGAACAGTTCCAGCCGGCCACGATTTGCTGTACTTAGGAAAACTAGGTCTTTTGTTGACTACACCTCTCGTAAACCTTTAAACTAAGTTATATTGTTATTTGTTTTGGTTCTCCAGGAAGACATAATGTTGTCTGTAGTTGTTTCTGGAAGTGCATAACTAAAGATCATGATAACAGGCACATGTCCCAGATATTGTGAGTTTCCTGCGGGTGTTCCGGTAACGCTAGAAGCTGTTTGTTTTATGTAGAAATACAGGTGCACTGATAAGCATGTTCATGGCGATTGAAAAGTACGTCTGTTTTGACCAATTTGGCATTATAAGAAAAGCCTTGACTTGCTCCTGTGACAACTTCTGTAGTACAGGGGAATCAGGCTGACAGGACAAAATATATAATTCTTAAAATTTGTCCAACAAATTGAAAATGCAGCAAAAGCTTCAGATTCTGGTTTCCAAGACACATACCTATGAATTTTGCAATTTAACCAAGACGCAAATAAGTCAATATCTAGTTGAAATTGTAAGTTTGCGATAACATCAAGAAAAATACACTTCTGCAGCATCCATTCTTTCTCATGTACAAAGTTTCGACTTTCGTAATCAGCGACAGCGTTTGCAGAAGTTGGAATGTGACTAGCTGACAGCCAAATAGTTGTTTCATAAAATTTGGCGGGCTACAGTGTTGCATTCGTGGGATCTAGTCCCACCTTGTTCACGTATATAGGCAACTGCGGTCATTGAGTCCATTAATAAATGGATATGGATGGTTTGCATTGAAGAACAAAGAGATTACAAAGCAAAATAAAGCAGCTTTGAGTTCAAGAGCATTTATATGCGACGTGGCCTCACTTGCTCTCCATTCTCTCCCTGCTCTGACATTCTGAGATTTACAATAATAACCGTAACCTCTTGTACTAGCATCACATTTCTATAATAAGGTCAGTCTGACCACGGGAAAAGGCATGTATGCATGAACGATGTTATTTTGCCACCATATGATATCTTTGATATAATCTTTTCAGCCTTGTCAGATGTCAGAGATATTCTCATATTTATTGAATCTAAAACAAATCCCAGGAAAACTATCATCTGTGAAGGCTGAAAAACTGACTTGTCCGGATGAATGACGAAACTATTTTCTGTAGCAATGAAACCGTAGCAATTATATTGTTCTGGCATAATTCAGCTGTACCGCCTTGTAAATAGCTATCATCTATAGTATTAACACAACTGACTGGTGCCTTTCTTCTCTTAGTCGAGAAAAAACTGGCTTTAATAGTTTAGTGAAACATCTAGGCGCCTCAGAATACTTCAAGGGACAACAGGTGAACATATAGAAATTATTTTTCCACTGAAATTTTAGGTACTTCTGATGGTGTGTAGCCACTCTTACGCAATAATAGGCATCCTTGAGATCTATACTGGCCATGTATTAATTTTTTGTCTTCATTTTTGTGGTACAGTATAGCGAATCCAATTTAAAATGATTGTATTTCACGAATGTGTTTAATTCTTTTAAATTCAAAATCATTCTATGAGTGCCATCATTTTTTAGGCCGCAAGAAAATTGGAGAAATGAACTGGTCATATTCATGACCTGAGTCACCTGTCACCTGATCTTACAATAACTCATTTCCCTAAAAGTTTTGCTGTTCAGAATCAATAGCTGCAGCTTCCTCAGCCGAAAACGGATGCTGCTTTGTGAGGCACAATTGAGAGGGCTTGCAATTGAAGTTGAGTTCAAGCCCCGACACAGTGTTTAAAATTTCAGTGTCATAAGTAATTGCCTGCCATTCATTAACAAATTGGCTCAATCTGCCGCCATTAAAATGTAACACTTTTCTGTTTTTCTTCGTTTTTGCAGTCAGTGACAAAAGTATCAAAATCATTTAAAATAGCACTTACTTTGTTGGGCGTTTCTGGCAGATTCACATCTTCTTTTGACCCTGCTTCTCTTAATAGGAGTGGGGCTTTCTGGGGAAGTGAAATCTTCCTCTGTAGGGGCCTCGGTCCCTCGTATACCAGTTTTTTTTTTTATCCATAATCTCTCCCTAGATTGGATGCCTGACGAAGTTCCTTCGAAGTTTTCGAGAGATCGTCACCGAAAAGAAGTGACGTCACAGGGACGTTGCTGTCAAAAATAATGAGTTTTCATGAGTCGACAGTCTATCATGTTGCAAAATATAATTACATCTTATATTCGAGTTCTATTCCTGTAAAAATAATACAATTATTTTACATTAGATCTAGTTTTTGACAGCTTGCGCCCTCCGACTACATTTCTAAACTAGTCTGTTTTACAAAAGTTTAAGTGTTTAAGTGTTTCTCAAGATTCGAGCTGTTAAAAGATTGCAAAATGTCTTTGTTTTTATTATTATTATTATTATTATTATTATTATTATTATAACTACTACTACATTACTTGAAAAGGGTATTGCAATCAGGAAACCCGCATGCTATACACTCAAAAAGACGCACAAAAGTAGGCCAAAAGACGCAAGAAGATGGCTAAATGACGATAAAATATGATATATGACAAACAGAAGAATTATGACAGACTAATAAGACTACGCGGATGCAGAGGCTGATAAAAAAAAAAGAAGACCAGATATATCAGCGTACAGCCATAGAAGATTTTTTTTTTTTTTTTTTATTTTCCAATATATAGTTTTGTGTCTGTAAAATAACTACGAGTATTCTTAACGCTTAGCATGCCGGATAAAAATTCCGCAGACGACATTTTATTATTATTATTATTATTATTATTATTATTATTATTATTTTGCGTATTTCTTTCGAGGAAATAGGACTTAACATTGCCGACGCCTATTTTCTAGGAAAATAAATAAATAAAAAAAAGAAAAAAAAATCATCAGTATCGTCAGCTGAATTAGTCCAGAGAGTGGTAAAGGTTAAGTAACGACAATAGCCCCTCGGATGATTTTTTCCCAACATATCAAATATCTCAAATACCCGTAAAGGGGTTTCGTTTGCATCAGACAGGGTTAATTTCCTATGCCAGAATGAACCTAGTAAAGACCCAGATTATGCTGCGCGTCCGTGCAACCTTATCAGAACCTTCTCTGTACGTGGAGATATTCCACCGGAATGCAATCGAATGCAGTCGTTCTGTTGTGGCAAAGCAAAGGCCATAGACAATTATTGCGCTGATGAACATGACTGATCGGACACCTGCAGCACAGGCCCTGATCAGACTACGAGGATGTACCGTTTGGTGTGGACCATTAATACAACATATAATATTTATCAAGTGATTGGTCGATTGTTCAGTGCTTGTAAAAATGAAATAAAAAGTGTGCCTAGTGAAGACTCAGATCAGTCTGCACTTCCATAGTCTGCTTAGTCTTCTGATCTGATGTGCAGACTGGTGTGACTCTCCACTCAGCCCACGGATAATTTTGTAGGACTATTGCTGTGCGCCGGCTCATATGATATTATTTATGCCGGGAACAGATAAATAAGTCAGTACTAAATTCCCCAATATTATATTCCCCTTATTGAGCCTCTACCTGTTTATCTGTCATTGACAGAATACCAGGTTTTATTGCTCCCTGTCTCTTATCAGAGATAAGGCTAATGACCCAGACTCCAGATTTAGTGAGATTACCACACCTTTTCAAATAACCGGGATTACTGGACTTTGTTATAAGCGCTCTAAATATTAATTCTGAAAATGTGTCTTCGGGGCAGATGCGGACAGCAAAGGCCCGCGCAGTCTATGTAGGATTTACGTTATCTGATCAAGGTCTTTGTTGTCCGCATATGCGCCGATGACACTTTTCTCTTGACGTGAAATCTTAATTCACCTATTTCTATAGTTTATTTTATTTGAACCGTGTCGTAATGTTCAAACGTGCCTTTAGGCATATGCTTACCGTGAAGGTTAAGATCAGCATGTGGATTTTTTTTTTTTTTTTTTTTTTTTTTTTTGCACCTTTTTGTTCATTTATTGCGTCTTTTTGCGGATGTAGCATGTGCGTTTCTTGTTAGCCAGAACTTTTAAACTGACGTATTAATAATAAAAAAGCTTTTGTAATCATTTTAACGCCTTAAATTACAGGAAACACTTCAACATGTAAAACAAACATACTTTTTTTTTTTTACAAATGTTGATGGGAGGCGCTAGTTTTTGCTATCTTCTTGTGTCTTTTGCTCCTTTTTGCTCATTTATTGCGCATACCTGTACTTATTTTACAGGCATAAAACGTGAATATAAGATGTAATTATATGCTAAAACATATTCTTTAATATACTATCAACTGATAAATTGGTTCTTTTTGCTATATTTTTATTGTCTTTTCGCGCATTTTTTGCGTCTTTCCTCTCCTTTCCGTTGTTTAGGCACCCCTTTAATGACGTCATTGTTGCATTGTGGGAAGTGTACGTGGCATTTTTGTGTAGGAACATTTTATCACGGAAGTTACACTGAAAAAACTACGTGTAATCTGTGATATTGTTAAGTTTTCATCATCAGGTTTGTTACTTTACCATTTATGTGTATTTTTACATACGAGAATATTGACGATTTATCCACAGCGGACTTAAAAAGGCGATTTTAATAAGCACATGTCATTTGACATTTGAGTTGGATACGAATACTTTTTATGTTGATAGCCCTAAAAAAGTGTAGGGGCACAAAATTTCGTTTATACATCATCTCCTTCATGATCAAATGATTTATATGTTTGCAACATGAAAGTGGATTTAAGAATGAATGGAAATAGGTGAGAATAATGCGCCGAAACGAGTTTGATATGTTTCGTACTTTTATGTTCGTAGCCAGGATAGTTCGTACTTATTTCTGGGTGGAACACAAAGTACGGATTTCGCATAGACTGTGCAGAGGTTTTGAAGGCTTTTAAAGCCAAGACAAAGTTCAAGCAATGATTTGTCCATGGAGGACCATCTGCACACTGAATTTTTCAAACAGGGTCATTTGTAATTTAGATTGACAATTGAAACCTAAGTTTTCTTTCATTTCTCTGGATCAGAATCAGAATTTTTATTGGTAATATCTCCAGTGACATTCAATTCACCAGGACCTGTTATATGGGTAATTAGTCCCTAGCTCTCACCAAAAAGGTAAACTTAGCCATGCCTACCACTGCACCTTCAGCAGAGGAGATAATCAAATCTGGAAGGGCATTCCAATCTCTAATGGTTTGATGAGTGATGATTTCTGCAACGCTTAATAGAGGGGATACAGTTGCCTGTTGGGATGCTTGATGCTGTCTTACACCTTAGAGAGTCAGATGTATGCTGTTGTCATTATTGCCAAGCAATTTTACTGCAAGATCTTAAGTTCTATTTATTATTTTTAGTTCTGTCTGTCCAGGTGTGAGTGTCTAAGAGATTAGATTTTTGCATCTACTGTATTTTCGACCATTTTGCTGTGCTTGCGTCTGAAATACCAAAGAAACCAAAGCTTTGTTTTGTATTTCCCAGAAACTGCCATTTTTTGTGGGGAAAATGGTGCTGTCTACCAGTGCATTAAACAAGTTAAGTCAAGTTTAGCAAAAGAATTAAATGACGTACTAATCAGAAACCACGCAGAAACTGGTCATGTAAACCATATCAGCTGCAATTAAGAACACATGTTATCGAGTCAGAATAGTGTCACATCTTGCATTTTTTGTATGATTGGTCACACTGGATAAATATAATAAGATAAAGCAACAAGAACATTCAGAATAAGCCCTTAGTTCAAATTTTTTAAGACAAACCTTAGCTTGCATGTACTTTGAAAACTGCCAAAAATATAACATAACCCATGGTTTTGCTTGTGCATGTTTGCTTAACCTTGCCTCTGATAGCTGATTGTAAATAGTAATTGTAGTCTGTTGTGTTGTAATAAATTCTGATAGGACAAATTTACATAGGGGGACTCCTTCTATTTGTAACATGCATAGCTCTAGATAAGATGGGGTATCAGGTAAACATTTTCTTATTTCACTTCTAATGATAACCAACAACATATGTTTTTGTAGAGAAATAAGAAAGGTATCAATATTCTTTGGTTGGAAAAAGAGTATTATCTGAAGCTACATACATGTATGTATGAACAAGTGCTTCCAAGACTCATTTTAAAAAATTTCTAATGAGAACATTTTCCTACAAGCTTTTAACTTTTTCCTACAAAATTTTAGTTTACCTAGAGGTTGTTTTTTTATGTGTCAAAGAAAAGCATTTGTCTTACTTTTATTTGAAAATATACATGTATCTTGAGGTTACTCATTCCAATCATCTGGATGTCTGTCTTATCTTGGGCTATGCAAAGTCCCATATATAACTCTAGATAAGAATATCCAGACCAAGGTTGTTTTTATTTCTCCATAAAAGTATATGTCAAGGCACTTCTAATGAGTACCAATAACATATGATGTTTTTATGGAGCGATAAGAAAAACTATCAATACTTTTTGGTTGAAGAAAAGCATATTATTTGGAGCTTTGAATTCATTTTCAGCCAGAATATGGCTACATATCAGGAGTACATCCAGCAGAATGAAGACCGAGATGGTGTACGATTCAGCTGGAATGTTTGGCCATCAAGTCGTCTTGAGGCCACAAGGATGGTTATTCCACTTGGCACCCTTTACACGGCAGTGAAAGAACGCCCTGACCTACCTCCAATCCAGTATGATCCTGTCTTGTGTACAAGACCAACATGTCGGGCAATACTCAACCCCTACTGGTAAGTTAATGGCCTATATACATGTAGATAAACTGACTATTCATTTACCAGATTGATGGAAGTTTCAAATTTATAAAGAGTTTCTTCGAAATATTATATGTATAGAAACTTCTCTGTCAGATTTAGACTGAGAGACATGTTTTTCTGTGGAGACTACTTCACACAAGTGACTTTAAGATTGGTTTGTTTCTGATTTGCTGAGGCCGACCTTAAAAAAATGTTCTATGCTTCATTTTCTTCTTTACTTTTTGGACGAAAAACAACATCCTTTTCAAATTTAGCAGTTTTATCTAAAACAGACATTTTGATTTTTGTATTATTTTTTCTTAGATTATAGGGCACATTTCATGTAGATTGTCTTCTTGGCCTCCCTGCCAATTCACGT
Organism: Anodontia alba; assembly: GCA_964016985.1. Taxonomy (NCBI): domain Eukaryota; kingdom Metazoa; phylum Mollusca; class Bivalvia; order Lucinida; family Lucinidae; genus Anodontia; species Anodontia alba. The sequence continues at coordinate 32,609,282 of OZ024823.1, read as the reverse complement.
GAATTGTCAAACCCTATTTTATGGGAAAAATAGAAGTGTCTGGGTGCAGACTTGGGATCACAGAGTTTCAGGTTTGAATCCTGCTTAATGTGGAATTCAGCTCCTGACTGCATGGCACTTCATTTCATGATCACACTTGCATCAGCTTGATTACTAAATGATTAACCCTTCTCTTGCTGAGCACGACATGCCCTATCTTAGCAAACAGTGTTGATCCAGATCAGTTGGCTTCTGAAGAAGCCAACTGATCTGGATCTGCACTGTTTGTCATTAAATATGTGAATTTCTATCAAAAATCCGGATCAAGTAATCTGATTGGCTGGAAATTAGAAGTGGGCGTGGTATCTTAATTTATTCAGCATGACAAGGGTTAAATTACTTTAACTTAAATAATGTTGAAAGGGACATAAACCACCAGGGACATAAAGCACCAAACTGTTATCATCATTGTTGAAAAATAAGAAAAAAAAAAAGTCATCCATTTGTCATCTGCTGAATTTGCCCAGAGATTGGTAATGCATGTAGTACTTAAAATGGTCTGCATTTGACAGGAAATGAATGATGTGATATTAAGAATTAATTAATCATTCATTTTTTTTTTTCAGTCAAGTTGATTACAGAGCTAAGATTTGGTCCTGCAACTTCTGTTTCCAAAGGAACCCTGTAAGTAAACAGATTCATAGTAATACATTTAATAAACAACAACCAATAAGATAACTGAGCTTCTGTGATCTGCAGTTCTGGTGGTAATAAATGGTCTGCGTCAAGCGAAAATTTGCCTTCGAACACGCTAAAAAAATGAGCCAAAATGTGAAGATTCAGATCATCCTGCGCAAGCACAACATATCATGCGGGCCTTTGCTCTTTGTTCTTACATTATTGTTCTTATCCCATAGCTGCAGATAACAGGGGTTATCACATAATATTTTTCTTATTTCTCAATAAAAACATATTGTTGTGGGTACTCATTATGCACATGCTGATCTGGGCCTTTGCTGACTGCATACCAGTTTGTCTGAAGACACATTTTCACATTGCACTGCCCAAATGATGCTTGGCAGTGTTCCTTTACAGCTATATTTGGGGCTGAAATTGATCACAAATAGGTTGAAATACAAAATTTCATATTCCTCATACATGTTTGTTTCTTTGTTTATGTTACTTTAGTTGTAATTATTCAAAATTGACTAGAGAAAGAAAAATAGTTTCTTTTTTGTGAAATGAGTTTAGTTTGACAATTCAGATAAATATATTTCACGATGTTGCTTTAAACATATTTATTATGACTTTCATTTAACATGCAAAATACTCTATACATCAAATTTCATCATATTTTGTCACCTTAGCGCTAGAAGTCAATAACTCCTGATATATTTTAATGGCGTTATTGACTTTTTGCCCTTAGGCGACAGTTATTTTATCATATCCTCATAGCAGGCCTCGGTGGCTCAGTTGGATGCGCGTCCAACTGGTGATCAGAAGGTTGCTGGTTCTTTCATGATCATGAAATATTTTCTACGGTCATTCTCTCCCTTCCGCTGATTCAAGAAGGGCAGTTGTCAGTTCCTAGCAAAAGAATGTGCACAATACTGGTTTACCACTTAGAGGACTAAGCCTGTCCAGTAAATGTTGTGTGGTAAGGTAAACTGACCGCGCTCAACATGACCCCATTGGGTTGACTGGGCCGTAAAACCTCAACACAAACAAATCATATCCTCATAATTAAAGTTTCTCAGTTGAAATGTTAATATGTTTGCATTTATATATTCACAGTCATATGTTTACAAGTCCATTAACCCATACTGCACAATAATTTAACAAGGCATTTGTCAGCTGTGGAAATATCATGCCCTGTTCTCCAGCCAGTTATTCTTCCAGTTTTATACTTTCATGTTTACCCGACTCAATTTTATTTTAGCTGTTACAAAACTAAACCTTTATGTTATACCCTTTTGATGCAGATGACCCTCATGGGCTGACACATCATAGAAAACAGGAACTCCTCATCATCATCTTCAGTTGGTCTCCTTTCGCTCTGACCTTACAAGTAAAAAAATTCAAATTTACTGGGACAAGGAATTCGTAGCTTCAGATGAGGAGTATCTAGATAGATATATATATATTTTTTTTATTTTTTCCATGAAAATTTTTGGTGCAGTTACTCATTAGGAGTTGGACAAATACATGTAAGAAAACATCCCTTTTGGACACATAGGTCTAGATAAGGGAGGGTATCCGGAAAATAGTTTTCTTATTTCTCCACGAAAACATATGTTGTGGGTACTCATTAGAAGCGCCTCGGCGATGTGCTTCTAATGAGTACCCACAACATATATTTTTGTGGAGAAATAAGAAAAATATCGATACTTTTGAATTGAAAAAAAAAGCGCCTTAATTAGTGCTATGGGACAGTAAATTTTATTCAGATGAGTGGATGATGGTGATTCACTTGTTCATGGACAAGTAATAAATGTGAGCATTTCCACAGCCCTGAGCAGTAAAGGTTTCACCAAATAAATTTGTTTTATAGTTTCCTCCCCAGTATGCTGCTATCAGTGAGGCTCATCAACCAGCAGAGATCATCCCGCAATTCTCTACCATAGAGTACACCATCACAGTAAGTATTGAATTTCTCATTCTCTCCCTTCCGCTGGTTCAAGAAGGGCAGTTGTCAGTTTCTGGCGAAAGAATGTGCACAATACTGGTTAACTGCTTAGAGGACTAAGCCTGCCCAGTAAACGTGTGGTTAGGTAAACTGACCGCGCTCGACATGACCCCATTGGGTTGACTGTGCCATAAAACCTCAACACAAACAAAATTGAATTTCTACAGATTTTTCTTGGCACACATGTTTAGCATTTATCACTTGTATGATATGCGCAGCATAATACAAACAAGGACATTAGGTGAAAGGATACATGTCAAAAAGAAATATTTGCCTCATTGATAGCTACTCTTAATCCCTAAAGTGCCATTCACAACTGTAGCAGACAGCATTTGATTTTTTTTTATTTTTCAAGGAAAATAAGTCTTGACATTTCATGGGAATTGTCTGCCAAGCAGATGATTTACTTGAAATGTCAAAACTTAATTTCTCTGAAAAAAAAAAATTAGAATGTCGTCTGCTACAAATTTGCTCGCGCATTGAGTAAATGCTTTAGTTTGAGCAGAGCCCCTGTTTTTGAAAGGTTTCGGTTACAAAGGAGGCAGCTTCCTTTCTGCAAATTTGTCTTAGTTTGCAAAGTGGCAGCAAAATCTTCCAGTTATATCCATTCACCTTGAAGTTTATTTACATGTACTTTGAAAAAAAAAAAAAAAGATCTGAATTTAAAATTTGGAAAAAAAAATCAATGATATAAATGATTTTAGATTCATATTTGCATATAAAAGTACAGTGTTGGTGCTTCCTGTTCTGTTATTTACATAGCTGTACAAAAAATCATAAGACACAAAATATCTGTACAAAAAATTTTGAAAAGCAGTGCTTTACCTTCTAAAGATAATATCTGTTAAAATCTCTTTTTATTACAGAGTTTACCAGAAATGGCAACTCAGTCAAAATAATCTATAAATATTCCATACACATGTTAAATCTCACCAATTTCTTTATTTAATATACATTTTTTTTTTTTTGTTGCTTATTTAGTTTCTTTGAAAATTGCAATTTTCAATCTTGTCTGCCAATGGTTCATTTGAGTCCATTCTTTAAGATCAGTCATCCACAGCTGTTTTATGTCTCCTATGTTTTCCAGAGAGCTACATGTGCACCACCAGTGTATCTGATAGTGTTGGACACGTGTATGGATGAAGATGACTTGCAGGCTGTCAAGGTAGGTATTCATGCAACTTTTTAGCCAGTTTCCCTATATCTTCCACAGTGCAGTGATGCACTCATGTTTGAGAATGCTAAACCATTGACATGCTGAATTTATAGAGAAATTTAGCTCAGATTTTTAAAAAAATTATTTCCCTGAGAGAGTTTGCTTGAAATGTTGAGTCCTGATGTAAATTAAGGGGAATTGATGCTTTTTCATGGATAGCTGTGATAAATGATATACTCTAAAAGGAAGCAAATTCTTTCCTATTAGAGTGGACCCCTATTAAGAAGGGGCTTGATATGCAGGAAAGCAAACAGGATGTTACAAGTTGTCTCCCTTGTAACAAATAGCAGAAAATCTATGAGGTGTTCCCAATCCTCTGAAACTTGACTTCTGTACAGGCTCTTGAAATGTTGCAGCTTTGTTGCTGTGGTAATATGCTCTTCCAGCATTACATATTAAGTAGGCTTCATCAGCTTGTTACCTTGAGTTTAACTATGTCCAATGGTGTGACTTTCAGAACAAAAAACTTAAATATTCAGTTTCTCAGAACAGGTCTTCACTTGACCCTGTTGCCAGACATAGGATTCATCTACATGTAATCATACTGCAACATTGATGCCCCTCATATGTTTTAGTGGAGAAATAAGGAAAATATGAATAACTTTGGATTGTAAAAAGCATCTTATCAAGAGCTGTGATTATAGCTCTAGATAAGACACAATACTAGTTTTGAACAAGATTTTTCTTATTTCTCCAGGAAAACATGTTGTAGGGACTGATTAGCACATACTTTTTTTATGGAGAATTTATAGAGAAATAAGAAAAATGTATATCTGGATACAGATCCTATCTAGAGCTATGTATACTACATATTTTAAAATGTTTCAGGAATCCCTGCAGATGTCCCTCAGCTTGTTGCCACCCAATGCGCTTATTGGTCTTATTACTTATGGTAAGATGGTGCAGGTTCATGAGCTGGGCTGTGAGGGCTGTTCAAAAAGTTATGTGTTCCGCGGAACGAAGGACCTGACTGCCAAACAAATACAAGAAATGTTGGGTATAGGAAGAGGTCAAGTCCCACAGCAACAGCAGCAGCAGAAACATGGTCAACAACCACCACAACAGCAGCTTCCCTCTAATAGGTAAAAAAAATCAGTTAAGTTTTAAAGATATTTTTAAGATAGAGTAAGTTTTAAAGATCTATTTTAGATAGAGTATACAATACATCTTGAATTGTTTGTGTAAAAATGAAAATAAGGAATCAGAATTATTTCTATGGGGCAGTTCTGTCAAAATTGCTTTTTCCTGCCTTGTGAAAAGGGCTCTACTCTATAAGAATGAATTTGCTCCCTGTGAGAGCAATGAATTTGCTCCACGTGAGAGCAAATTCTTTCCTTTTAGGATAGACCCCATCCTTTCTGAAAGGGGTCTACTGTAAAAGAAAAAAAAATAAATTCTATCGTTGGTAGTTTAATTCTTTCCATTTAGGGAAGACACCATTTCAGAAGGGATTTCTGTTTGCAGGAAAGCAAACAAAGGCACAAAAGTTATCTCTCGTAAAAAAAAAAATACAGTAAAACGACCAAGTGTATTCAGTTTCCTTAGAAGGTATTTCTGTTTCAGTGCTTTTGTTCCTTATTAATATACCAGGCAATAAAATGAAAGCCAGATCAGCTGAAAGTCTATTTTTCCAGATCCATATCACATTCTCACATACCGGGCTTGTTTACTGATATCATGACATCAAAGCGACTTGTAATAATCCTGCTTTCTGAAATGCTCCAAGCTACATGTACCATTAAAGAACCATTCAAAATGGTAGCAGATGATATTTTTTATTTTTGCCTTATTTTCTCTCTCAAAAAAAAAAAAAAATACTGCTCTATTGTGACATGCTTGTAAAGGTTGATTTTTCAAGGTATTATAATAAACATGTTACATGTTTAGTAACATGATCTGATGCTCTGAATTGCAGCTGTTTCCATATCCTTAATATGGGGGCGGGGGTTTTGGAAAATGCAGCCAAATGGGGGTAGGGTTTGATATTTACCTCTGGAATCCAACATTAGCAACTGATCAAAAACAGCTTACTTGAAAATGAAAGTAGATAGCTTATTCTTCACAGTCAAGCACTGCCAAAATTTTGCACTCACAATGATCATGGTGCAGGGGTGATGGTGGGAAAATATATGTGCATGGAGATGTTTTTGCGATTTGATCAGTGGGCCATTTGAGCCGCACTTGATTGGTGTTGACAGGGCTGCATTACATATGTACAACACTAAACCAAACTTTTTTTGATCCGAAAATTTGACCATTTTTTTCTTACATCGGAAGACATTTTGTGCCCTTCCTTTACATGCTAGAGAGCTGGTGTTCTTATAATTATTACCCCTCATACTACCGTATTAAATGGTACTAAACTGAAAAATTGCGTATATTAATCTCCCGATGAGGGTCATTCAAAAAGTGTTGGACAATAATTATGCATAAATACGCTTCTGCCGTCGAAAGGATATCTTGTCTCTGAATCTCACTCAGTGCAGGTGTCTTGTGATCCTATGATCTGGAAACAGGCACTGGACATGATACAGAGCATTAGATTGTTACTATTGCAATATTGTGTAGTTATCATATTTATGTATTACAGGTTTCTACAACCCGTCCACAAATGTGATTTCAATCTGACTGACCTATTGGGAGAGCTACAGAGGGACCCTTGGCCAGTGGCCCAGGGCAAGAGACCTCTTAGATCCACTGGTGTGGCTCTGTCTATCGCTGTGGGACTTCTTGAGGTAGTTATGCCATTTCACTTGTAAATTTTATTTGGAATAATTGTACAGTAAGTAGAACAGCTTTGATCTGAATATGATGGCTCATGGTTGTTCAAAGACTGTCAAGCTTTTTACAAGCAGTTTATTTTAAACATTGCCACTAAATGAAATGCTTAAGAAGGAGTATTTGATGATAATGCTGGGATAATTTTCTCAATTTCTCCATAGTAACATATATATATATGTGTGTATTGTGGGTTCTCAATAGATTTACTTTGCGATTTGGTGGTGAAACAAGAAACATTATCTCCAGATAATCACAAAATACTTACTGGCAAATCCTCTAGTTCCCAGGCAAGACACAAGACACTCAGTTCAGCAAAAAAAAAAATAAAAAAATACTGATATATATATTTTCTTAGTTCTCCAGCAAAATGTATATTGTGGGTACTCATTAGAATGGACACATGAAGGTGATACTGAGTGTGTCAACATATATTTTCTTGGTGAATTTAGAAAAAAATATATATATCCAGGAATATCTTTGTATGGAGGAGATTGATTATTTAGAGGCTTTGCAGTCTTCTGTTGTCTGATGCATTGTCACATTTTAGTTTGTAAATCAGGGCCCAGTTGTTCAAAACTAACTATGTCGTTAGTTAATATATCGTTAAAAGTTTGATCATTAAATATATTTATAATGCTTTTAATATATGCTAATATTTTTGCTGAAAAATGTGAGGAGCTTTTGCATTTGCAAAAGCTACTCACATTTTTCAAGCAAAAATAACTGTGAATTAGATATTGTACTTACTAGAATACTTAACATTTTGACCATTAATGAGCTCCTTAAGCTAACAATGCAGCCGGCCTCGGTGGCTCAGTTGGATGCGCCGTCCGACTGGAGACCAGGAGGTCCCGGGTTCAACCCCCGCCGAGGTCGGCAACATTCTTTCATGGAGATTGATCATGAAATATTTTCTACGGTCATTCTCTCCCTTCCGCTGATTCAAGAAGGGCAGTTGTCAGTTTCTGGCGAAAGAATGTGCACAATACTGGTTAACCACTTAGAGGACTAAGCCTGCCCAGTAAACGTGTGGTTAGGTAAACTGACCGCGCTCGACATGACCCCATTGGGTTGACTGGGCCGTAAAACCTCAACACAAAGCTAACAATGCTTTGAACAACTGGGCGCTTGTGTACAGATAGAGTTCCAGATAAGACTTTTTTTTACATAAAAAATATAGATATTTTTTTCTTATTTCTCCATGAAAACATATGAAAACATATGTTGTGTGGTACTCATTAGAAGCTACTCAATGAGATGCTTCTAATGATTACACACAATACGCTTTTGTGGAGAAATGAGAAAATATCCATCTGAATACTTGTCTTATTAGCAACTGCAAGTTATGACAAAATTGATAGTCACTTGTATTCTGCTATGCCAAAAAATCTATAAAGAATTAAGCCATTGGTAAACACATACAAACAGAAGCACATGTCTTTGGAGTTTTCATATGACAAAATGTGAAAGACCATGCAGTAGACATTCTGTATTCTTCCTTTGCTTTTCAGTGCACATTCCCCAACACTGGTGCCAGGATCATGCTGTTTATGGGTGGCGCCTGTACTCAGGGGCCAGGAATGGTGGTTGGAGATGAGCTGAAACACACCATCAGGTCTCACCATGACATAGAAAAGGATAACTGTAAATACATGAAAAAGGCTATGAAGGTAAATATGGCTTTAAATAAAATACCTAGTCTTCAGGTAACTGGGGCAGTCAGATGAAAATTTCTCAAATTCTATAATTTTTACATCAAAACTACATAGTGCTAGATAAGAAGGGGTATTGGGTTCATATTTTCTTATTTCTCCATAGAAGCATGTTGTGGGATTAGAACTGCCTCACCAAGGCAGTTCTAATGAGTACCTACAAACTATATTTTCATGGAGAAATATAGAAAAATATCAATACTTTGTGGTTGAAAAAAGCAATTATCTTAGCTATAAAACACATATTGTTAGGACTGACTAGCATCTGAAAGACTCTGCAACATATGATTTAAAAAAAAAAATCTCAGTTATATTTGAAAATTATCAACTTACATAGAGAAAAAGTAAAAAAAAAAAAAAAAGAAATCAGTTAAACCAGCTTCTTGAATATCTCAAGGTGAAGGGCACCAGTATGAGTGACTCAGTATACACTCTGACTTCCCATCAGGATGGTTTGGGTTTGATCCCGAGCTGGGTCATACCCAAGAATTTCCTAGTTTGGTACTGTTAGCTCTTTGGCTGGGTGCTTATTATGAAGGGGTAGAACTGGTGGCACTGGTGTCATTATAATGTGACTGGTGGAAGTATTACATCTGTGTGTTGGGGGCATGATGCTGTAGTGAGACGAGATTACAAAAGAGTGTCAGTTCCTACTGTTACATAATTTTGTAACTTCTGGTCAGTAATGAATTTTTTTTTTCTTGCAGCATTATGAAGGTCTAGCCAATCGGGCAGCAGGAAATGGTCATGTGATTGACATCTACTCTTGCGCCCTTGATCAAACTGGTCTACATGAGATGAAGTTCTGTGCCAGATATACAGGGTAGGTAATTGCTGTATATGAAATGTAACTGTTATAATATTTATACAGGAATTTAAACAAGAGGCAAGTAGACAAACAAATTTAGTTTTAAAAAGTCACAGATTTATGAATGCATTAAATTAGAGATAAAGAAAAGACATTTTTATGTGATACCATTGTCAAACATTAGAGTGATCTTCCTCTCAGAGACAATTGTAATGAGACTCCCTCACCTGATGAGTTGTTTTTCAGATTTTTAAAAAAGGTACAAGAAAAATATTGAACCACCACATATGGTGAATGCACCGAACATACAAGTCCCTCTATATAAAAACAAAACTTCTGACATATGCCACCACCTCAGACTCAATCTGCAAATCTGCACTGTCCAGTGATGGTCTGCACAGGTTGTTAACATAGTGTTAGGACTTTAAAGATTTTATTAGTGAACAAGATAGACCCTGATCAGACTACTGTCTAAGTTGGTTGCCTGTGTCGTAAGGTCAGTTTCTATTCTGAGGGGTGATATCTTGTTGGTACTCATTATTATGTTGGGGATAAATGATTTATATATCCAGATAAATAAAACAAACTTCTTCTATGCTCCATTTATCTGGATGTATTTCTGGCTAAAGAATGTGCACAATACTGGTTAAATGCTTAGAGGATTCAGCCTGCCTGGTAATAGCTTGATTAGGTAAATTGACTGTGCTCATCATGACCCCATTGGGTTGACTGGAATGTAAAACCTCAACACATACACAAGAAAACAGTTAACTGGATGTTTGGTATATTTATCTCCAATATAACAACATACCAGCTCTCTTTAAAATACTTTACAAATTCCATTCTTCAGTCTGACAAGCTTTCTAAAATTATAGGCCCAGTTGTTCAAAGCTAACGACGTCGTTAGTTAATGATTCGTTAAAATTTACATCGAGTAATACGCAAATATGCTGAAATTTTTTGCTGAAAAAATGTGAGTAGCTTTTGCACTGCAAAAGCTACTCACATTTTTTCAGCAAAAGATATCAGAATATTGTATATTGAATTCGCTAAAATAGTTAACGAAATGACCCTTAACGAGCTTGTTAAGCTAACAACGCTTTGAACAACTGGGCCATAGTCTTTACTCTATTACAGAGGTCACATGGTGCTTGGTGACTCATTCAACACATCGCTGTTCAAACAGACATTCCAGAGGGTGTTTGCTAAAGATCAAAAAGGCGAATTCAAAATGGCATTTGGTGCAACAATAGAAGTAAAGGTATGTCAGCAAAGTTTAGACAGATTAACCCTTGTCCTGCTGAATAAATTAAGATGCCACTCCCACTTCTAATTTTCAGCCAATCAGATTATTTGATCTAGACTGTTGCTATAAATTTGCATACTTATTGGCAAACAGTGCAGATCCAGATCAGTTGGCTTCTTCAGAACAACATATGTTTTCATGGAGAAATAAGAAAATATAGATACTTCTTGGTTGAAAAAAGTGCCTTATCAAGATTTTAGTTTAGGCAAACACGTGTGGTTTGGGTACAAGATAGAGACTGTTTTTATTGTCAATTATACAGCCATTGCACAACATTATATCATTGAAATTAGGTAGAAGGAGTATCCAGATAGTTTCCTATTTCTCCACAAAATCGTATGTTGTGGATACTCATAAGAAGCACCTCGTTGAGGTGCTTCTATTGAGTATCCACCACGTATGTTTTCTTAGAGAAATAAGAAAAAATATTACATGTATAATCTTCTTATCTGGAGCTATCAGAATATTTGCCTATTATACCTACACATAGCTCCAGGTAGGGCACTTTTATTTCAACTAGAAAGAGTTAATAAAGAAAGAATTAATATTTTCTTATTTCTGCACAGAAACATAGGTACTTCTAATGAGTACCCAAAGAATCTTTTCATGGAGAAATAAGAAAAAAATATTTATCCAGTCTGTGCAAAATATGCAGGACAGCCAGACATGTCAAACAGCATTTGTTTGGTCCAGCAAAATTTCTAAGAATTTCAAACAAATTTAGTCACTTGTGTGACTGGTGTCTGAAAAGTTTTCACTTACTTGTTTATCTGGATAACACTCTTATTCTGGAGCTATGCATATATTTATGAACTACCGTATTCAATCTAATTACCGCACATACCCCTATAAGCGCACAGTCAAGCAATTCCGTAGTCTTCAGATTACAGCCAGTGTACTTTTGTCTACTTCTTTATAAAGGCATATGTTGTGGGTGCTTATATCCATAAAATATGCCTACTCATTTGAATTGCATTGACTTGCCGATGCAATTTAAATGAGTATCCACAACATATGCCTTTATAAAGAAAATCGGGAAAAAAATCACATAATCATCATCAAATAAGTCTTTTTCCAATCTTTTTTAAAAGTGTATCCTTGGTAGGTAGATACATATTTTACCACAAAAGAGTGTTCCTTGTTATTTTGAAAAACCTAAATGCACAGTGCGGTAATTAGGTTGAATATGGTATTTGATCGCAAAACAGCATATGGTTTGATTGTATATATATATATATATATATATATATATATACTAGGTAGCTGATTGTTCTCTTGTAGACATCGAGAGAGCTGAAGGTATCTGGATGTATAGGACCCTGTGTGTCATTAGGAGTGAAAGGATCTGCAGTGTCAGAGACAGAGATGGGACTTGGAGGGACCTGTCAGTGGAAACTGTGTGGTATCTACCCTAACACCACTCTGGCCTTCTTCTTTGAAGTGGTCAATCAGGTAGGCTGTCTGTGGATAGAAGCAGACAAGATAAAGCTGTTATGAATGAAAACTGGTGTTTCTGAGTTAGAATTGTTGCTATGGTAATGTTTCTTCACTTTCATTCCTGTTTCTCTTTCTTCCCTGTCCCTCTCTTTCATCTCTTCTGCTATCTCTTCTGTCGCTTTTCTCCCTTTCTCTGGGAGACGACACAAAATGACCCACAAGGGTTGATGTGTCGTTAAACCCCAACACAATTCAAAAAAAATGTGCCATACTTTATAAAGCAATTTGATTAATTAAATCATTGCCCAGCTGTCTTCTGTGTCACCAATGGGCAGGTCCATTTTCAGTTTAAGGGGTGTCTGGTTTATTTCTGTTATTATTTTAATAGAAGTCCTTTATTTAACACATAGCACTCTGGGTAAAATTTTCAGCAGTCAGCATTTCTAAATATCTTTCTATTTTTCCCCGGAAAACAGGATTTGACATTTCATGCAAATTGTTGTGTGAAGGAGACGGTTTGCAACAAATGTCAGATCCTATTTTCTTGGAAACATAAGAAAAAATATCCATTTGTCATCTGCTGAATTAGCCCAGAGTGGTACAGGTTAACACACACCAATATATAATGCAAACAGTGTAAACCCGGATCAGGTACCATATCTGTAGCTATACTGTTTGCCAATGTCCCTTTTATGGGACACTAAAAATTAAAAGTTTAACAGATTGTTGCCAGATAAAAAATGCACACCTGACAGAAAGTTTACAGAGTTTTAAGGCATATATTGTAATGATTTATTTTCCAACTATTTAGGAATGCAAGTCCGACTGGTGATTAGGAGGTTGTGGGTTAGACCCCTGCCAGGTCAGTAACATTCTTTCGTGGAGATTGATCATGAAACACTTTCTATGGTCATTGTCTCCCTTCCACTTATTCAAGAAGGGCATTTGTCACTCTCAGGTAAAAGAATGTGCACTGGTTAACCACTTAGAGGACTAAGCCTGCCCAGTAAAAGAGTGATTAGGTAAGCTGACAGTGCTCTACATGACCCCATTGGGTTGACTGGGCCATAAAAACCTCAACACCAACTACATGTATTTAGGGTAAATACTGTACATGGCCAGAAAGTCCAAAACTGTCCTAAATTATCATCCCATCCAGTAGATACCATTTAACCTTTACCATTCTCTGGGCTAATTCAGCAGGTGACAAATTGATGATATTTTTCTTTACTTTCCCCAGAAAAAGGATTTGACATTTCATGCAAATTGTCTCCAATGGAGACAATTTGCATGAAATGTCAAATCCTGTTTTCTGGGGAAAATACGAAAAAATATTTCAATATGTTGCCTGCTGAAAATCTTACCAGAGCGATAAATATTAAACTGTTCTTCTATTTCAGCATAATGCTCCAATACCGCAAGGTGGGCGAGGCTATATCCAGTTTATAACACAATATCAGCATTCAAGTGGCCAGAGAAGAGTTAGAGTGACAACTGTGGCAAGAAAGTTAGTTGAATCTTGTATTAAACTTGGGATCTTTATCTGTAAACATCTGTAAAATAAGAATTTTTAACTTGTGTGTGGTCTATTTATAAACATTAACATTTTCAATTCTGTGTTTATGAATTGAATTGTTTTTGTCTTTAAATTTGGGCACATCCATTGATGCAGATAGTTGCAAATTTCAGTCACAAATCAAGAACAGAATATAAAAATATGTATAACCAAATGTGTTGGTTCATATTTCATAATATTGGATCTACACTGTTTGGAAAAGTATCTTTAATGGTCTAAAGGCTGTAAAGATTAAAAACTTCTTTTGTACTGAAAAGTTTTATAAGCAAAGAATAAATCTCTTCTTTCTCTATTTCTCAGTGTATTTTCCTCGCAGAGTATTTCTTGTTATTCAGATCTTCTTTAAAAAAAAAAAAGAAAAAAAAAAAGAGAAAAAAAAATCAGTTTGAAAGAAATATCAACCTCTGATTTCTCGTAAAAAAATAAGAAAATAACACTTTGTAGTCTGTTTCTAAAATTGGCTTGAGCACGTGAAAAGTAAATGTTGTTTATGCTTTTTCAGCTGGGCTGATGCTAGTACTAACATACAGCACATATCAGCAGGGTATGATCAGGAGGCTGCTGCTGTTCTGATGGCTCGGATAGCTGTGTTCAGGGCAGAAACTGATGACGGACCAGATGTGTTGAGGTGGCTCGATAGAATGTTGATAAGACTAGTAAGTACACCACAACCTCTTTATAACACTATTGTTGGGGTCCATAGCATAAACCGTGTTAGTTAAACAACCGTGTTATATCCAAACAAAAATGTATAGATTATATTGAAAAATGACCATTTATGGTCATTTTTCAATATAATCTATGCATTTTTTGGGATCCATCTTTGAACCGTGTTATATCCAAAACCATGTTATAATGAACCGTGTTATAAAGAGGTAGAAGTGTATATTGCAGGACTGTGTGCAAAGATCAGAAAACTTTAGGAGTTTCTTATGATAATTTTTGGATAACTGTCCCAAATTCTTCATAAATTATATGTTGTGGGTGCCAAGTTGAAGCGCCTTACCAAGGCACTGCTAATGAGTACCCACAAAATAAGATTTTATGAGGAAATAAAAAAAAACAAAAAACAGACTAACTTGCACAGCTTTTCATTTGGTTAAGGCTGTGCTTGTACATACAGTTTAATGCAATAACAAGACTCAGGCAAAGAATTGAGGGGACTTGATAAACTTCAGGGGGTGTAATGCCGGCCTCTGTGGCTCAGTTGGATGCGTCGCCCGACTGGAGACCAGGAGGTCGCAACCCCCACTGAGGTCGGCGACATTCTTTCGTGGAGATTGATCATGAAATATTTTCTGCGGTCATTCTCTCCCTTCCTCTGATTCAAGAAGGGCAATTGTCAGTTTCTGGCGAAAGAATGTGCATAATTCCGGTTAACCGCTTAGAGGACTAAGCCTGCCCGGTAAACGTGTGGTTAGGTAAACTGACCACGCTCGACATGACCCCATTGGGTTGACTGGGCCGTAAAACCTCAACACACTTACAAAATCAGGGGTGTTATTTTAAAATTGTTTCTGCCTCCTTTCTGAAAGATTCTGCATTGAAAGAAAAGAATTTGCTCACTTTAGAATTCCTTTGTTCCTTCATAGCAAATTCTTTTGTTTTCGAGTAGAACTCTTTTCAGAGCGATAATTTATGCAGGAAGGCAATCAGAGTCGTAAAATGGTGGAAACTCTGCCAAGTGTAACCAGTTCACTTATATATATATGGCTGGGGTTACTGCTGTCTTGCTGAATTATCACAAGATATTCCACATAGTTAATGAACGGCACAGTGGCTCAGTGGTAGAGCGTCTGCTTTGTGACGGGTCATACCAAAGACATTAAAAATGGTACTAGGTGCTCTTTCGCTTGGTGCTCAGCATTAAGAAAGTAGAGCTAGAACTGGTCAGCTCAATGTCAGTATAATGTGACTGGGTGGGATATCATGTCAAAGTGTCTGGGGCATGATATATCAGTGAGGCAGCACTCTAAAAGTGAGCATTGAGCTCCCTGCCACATCCAGACAAGGTCATGATATGACTGAAAGATTTTTGAAAGCGACGTTAAGCCCAAATCAAACAAACAAACATAGTTACATGATCCTAACACTAGGCCAACATGTAGCTCTGCTTTCTTGATGCTAAATGCCAGGGCCTAGTTGTTCAAAGCGTTGTTAGCTTAACAAGCTCATTAGTGATCAAAATGTTAACTGTTCTAGTAAGTACAATATCTAATTCACAGGTATTTTTGCTGAAAAAGTGAGTAGCTTTCGCAAAAGCTACTCACATTTTTTCAGCAAAAATTTTAGTGTATTTGCCATATTTAATGATCAAAGTTTTAACGATATGTTAACTTGCAACTTCATTATTTTGAACAACTGGGCCCAGATGAAGAGCACCTGGTATCAAATTTACAGTATGATTTGGCCAGAATTTTAACCTACAATCTCCCACAACTAGAATGAACACTGTTTACAGAGTGAGTCAGTCTGTAATGTTATACATGATGTATTTTCTTTGTTTCCAGTGCCAGAAGTTTGGAGACTACCACAGAGATGATCCAAACTCGTTCAGACTATCAGAGAACTTCTCCCTCTATCCACAGTTCATGTTTCATTTACGACGATCACAGTTCCTTCAAGTGTTTAACAACAGTCCGGATGAAACATCTTATTATAGGTTTGTTGAATTTTATGTATAATATAGAGAGTAATCAACAGTGTTGACTGATATGAAATATCTGTAGTGAAGGGGCATGGTAGTTTGGTAAGAAATGAGTTAGGAAGGAATAAGTATTTTATTGAATTATCCACGTACCATGAATGGCACATTTTGCATATCAAACTAACACTGTTTATTATTCTATTTATTATATACGTTCTTCGTTGTGTAAATAGTACTGTTACCTTGAGCACAAAACACTAAACAATGTCTGAAAATGCAGTCCATTAGCAAAATCAACATCAATTTATGACATAATGGCAACAGTTTATGGCATAATGACAAAAGCTTTCAGTTGGTCTGGTTTATGTCCCTTTTTTAAGCAGATGTTATCAAAATAAAATGCATTGACATGGGAAGCAGTCTATGAAAACTCTTCAGATACTGTGAAACAATGCTCTGCTGTCCTTTCTACACCACTCAGAAAGACGTTTTTTGCTTGGCATTTTAAATGAAAATATTTTGTTCTTATTGACCATATCTTACCAGAAGCTATTTGTCTTTTCTGTTTCTGCATTTTGTTGTCAGGTATTTACCCTAAAATTGAATTTACAGCCAAAAATTGGTCTGACCTATGCAATTTATATAGTAAAGTGATTTTTAGAATTTTTGTCTAAGAAAACATTTTTACTTTTCTTTATTGAATTTGAATTTAATATTGCTGTTTAACAACAATGTTGTGAAAATTCTAGAAAAACTGAACAAGAGGAACATGTTGAAAATCTGCCTCCAATATTCTTGAAAGGGCTATAAAACCCAAATCAGAAAAAAAAAAGAAAATATTTCCTCCTGGGAAATATAAATTATATTTTTCGCAAAAATTGCTAAAAATAGCTTCAGTTATGTAATATATTTGATTATGTTTTTCAACATTTCAGACACATGTTAAATGTGGAAGATCTGACTCAGTCACTTATTATGATCCAGCCAATTCTGTACGCTTACTCATTTAATGGCACTCCGGAGGTAAGTTTGTAGATACTCATTGATTTTTGCTTTAATATAATGTGTAGTAATTTTTGCTGGTTTGTTTGCCAAGTTTTGAAGGCACAAAAAGCAACACTTAAAAGCTTTTGATTGCTCATGTTGGGTTAAATATTGGTTCTTTTCAAAATTGATTTCGTTTTAGTTGTATTAACGTATGTCATATTTTATTTGTAAGAGTTCTTTCTCCTGGTCTGCAAAAGAAATATATCTACTGAACCACAAAAGGTATAGATGGCAAATAAGTTGTATCAGTATCATGCATGTAAATAAGTAATTGACAGCATATTTGACTTGCATGTTCTCTGTCCGCATAAAGTGCACTCTTAAGAAAATGTGGATAAACATGTACAAATCAATTTTTTTTTTTTTTTTTTGCAAATAAAAGCTCAAGTTTAGTTTTAGTTTCTTTTGCAATTCAGTATGAATAAGTTGTTTTTAAGTACAATAGTATTTTAATACTAATTGTGAATCTGCTCATTTTGAATTCAAGCCTCTGACAAAATAATTTTGGAAATTATGGTTTCATTTAAGCTTCTGCCAGATTGAAAACTGCCCATGAAATAATGAAGTAAACAAATTTCTTTTTGATACCATTAAAATTGTTCATTTCTTTATATTGTCATCATAGATGATTTATCAGAAGCATCTTGGTGGCCTAGTGGTCAGTTCTTCCGACTTCGAATCGTGAGGTCCACGTTTCAGGTGCTACTGGAGGCAAAATTCAGCTCATGACTGTATGATACATCATTGCTAAGTCTTAAAGAGCCTTTCATTATCACCCTTCAATTATAATAATATTGTCTCGATGATATAAATAATGTTGAAAGTAATGTAAAACACCAAGTCATCATCTAATGAACAATATTTATTTGCAGCCTGTCCTGTTAGATACAAGCAGTATACAGGCTGACAGAATACTATTGATGGATACATTCTTCCACATAGTTATATACCATGGTGAGGTAAGTCTTGGGTCATATTTAGTACAGTAAACCCTCAATGACTAACACTGATGACTTGGATGATTAGAACTTGTTTTGAGTCCCTACGAAATTCTTCCGACAATCATGAAAATGTATGTTTGTGTGTACTCATTGGAATTGCCTCATTGAATTGATTCTAATGAGTACACTCAACATACCATTATTGTATAGAAGGTCAAAAAACCTCTCTTAAATTATCATCCTTTGCTTCCTAACATGGCGCCATGGTTAACCCTCAGTGGCTCGAACTCCCCATTGCTCGAATAAATCTCCGTGGCCCCAAAAATGTTCGAGACATTGAGGTTTTACTGTATTTACTATTTTCTTAAGGGAAATGATACAGTTTCTCTGTCAAAGCATGACAAAATTATTTTCATCCCTTCTGAAAAGGATTCTACTTTAGAAGGAAAGACTTTGAGGCAAATTCTTATCTTTTAAGTAGAATACTTTTCAGAAGGGTCTTAGTGTGTAGGAAAGCAAACAGGAAGTCAAAAGCTGTCTCCCGTGTAAAAATGGCAGAAAATCTACCAAGTGTATCCAGTCTTAACCCTTGTCCTGCTGAATAAATTAAGATGCCATACCCTTTTCAGATTTTCAGCCAATCAGATTTCTTGATCCTGATTGTTCATATATATTCGCATACTGAATTGCAATAGTGCAGAGCCAGATCAGTTGGCTTCTTAGAAACCAACTTATCTAGATCTACACTGTTTGCAAATGCAGGGTGTATCCGAGTTTAGCAGGACAAAGGTTAATTAAGAGTGATAAGTAGATCCAGATGTAGGCATGCCTAAGTCAGTGCAAACAAAATCTTTCCTGTCAGCTTATCTTATGTTTGAAACTTTAACATTTAGCAGGTGGATTAAACAGAAAGTAGGGTTTGACATTTCATGCAAATTGTTCATGCAAAACATCTGAATCACCTTGATGAGACAATTTTAAGAGGTTCCCACACGTTTTGGCACAGAAGTAAATTATCATACAATTATCATCATCCCTAGGAGCTTTGTCCATTTACATTAAAGTTTGAATTTTTTACGCATCCCCAGTCGTATCATAGTGGTGGTGTATTATCTTAGAGCTTTTGTGATCTGTTTGTGACTCTGCCTATGCACACATTGTTTCTGATTAGTAACTTGAGTATTTATCAACAGATTTCTGCTTATCCTTATTTGACTTGATGATTCCTTGGCTTACTGTAATTTCTGCTTTTGACAGCTTTCAAATTGTTGGGTTATCATGCTGTGTTTTCTAGGGAGTGATATTTCAGATAGTCAGCACTCTAAAAGAGAGCATTGAGCTCCCTGTCACATCCAGACACTACCGCGATATGACTGAAAGATTGTTGAAAGTGATGTAAAGCCCAAATAAAACAACAAAGAATCATGCTGTGTTTTGTTTATATTAATGTCAGTATTGTTTTGTTTGCAGACAATAGCTCAATGGAGAGCTCAAAAGTACCAAGACTTGCCAGAATATGAGAACTTCAAACAGTTACTGCAGGCTCCAGTGGATGATGCACAAGAAATCCTACAGACAAGGTTCCCTATGCCTAGATATATAGACACAGAGGCTGGTGGATCACAGGTATGTCTTGACCAAATTCAAATCTTCAGCTGCCATTGTGGGAAATGATTACACATCAAACAGAGAGCACTCTAAAGCTGAAGGTTTTTTTACTAACTTTTCATTGGGGGCTTACTCTAGCAGATGAGAATTTGCTTCCCTGGTCTATAAATCAAAATTTAAAGTGGGGCTTCTCTTATGTTATGGGAACAAAGTTGCTCCCAGTTGTCATCAAATACTCCTCCTAAAAATTCTGGTTGTGAACAAGTTCACCATGATACTACAAAGATGCAGGTAAAAGTTGTTTCAGGTGATCTTTCAGTATTTGCCTTTTTGTGTGATTCCAAGGAGTACCCGCAACCAATGATTTCATGCAAAAATTAACCGAAATCGTCTACCCTACAGCTAGACAATAGTAATGTATATACCTAAGGCATATTTGAGCAAACTTGAAGTGCCAGATCAAACGAGCAGTTTAATCTGGGTCTGCTGTATTTGCCATTGCCAGTCAGCTAGCACTTTTTATACCCCTCCACACGATAATGGCGGGGTATTATGGTTTCACGTTGGTCGTCAGTGTGTCCATCCATCCATCTGTTGTATGTCTGTCTGTCCGTATTTTGGTTTCTGGTTGATAATTGAGTAAATGTCAATAGATTTGGCCAAACTTGGTATGTGCTTTGATATTGTGGAGATCTGGTTTGGGATTGCTATTGGGCAAATTTCATTGATTTTTGACGAAGTTACCTGCCCAAGACATGCCCGTATTTTCGTTTCTGGACAATAACTTGTGTAAATATCAATGGATTTTTGCCAAAATTGGTATATGCATTGATATTATGGAGATATAGTTTGGGAATGCTAATGGGCAAATTTAGTCAATTTTTGGCAGAGTTGTCTGCCCGAGACATGTCTGTATTTTGGTTTCCAAACCATAACTTGAGTAAATGTTGATGGATTTTCACCAAACTGGCGGGCTATTATGCTTGCAGTGCTTTTATTTTACAGAGATAATAAAACCAGGTAGTCAGATAAACATTTTTTAACCCTTATCATGCTGAATAAGTTACGATGCCACACCCACTTATTATTATGAGCCAATCAGATTACTTGATCCAGATTGTTGATATATTCTCACATATTGAGTGACAAATAGTGCAGATCCAGATCAGTTGGCTTCTTCTTCAGAAGCCAACTGATATGGATCTACACTGTGTGCAAAAGTAGGACATATCTGCCTTCAGTTTAACAAAATACTGAAAGGAGCAAGGAGCAAAATTTTCTGAATACTTTGGGAAATAACTGAGATGGTTCTAATTTTGTTTTTAGGCCAGATTCCTGCTGTTCAAGGTGAACCCAACAATGACTCACAACAATATGTATGCCTGGGGAGGAGTAAGTATCTTTATTATTATACTTTACTCTGAAGTGTCAGTAATGCTAATACAATACACAGTTTGGCCTGGTGTTCTACCAAGAAATTTTATATTATTATACTTTACTCTGAAGTGTCAGTAATACTAATACATTATACAGTTTGGCCTAGTGTTCTGCCAAGAATTTTTATAGGAGTGGACAGATGCCTGCTGTGGCAAAAAAATGTGAGACTATGCTATAAAAGCAAGGGACTTATGATAATAACATAATAACTTGAAGAAATAAGCATACATTCCTGTCAGGGAAATGTCACACTGAAGGAAAATTAATTTGGACATTTTGATATGTTCTACACTACATGGTGCAGAAACTTAGCCTTGGCAGAAAAAGGTTGGTCAGCATCTTAAATGTACTGTTTGAAATTGCTACTAAGTGTAAGCATAGAGGCAATTTTATACTTTTAATGCATGTACCGTAATATACGTAAGTATTGGGACAGGAAAAAATAATTAAATTTCTGGCTGTCCCAATACTTAGAAACACGAAAATTAATTATTTTATTAGGTGTCCCAATACTTACGTCTCGTAGTTGAAAATGGCACCGATTAATGATGAAAATGTGTCATATTTGTGTTCATTGTTTTGTGTATTTTCGGACCACTGTCTCGTTAACCTAATCTATTGTTAATATTGAATAAACAGATTAGCACTTATTGTTTTGATTTAAAATCCCCTCGTTTATCTATCATGTGTTGAAAGCGTCCAAGTGAAAAAAAAATAATCATATACTGCTTCCCCGCTTTATTGGTTAATTGCGCATAACCGATACCGCAAATGCGGGGAACAATCTACCTGTTCTGATGACGTTATTATTGGGGTTCGTCTCAACGATGTTTTGGGGTTCATCTCAACAGTGTTTTAGTATTCCGCATTAAAGCGTTATCGGTAAACAATTCTGTCGAATTTCTTTTTAGTTTTTTTTGTTGTGTTTGTTTTTTTTTTGTAGAACTTTATTGATGCACTCGAGTTGCAAATTAAAACATGATGTGTCACGTGACAACCACAAAATGGCGACGCATCCAGACTGATGCAAACGCATGTGCGTTTTTGTTTTTGCAGATTTCTTGAATAAATTTCATATTAATATTCTCAATGAAAGGTTTTACTTATTTTCTACTTTCTAACCAGCCTGCCGAAGGAAACCCCCTGTTGTATGCTTAGACGTAAAATATTGCATGACATCGCTTGTAAACAAAACAAAACACAAACGGAGAAAACAGTTTTACCCTGTTAAATAGATCATTTTTTTCACCCAAATGCACTGTCCCAATTCATATGGTACAAAAAATTACTGAAATTTTTAGCGATTTTTTATATGTCCCAATTCTTAGGGTGACGAAAAATAATTATTTTTACTAATTGTAAGGGTGTCCCAATACTTTAGGTGTCCCAATAGTTAGGTATATTACGGTAATTGTATATGTCCTTGAATCCTTATTTGAGCACCAGCAAAAGATATTCAAAAAAATTTTTTTTTCAATTTTTCTGAGAAAGTAAGTTTATGTTTCAGGTGAATCATCTGCTTGACAGACCATTAGCATGAAATATCACGCCTTATTTTCTCAGAAAGAAGTGATGCATATCATAAGAAAAATGATGCCATAAGGCTAGAGAAAATTAATTATTAGATTCTCATCCCCTACCGCCACTAAAAATCTGACCAAAATAAAAAAAAAATTGAGGTGGAAAACTTTTTCAGAGACAGTTAGACTTCTGCTTAAAACAAATTTTATAACTCTTTTTAAAAAAGTTTTCTTTTAAAATATCTTGCACATGATAGTTAGTGTCATTTACCTTGTTTTGCTATGATTTAACCTTTCATTGGATGGTCCAGGAATAAAAAGAAATAATAATAAAATCCTCCTGCCCACTCCATTTTTTTTTTTTGTCTAAAATCTGGATGAAAATCTAATACTTAATTTTCTTTGGCCTAAGAAAAAGTTTGTATTCCATATACAAACTGATACCCCATTTGAGGTTTCACATCTCTGCACTTACAAAATCATTTGATACTGTAGCTGTAAATAGAGAGACTGTGCACTCATAGAAAGGTCTTGTTGGCCGGCCTCGGTGGCTCAGTTGGATGCGCGTCTGACTGGAGGTCGTGGGTTTGACCCCGCCAAGGTCGGCAACATTCTTTCATGGAGATTGATCATGAAATATTTTCTATGGTCATTCTCTCCCTTACGCTGATTCAAGAAGGGCAGTTGTCAGTTTCTGGCGAAAGAATGTGCACAATACTGGTTAACTGCTTAGAGGACTAAGCCTGCCCAGTAAACGTGTGGTTAGGTAAACTGACCGTGCTCGACATGACCCCATTGGGTTGACTGGGCCGTAAAACCTCAACACAAACAAACAAGGCCTTGTTGGCTGATCTTCACCTTTGTTTCCACATAGAAAATACCTATTTTTATGGCCCAGGCATGTTTCAACAAAAATACTTTTTGAAGTTGACTGCCTTATAAATATCCAGTGCATGATGGTCTATGTCTATACTTGAAATGTAAAATTTTGAGCTGGGACCTTGCTATTTGCATGTGATATAATACAGCTTCTTTCACTATGCAGACCAACTGTTGTATGTCTTAAAGCAGCAACGAAACAAGCTGCATGATTCTTGTGCAGATATGCATGTGGTATGTTAACTGTCCTAAAATTCAAACAATTTGTTGGCCTAAAATGTTGTTTTTATGCATTTGTTTAACAAAACATTCGTGCTGGAATGACAAACAGTGTAGACCCTGATTTTTCAGACTTTGATCAGGGTCCACACTGTTTGCATATGCCATTTTGTTGGAGAAACTGGTGTATGAAATTTTAGGACATTTACATAATGCACAGGTTTATGTATATACCAGCTAAACAGCATGTAGACATGTACATAAGTCTAGATAAGTGTGGGTATCAGGTAAATATTTTTCTTATTTCTCCACGATAACATGTTGTGGGTACTCATTAGAAGTGCCTCATCAAGGCACTTCTAATGAGTACCACAACATATGTTTTCGTGGAGAAATAAGAAAATATCAATACTTTTGGGTTGAAAAAAGCGCCTTATCAAGAGCTGTACATGTAATTGATGTCTACATATGTACATGAGCTACTAATGCTTTGTGTATTTCTCTGCATGTATTTATTCCCTGCTTTCTGCCCTTACCCCTTAAAATGATACAACTCAAAAATTTACAAGTAGGCCAGTTATCATTTTTTGTGCTTTACAAAAATATGTATTTCTTAATGTATTTAAATAGTATCAAATGTACATATATATGTGTGTATATCAGTAATAATACTAGTCTTTCGTTCTATTCTTATCTTCAGTCCGGCGCTGGAGGGGTTAGTATTTCTTTAATAACACATCTTTATGAGCCATATTTAGAGAAAAGGAACTTTGGATCTTAATGTTTTAGTTGATAAAAGTTCTGCTTTCATTGTACATGTTATGTTGTTAGCCTGTATAGATCATATTTACCCTTTCATTGTCTCAGTATGACTAAATAATGTTGAAAGAGATGTAAATGTTAAACACCTGATCATCTGAATACTCTGGTTGGTCCTATGTAGTATGTTATATACATATCAACACAGTCACTGGCCCTCATTTTACCTTGGGGATGTCTTATATTGAAACTTGTTTTATACTCTGACCATGTTCAGATCTGTCATCAGAATGAGAGATTGTGGGTTTGATCCCCATTGTGATAATTAAGACTTTCTAAGACTGGTACTAACTGTTTTTTGGCTTGGCAATTGACACTCAACATTATGAATAAGAGCTAGGACTGGTCACACTTGTGTCAATATAATGTGACTGGTGGTCGTATCAGGTCAGTGTACCTGGGACTAATATTGCCATATGAGAACAATATAAAAAGGGCATCAGTTTCATCTGTCAAATTCAGACATAATCACGACATAACTGAAAGATTTATGACAGTTATGCTACACATTAACTCCAAAGCATCTTAGTGGCTGTGCTGTACGCACTCCTGACTTCAGTTGGAATCTGGTTAGAGGTGGAGTTCAGCTCTGGAGTGTATAGTATTTCATTGCACAGATACAACAAACAAACATATTAAGATAATTTCTTTTCTCAAAATATGGCTTAGTGTCTGAGTGTGTTAGGTATTGTGTCACTAGGTGGTGGAATTATGTAATGTACATGTTTTATTTCTTCTTTCTTAGACATTAAGGTGTTTTTATCTAACTGTATATGCCCTAAATATTCGGACACGCAAACCTTTAACCATACTTAACCCAAACATTGAACATCTGGTGATGCAGAGAACTTTGTCTATCTGGTGATGCAGAGAACTTGTTAAGGAGGACTCTTTAGTAATAATTCTGGGATAATTTTTTTTTGCTTCTCCATAAAAACATACGTTGTGGGTACTCATTATAAGTGCCTAACCAAGGTGCTTCTAACAAGTACCCACAACATACATTTTTATGGAGAGCTTGAGAAAATTATACCATAATTATCATCAAACATTCATAGCACTAGTTAAGGTGCTTTTTTCAATTCAAAAGTATCGATATTTTTCTTATTTCTCCACAAAAATATATGTTGTGGGTACTCATTAGAAGCGCCTCGCCGAGGTGCTTCTAATGAGTACCCACGACATATGTTTTCGTGGAGAAATAAGAAAACTATTTTCCGGATACCCTCCCTTATCTAGACCTTTGAACATTCCTTAACAAGTCCTCTGTGATGTAACCAAAAGAAGTGCTACATTAATGGCAAACAGTGCAGACCCTGATCAGATGCTGCACTTTGAGGCAGCAGATCATGGTCTACATTAATTGCTCAGGCATAACTGTTAGAATATTTAGGGTAAATGGGGTACTTTTAGAAGCACAAATGCTATTTAAACTTTACTTAGAGATAGAAAAGAGTTTAAAAAGTCAGACTAAAACAACTAATTTTCTGTACTGTAAACTACTAAAATATCCAACTCATTATTTAGGGGGATGGCAACACTTGATGGTCTTGCTACCATTTATTACAATGGAGAGAACTAATAAGGTTTCCTGTTTGCTTTCCTGTTGACTTAGACTAAGCCCCTTCTGAAAGGTATCTTCTTGAAAAGGAAAGAATTTGCTCCCCCAAAAGAAAAAATACATAATTTTTAGTGTAGACTACTTTTCAAGAGGGAGGCAAAAAAAAAGTCTTGACAGAGTTCCCTCTCCTGAAAGTGTATCCATTCCCCTTAACCCTTAAAGTGCCAGTCACAACCGCAGCAGATGACATTTTTTTTATTTTTCAGAGAAAACAAGTCTTGACATTTCTTGTGAATTGTTTGCTTGACAGATGATTCACGTGAAATATCAAGACTTGTTTTCTCTGAAAAAAAAAAAAAAAAAATAGAAAGTCATCTGCTACAAATTTTGCTTGGCGCTTTAAGGATTCAGGGTTATCATTTCAATTTAACAACTTGCGTTTTCAAACTAACAGCTGCACATGAATATAATTAAGCCAGGCAGTGGGAAAAACCATGTGAGAAATGGAAGCATTGGGATAGGGGGAGGAGGTGCATATTTGGGGACAGTAAAGGCACAGATATGCATATGTATCCTGTTAAACATATATAGAGATATATCAGCTTTCAGATATGATGCTGTAGTGAGATGGCACTATAAAAAGGCATCAGTTCAAACCACATTCAGACAATTTCACTTCATGACTAAAAGATTGTTGCCAGTGACATCAAACCTCATCTCAGACAAATTACCTTGTCAGCTAGGTAAAAAAATAGTATTATGTCCAACCAGCATTTTTATACCCTGCCTCTTGATAGTGGTGGGGAATTATGGTTTCACTTAGGATGCCCATGTGTCTGTCAGTCTGTTGTACATCTGTCCGTCCATCTGTCTTTTATTTACAGACATTAACTTGAGTAAATATCAATGGATTTTGCCAAACATGGTATATGTGTTGCTGTTGTGGAGATCTGGTTTGGAAATGTTAATGGGCAAATTTGGTAAATTTTTGACAGTTATCTGCCCACCACTTGTCTGTATTTTCATTTCTTGAGTAAATATCTCATCTGAATCTACACTGTTTGCGCAGGTATCGGTTTCAGTCTGCAGGGCTGAAAATGTTAAAGATACAGACTAGGAAATTTGTTGTACATTTACAAGTATATCACTAAGACCACACTTTTATATGCCATACTATTAGTCCCTGTTCTATCTGTAATAACAGTTCAGTATGTAGATTTAGTATAAATATTTATTTGCCCCGTCAGATGGTACAAGTGGATGGCTCACAAGGGGGACAGGTAGTGTATCACCTTAATTATGGTGGTTGGGATCTGTGGTTGGAGATTGTGATTTTTTTTTTTTTATTTATACACATACATGATAATATTTAGTAGACACATCTTTGGTGCAGTTTTGAGTACCATTATAAGCCTAAGTATTAGGACAGATATGCCTGAGAAAACAGTATAGACTCAGATAAGTGTTTGAAAATTTGGTGTCTGATCAGGGTCTACACTGTTTGCTGCTCATCCAGCAGTTTCTAGACACATCAAGGGGTAGTCAAAGGGAATTTTTCAAATTTTAGGACGTTTGGTTAGGATTTTTAACTGTCCCAATATATATGGTAAATATGGTACACATTATGTAGTTCTGGATGAGATGCTTTTTTTTACCAAAATCTTGGATTGTCATCATCATCATCATCATCTTTAACCCATTGTAGACTGAATAGACTCTCCCACACTATATACTGGAAGAGTCCAATTTCAATTTTAGGTATGTCCGGCTGGCTATGAGATTTACATATTCCTAGAGAAAAATGGCTAAACTATTTGCAAACAGTGGAGACCTGATCAGACGCCGCATTCTGCGCCATCTGATCTGGGTCTCCACTGTTTGTCAGTTACTCTTTCAGGGGTCTCCCGGCTACAATGGGTTAATTATACCTCCAATAGTACATTAGTTTGTGTATATTATAAAATTAGAAGCTTACGACAAAACTCAGAGCAGTTAATACCTAGTTGTCCTTAAAGTCATTCATTATTTTCATATAAGTACATATTGATCTGAAAGTAAAGTTGTAGCTTCCTGAAGGCCAAAGCTGCTTAGCAGCAACAGCTAAGGTTAATCATAGCCATAGCTGTAGTGAAGAAGGGATATGAGTTATATTTTTTTTTTCTTTTTTTATTTCTCTACAAAAACATATTGGTACATATAAGAAGCACCCCTGTTCAGCACTTCTAATGAGGACCCACAGTAAATGTTTTAGAGGAGAAATAAAAAAAATATAAACCCCCCCCCCCCCCCCCCCCACAAAAAAAAAACGTTAATCTGGAGCTTTTCATAGCTCTAGATAAAGTTTTCAATAGGAAATATTTGGTATGTTTTGTATTTCTGATTTTTTTTTTACATTCCCCCTCCAAAGGTGAGTGAGACATATTGTTTTTGGTGCAGATCCCATTGGCATCTGCGTTGGCATCACACTTCCTTATCTGCACAATATCTTGTGAACCAGTGCTTGGATTCTTACCAAAATTTCTTGAATATATAATTTGGGCATAACAAAGAACTGATTAGATTTTGGTGATCGACCTAATTTTCAAGGTCATAGCAGTAGAAAAACTGAAAATTCTTAGTGGCGGGGACAT
Organism: Anodontia alba; assembly: GCA_964016985.1. Taxonomy (NCBI): domain Eukaryota; kingdom Metazoa; phylum Mollusca; class Bivalvia; order Lucinida; family Lucinidae; genus Anodontia; species Anodontia alba. Next base: position 32,580,473 of record OZ024823.1, on the reverse strand, counting down.
CTGTTTTCTCTGAAAACTCTGTTACTAGTTGTTGTTAGTTTTTTGAGAAGTGAGAAAAATATTTATTTTAATACCTTCTTTATCTAGAGCTACCTATAAGGGTAAATAAATAAGCAAAAACTTGCTCTATAGCAGTCTCTTGTCCAGTTCCATAAGCATACGATGCAAAGCTTTCATTTTGGAATGAATTTTTTATCTTGGAGCATGTAAGAGTGAAATACAGGGATGTGAGATGGTAGTCTGTGCATCATATTTTATCCTAACAGTTGAAAAAGTTCATTTAATTTTCTTTTGATTTGTATAAAAACTGCTGGATGAGTTGAACAGTGCAGACCCTGATCAGATGCCACATTCTGTGGCATCTGATCTGGGTCTACATTGTTTTCTCCAGTCTGCATTTTACAATACTTAAGATAAATGTAAAACAGTATAAAAACTTAGCAAAGTTGAGATATTGAGGTGGAGGGAGAAGAAGAGGTGGAAGCAGCGGATGGTGATGGTGCATCAACAGGCATGTTGGTATATTAAGCTGCATCCTAAAAAAATGCAAAAACCTAAAATGGTGACCAATACAATTATGGGTTGATGGCAAAGAAAAGGTACCTTACTGTCAGACCAGCAAAAGTGTCTGGGTGGCCAAATGGTTAGTGCTCCCAACTTTGGATAAGAAGTTTCCTTGGTTTGAATTCCTCTGGAGGTGGGATTCAGCTCATTGCACAGAGCCTTTTATTATAACCCTCCTGTCAATTTTCAACGTCTCCCAGAAACTTGATTGAAGCATCCAAGTTGCCAAGTGTTTAGTACTTCTGACTTCATATCACATGGTCTGAGGTCTGTATCTCATTGGAGGTTGAAATCAGTTAATGACTGTATGGGGCTTCATCACACAGAGTCTTTCAGTATCATTCTTCCATCATCTCTGTGCAACTTAACCCTAGTCCTGCTGAACCCAGATATGTCTTGCCCTTGCAAACAGTGTAGATCCAGATCAGTTGGCTTCTGAAGAAGCCAACTGATCTGGATCTGCACTGTTTGACATTAAGTATGTGAATTTATATCAACAATCTGGATCAAGTAATCTGGTTGGCTGAAAATTAGAAATGGGCGTGGCATCTTAATTTATTCAGCAGGACAAGGGTTAAATAATGTTGAAAGGGACATAAAACAGGAAATCATCATCATTCCAGAAAGTTGATTTTTCTCTTTTTTCATTTTACTTAGAACAAAATATTGTAACAGTCAAATGTCATAATTACCAATGCTCAAGGCTTTTATTCTGTTCATTGGTTCAAAGAAACAGGAATATTGTAAAATTTTTTTACTGTAAAAGTTTCTGTAAATTGTGCAGAAGCTCATAGGATTATTGATTGAAGGCAGGTCCTCAAGAAGTTCCCCTTGTTTGAAATTTCTGAGTTTTCACAGTATTGTTATATTACATCAGTTCTAATGGGTATCTGTAATGTGTTTTCATGGTGCAATAACCTAAAAAACTTTTATGGTGCAAAAAAGTCTGCTCTGAGGCATTTGAGTAAGGTACCTTTTTTTTCTCATAATCAAATGATACTGAAATTTTTGCATCACTAGACAATATAGGTCTTCTTTGTTTATAGTTAATGTTAGTCTTGTATGCAAATGAAAGGTGACTGTTAGGTTGGCGGCATGAATGTGACTGTAGAAGTGAATTCCTTAGTTCAGGATAGGAGGCATAGCTCAGTAAGGCGCTTTTTTCCACTAAAAAGTATCTATATTTTTCTTATTACTGGATGAAAACATATGTTGTGGGTACTCATTAGAAGCGCCTCGCAGACGCGCTTCTAATGAGTACCCACAACATATGTTTTCATCCAGTAATAAGAAAACTATTTACCTGATACCCACTTTTTTCTAGACCTATAGGAGGGGCATCCGGAAAAATAATTTTCTTATTTCTCCACAAATATGAGCCACAACATGAGAAAACATACCTTCTGACATGTGTGTCCAGTGAAGACTCAAATCAGCCTGCACATTCACACTTGTCTGATCAGTCTTCTTTGTCTGCATGAGGAAACTTCTCATCTTTGGCTATCCAAAATGTGCCCAGTGAAGGTTCTGATCAGACTGCACGATTGTGCAGGCTGATCTGAGTCTTCACTGAGCGCCCATATCTGATTGCACATTTTCTGATGTTGTGGCTTGTGTTTTTGCAGAGAAAAATAAAAATATCAAGGCCAAATTGTTCAAAACTAACGATGTTAGTTAACGTATCATTAAAACTTTGATCATTAAATATGGCATACACCCTTATATTTTTGCTGAAAAAATGCAAGTAGCTTTTGCATTTCTACTCACATTTTTTCAGCAAATAAGTTAATAAGTTATTGTACTTACTAGAAGTTATTGTACTTACTAGAATAATTAACATTTTGACCACTAAATGAGCTTGTTAAGCTAACAATGCTTTAAACAACTGGGCCCAAGATGTTTTGGTTGGAAATAAGATTTATCCAGAGCTCTGATTTATTCAAGTAAATAATTATATCTAGGGGCAATTACTAGGTTATGTTTAAGATGGAGGAGCCATAACTATCTAGAAATTCAGACACCTTATTTCCTTACTGTACTTGTTTTAACCCTAGTCCTGCTGAACCCGGATATGCCCTGCCTTTACAAACAGTGTAGAGCCAGATCTGAAGAAGCCAACTGATCTAAATCTGCACTATTTGCCATTAAGTATGTGAATATATGCCAGCAATCTGGATCAAGTAATCTGATTGGCTGAAAATTAGAAATGGACATGGTATCTTAATTTATTCAGCAGGACTAGGGTTAACATTTGAGCAAGACCATTTTTTTACCTATTGGTGTATATAAAATCTGCTGGACAAGGGGCAAACAGTGTAGACCCTGAATAGATGCCACATTCTGTGGCATATGATCTTGGTCTACACTGTTTTCTCAGACTTTTCTGAATATAAAGGGTAAATACATTATACTGAATTTTTATTGTATTTTTTTTTTTAAAGAAATTGCAATGACAGAACTCCAGAGCTCCAGATAAGTGGGATTAAAAGGTGTTTCAATTTCGGTATCAAATACTTACTATCTAGAGCAATAACACACATTTGATCACTTGTTTATAGAAAGGTTATGTTAAAAAAGATTAAAATACTGGAAAAAGTAATTTCATTTTCTTGGCAAGAACATGAATAGGAAAAAGAAACCCAAATGACAAACAATACTTGCATTTATTTTTCAATGGCCAGTGAAAATATCAAAGCTTTTTCCAAGTCCACAATGAAATTCAAAATTTAACATGTACACATAATTTCTTTCAGGACACGGGTGCAGCTGTACTCACAGATGACGTTAGTTTACAAGTATTTATGGAACACCTGAAGAAACTTGCCTGTTCCAGCTCCTCCTGATGGTCCCAAGGTCATGTGACCAATGATGTCATATACGTAGATGACAGTCGTGAAAATGATGCTATTACTGTAATGTGAAAGATAACTGTAAAAAAATAAAATAAAAAAAGAGAAAAATGTAAAAAAAATATATACATATAAAAAAAGAGTAACATATAGGTAATAGGTAATTTCAATATAGGTTTAAATGGAGAAAAATGTATAAGGTGCTGACATGATAAAATAGGATTTAACCCTAGTCCTGCTGAACCCGGATATGTCCTGCCTTTGCAAACAGTGTAGATCCAGATCTGTTGGCTTCTGAAGAAGCCAACTGATCTGGATCTGCACTGTTTGCCATTAAGTATGTGAATTTATATCAACAATCTAGATTGACTGAAAATTAGAAATAGGAGTGGCATCTTAATTTATTCAGCATGACAAGGGTTATGGGGAAATGGGTACTCTTTTAGGGGAGGCAACTCTGTTTAAATTAAAGAGTTCTGTTTCCCTTCTGAAAAGGAGTCTAGAAAGGGAGAAGATTATGTCCTTTGATTAATAGGTCCCCTTTTCAGAAGTGCTTTGGTGTGCTGGAAACCAAATGAAGTCACAAAAGTTGTCTCCCTTTCAATACTTATCAGAAAACCTGCCAGGTGTATTAAGACCCCTTATGGTGACTAGATATACCTCAGAGAGACCAGTTCTAAGCTGAAACTGGCCCAAGGTTATAAAAAAATTTTTCATGCTCAACTCAACTGCGAATGAAATTACACTTGGTCATAAAAATAAAAAAAAAATACAAACAACTTTAACTTTTTTTCATGCTCAGCTCAGCTGAGTTGAGCATGATAAAAGTTTTAAAAATTTGTTGGTATTTTAACATTTAAAAGCAAAACAAATTTAATGCTCAGCTGAGTTGAGCATGAAAAAAGTTTTATAACCCTGGAGGCAAGTCTCCCATTTTAAAGGGAGACCATTCCAGTAGAAAATATTATATTCACATCATATATGAATATTTTCTCAAAGGGTTTCTATTTAACCCTTGTCATTCTGAATAAATTATGATGCCACGCCCACTTCTAATTGTCAGCCTATCAGTTTGCTTGATATAGGTTGTTGATACTCCACATGCTGAATGACAAACAGTGCAGATCCAGATTAGTTCAGAAGCCAACTGATCTGGATCTGTACTGTTTGCAAATGCAGTGCATATACAGGTTTGGCAGGACTAGGGTTAAAGAAAAGAAATTGCTCCCAAGGGGAGCATGTTCTGTCTTTAAGAGTATCCCCATTTGGGAAGGAAGGCAGAAACATTTTTGTTAGACTGATCTTCCTTGGCGGTATGTCCATTTACCTAAAGTTACCTACAATGAAGGCTGAGTTCAGCATATGCATCAATATTGTACGGTGAGAAGCTTTGCTGAATGCCTGCAGAATCTTTGTTCTTTAATCAAGTTACAAAATAATGTACTTGTATTGTTGCATAATAAAAATCTAAAAGTTTGCCTTTGAAAACAAAGAACACAAAAGAACAAAAATCAAAGACTTGGTTTTGTTATGTCTTCACATATAAGTCCTGATTAAAAAAAAAATAAAATAAACCTAAAGAAGTGATTTTTTTTTATCTTTGAAATAACCTACTTTGTGTGTTCTTGTTGGAATTGCTTCATTAAGCTGATTCTAGTGAGTGTTAACAATATTGATGTATGTCATAGCTACAGACAAGAGGGGGTATTCGCATAATATTTTTCTTATTTCTCCACAAAAACGTGTTGTGGGTACTCATTAGCAAGGCACTTCTAATGAGTACTACAACATACGGTAAATGTCCTAAAATTTCGAACACTTTATTCCATACTATTCTGGCCTAAATTTTGCTTTTAATGCAGCTGTTTCTTAAAATACTGAGTGGAATGGCAAACAGTGTAGACCCTGATCAGACTGCTCCTTCAGGAGCAGTCTGATCTGGGTCTGCACTGTTTGCATATGTCATTTTGTCAGAAACTTTGGTGTTCGAATTTGTAGGACATTTACCATACATGTTTTTCAGAGAAATAAAAAAATCTATCAGTACTTTTCAGGTAAAAAAAGTGCCTTATCTTTAGCTATGATATGTTTTGTTGTGAAAATATCAAATCATCAATTGTCACTGGAATGATTACCATATCTGGAGCTGTACTGTACTGTATGCATCACAGATTAGTTAATTTTGTAGATTCTGTTGGCAAAACAAAACCGTTCTCATCTGACTTAGTAGAAGTAGATGAATATGCTGATGCAAGCTTCCACTGTTACTTATGCTCTCCCTCCCTAAAAGCACCGATCAAAAGAGCAGCAGACATTCTAAAACATTTGTCTTTATTCTCGGAGAAGGTAAGACTTGACAATTCATATGAATTATCTGCCTATCAAGCCTTATTTTCTCTTAAAAAAAAAAAAAAAAAAAAAAATAGAATGTCGTCTGCTGCAATAATTTTGCAGAGCTCTTTGAGGGTTAAGCTGTCTTTTGTTTGATATAGCTCAAGAATTGGGCGCTTTATGATAGCTGAAATCACAAGGCAAGGGTGCAAACTTTACATACCTGGAAAACCTTTCGTTTGGTTGGTGTTATAATCGGACATACTACCTGGAAGTTCCACACTGATGGAAACTTCCAGAATGGCCTCTCATGATTTGCCATTTCGTCAGTCAGGTCTTATTAGTTAACCTCTGGTGAAGAAATAGTTCTTCTGAATAAATTTATTCAGAAGAACTATTTCTTCACCAGACAGAGAAAAGTGGAAAAATGTTAAGAAATATATGTTGCTTAATTCCCCATACCGTTTCTGATTCTGTCAGAGCTAGTTAACCATTTTAGTTGAGCTAATCAAAGTTCTCCTAATTTGCATAGAAACTTAAATTCCTAATTCTTGATTGGAGGAGTATCCAGATAAATAGTTTTTCTTATTTTTCCATGAAAACATATTTTGTGGGTACTTATTGGAGAAAGACCAAATATATTTGAGCCAGTGCATGACAAAACAAACAAAATGGCATGTGCATCCAGTGAAGACTCAGATCAGCCTGGGCATCCGCCCAGTCTGATCAGAGTCTTTACTGTGCGCTCAGTGGGTAGCTAAGGACCCAAGCTTTCTTCATGCAGACTGTGAGGACTGGGATCAGACTGGGCGGATGCCCATGCTGATCTGAGTTTTTGCTGGGCATGCATGTCATTTTGTTGTTTTTTGTCGTGTGCTGGCTCATTTTTATGGAGCAATAAGTAAAGTATTAATATCAATGCTACTATTGGTTGAAAATGTTTTTGACATCTTCCAGAAAGTGATTTTTTTTGCATGGCAATTTTTCAGAAGTATTCTGTTCTTTGGTATTAAAAAAATCTTTTCAAAGTTAAAATTTTTGGAAATTTTCACAATGCCATTATGTTTCATCAATAAATAAAATCAGTGGAAAAAAGCAAAAAAAAAAAAAAAAAAAATGTTCTATAATAAAAATTTCCTGAATTTCAGTTTACAATAGAAAATGCACAGGACAGAATCATTTTGGCAGTAAAACTAATTGTAAGGTTACTTTTGAAAACAAAGCAAAGAGTCAGAAAGTAATGCCAATTAGTCTGAATCCAAACATTTTGCATGTAGAATAAAATGCTGAGCAAAAACATCTTCTGAAAGGATGTCAAAAGCTTTTATAGTGTGGATATGGTATATTTACTGCTCTTATCTGCAGCTGTGATGATACAAGCCATGGCCTTCTTTGTGTGCAAACTTAAGTAGTTAGAGCACAGAATGTACAGTTTGTCCAGACTATCTGTGGAATCTGTAAATGTTAACCCTTAAAATGCCAAGAAAACCTGCATCTGAAAATGTCGTCTGTGTGGTCTGCTGAATATTCTTGCAAACTTTGCAAACCGATTTTTGCATACAGGCTAACAGTGTGGACCCCAGCTGAATACTCTTGCAAACTTTGCAAACCAATTTTTGCATACAGACAAACAGTGTGGACCCTGATCAGACTGCGGAGCAGTCTGATCTGGGTCCACACTGTTTGCAAAAGTGACTTAAAATCACAAGCAGATGGCATAGCAGATGACAACTGTTGTGATTGGCAGTTTAAGGGTTAAAAGGAAACAGAACATGCCAAGAATAGTGAACTAAAGCAGTTTGCATATTGCTAAAGAAGATTTTTGTTTTGATCATATTGGCTGCAGTGTTATTTAGGTCAGTTATGGACATAATCAGTAGTACAAAACATCAAGAATCATTTTATGTGATTGAGAAAATTGTTTCTGTGTGTGAAAAAGATAGAACAGATTCAGCTAAAGTGTACATGGAGATTTAGTCTGAAATTAAAACTGCTTCTTTTGTGCTAAATTCCACTTTATAATGGCTTGTTCACGACAAGATGGCAGAAATGATATAAAGGTGTTGCGTTTGATAAGTTTTGGCATCGTGATCAGGTCGCATGACCGAAATTGTTTTGAAAGCATGTCTCATGAAGAATACATCATTGCATATATAAGTAGCATTGATTAAGATCAGTGTGAACATCAAGTCTGGGCCCAGTTATTCTGAATTTTGTTAGGGTAAAAAAGTTTATACATGAATATGACATTGCACATTGAAAATAAAAAATTAAATACACTGAGACTTTTTCTAAGTGGTTTTTGCCTGGGATCGAACCCACGCCATGGTCATAGCTTGCATGGCATAGATAGACCCCATGCTAAAACTATTCAGAAATTTTTCTAAGGATTATTTATCTATTATGGAAAAAGACGAGAGTCACTGCCATAATTTGAGAGGGTAAAAATAATCTCTGTCTGTAACACACATACTTTTTGATGAAAAAATTATACAAAAGCTATTCACATTTCTTTTTTATCAAAAAGCGTCCATGTAAAGGCTGTTCACCCTTGCCTTGCTGAATAAATTAAGATGCCACGCCCACTTCTAATTTCCAGCCAATCAGATTACTTGGTCCGGGTTTTTGATAGAAATTCACATATTTAATGACAAACAGTGCAAATCCAGATGAGTTGGCTTCTTCAGAAGTCAACTGACTTTTATCTACACTCTTTGCTAAGATAGGGCATGTCGTGTTCAGCAAGAGAATGGTTAACTTTTTTTTCATCAAAAAGTATCTGTAAAAGCCAGTCACATTTTTTTTTCATCAAAAGAATTGTGTATTAATTTTTTTTGAATGAAATGTAAAAATTACAAGGTGCCTTTGCAAGTTTGTTTAGCTGATATAGATATTTTGAACAACTGGGCCCAAAAATTACAAGGTGCCTTTGCAAGTTTGTTTAGCTGATATAGATATTTTGAACAACTGGGCCCTGATCACTCATTTGTGCTCTTAAGCAACAAAATATGTTTGTTGGAGTATTGTGTACACCAGAAGTACAGATGGCTGATCTACTATCATGCCTGTATATGCACATGGTAATTTCACTTGATAGAGCTAACACATAATTTTATTGTGGATAATAATTCTTAGCTTGAGGTACATGTAATATGCGTGTTTTTATCCTAAAAGCATTTATATTTTTTGTTTCTCAATGAAAATATATATTGTGCTGCTCATTAGAATTACAGTCGTCATTCTCTAGCTCAACCTACCTTATCTCAAATCACCGCTTATCTTGAAGTGAAATCTGGTCCCTGTTTTAAATGGAAATCTAACAACAGGTAACAAAATATTGTGGAAAAGAGGAGAAATTGCTCCTAAGGAGCAGTTTCTCCTCTTTTCCACAATATTTTCAGTACTTCAGGAGTCAAATTACATATTCATTTGTTAAATGTGGTTATTTGATTTATTTTTGTCTCCATTCTGCAAATCTGATATGTCTAGATACAGATATCTCAAAGTATTTCAGAGAGTCCCTTGGACTTCCGAGATAACGAGAGTCGAATATCTGCATTCTGATGAGAATCACAAAATTTTTGTGGAGAAATAAGAAAAAATATTTCACTAATCCTTGCTCTAGATAAGATGGATAGCCAGGCCCTGGGGTTATAAAACTTTTTTCATGGTCAACTCAGCTGAGCATGAAATTTGTCATGCTAATAAATTTTAAAGTACTAACTATTGCAAAAAAATCTGCTAAACATAGCTGAGCATGAAGTTTCCTTTGCAAGTAATTATGAAAATGCCACTTATTATAGGCATTCTCATATTCATTGGCAGAGAAAATTTCAAGCTCGTCCGAGTTGAGCATGAAAAGAGTTCTATAACCTCAGGGTTGGATAAAAAAAATTTAAAAAAAAAATCCACAAAAATATGTTGTGGGAACTTCTTAGGAGCACTTTAAGGAGGTGCTTCTGATGACTACCATAATAAATCATAGCTACATATAAGAGGGGGTATCCACACAATATTTTTCTTATTTCTGCATGAAAACATATGTTATGGGTACTCATTAGAAGCACCTCGGCGAGGCGCTTCTTATGAGTACCCACAACATATGTTTTCATGCAGAAATAAGAAAGATATCAGCATTTTTAGGATGAAAAAAGCACCGTTTCTGTTGCTATGATAAATGATTTTGTGGAGAAAGAAAAGTACAATGCACAAAAAATGCAATACAGTGTAGAAAAATACTTTTTGATTGAAAACTGTGCCTTGTCTAGAGCTCTGTAGACTTTTTATCTAAGGCTATAGAACTAAGTAAAATCAAGTCAGAATAGAACATTGTATGTCTGTAATCAGCTTGAGCTTTGCAAGTTTCCATTCCAGGGCTGCACATTATTGTACCAACCGTAAATAAGAGAAGTAATTATTGACTGTCTTATTTGGAGCTGTGGATGTTGTGACATTACAGAACAGGTTTGCATGGCAATACATGTATAAGGAAATTATCATTTATTTTTGTCTCCAGTCTAAGGTGCAGTCCTGGTGATTTCTTCCATTAGTGTAGATAAACCATTTCTCGCATATTACTGTGTTTAAACTAATTGTCAGCACAAATAGGGTAGTTGGATACCAGTAATTTTTTGTTAACCAGGGCATACTTGTTTGCCAAGATACCAATGGATATATAGTCTTTGCTTTTCCGATGTACACTTGTCCTTCCACTGCATCAGTTTTTAAGATGTTATTATCAAGGCCTGTTGAAGAATCTTGTTACCATATTCGACCTAATTACCGCACTGTGCGCTTAGGTTTTTCAAACTTACAGGACACACTCATTTGTGGTCAAATATGTATCTATCTACTAAGGATACACTATAAAAAAGATCAGAAAAGGACTTATTTAATGATGACTATGCGATTTTTTTCTGACTTTCTTTACAAAGGCATATGTTGTGGGTACTCATTTGAATTGCATCAACTTGTCGATGCAATTCAAATGAGTACCCACAACATATGCCTTTGTAAAGAAGTAAAGAAAAAAGTACACTGGTTGTTATCTGAAGACTACGGAATTTCTTGACGGTGCGCTTATAGGGGTATGTGTGGTAATTAGGTCGAATACGATATGTTTTTGCTAATTGCTACATGTATATGTAGCTCACAAATTTTATTAGGATATACTGCTATAAGTGTTACTTAAAGTGGAAGGTCAGGGTCATCGGGGAAAGACTGATACTCTTAGTGATGGCACCGGCTGGTTATATATATGACCTACTAGTCACTTTGTGTTTTTTTACTTGGTCCAAGACACCATTTGCCCCTGTCAGTTTCCTTTTATTGTAACTGTTAAAAATATTTGCCGTGTGTTAATGTTTATGATTTTCATAATAGGAAACAAAATTAAATATCTGTGAGGACACAGTTTTTTTTATATAGCATTCTTAAGGAGATTCAGTAAGGCAAGATTTAGGCGTCCAGGGCCCTATTGTTCAAAACTAATGATGTTGTTAGTTAACTTATCATTAAAACTTTGATCATTAGATATGGCATATGAGCTAATATTTTTGCTGAAAAAAATGTGAGTAGCTTTGGCAAAGCTACTCACAATTTGTCAGCAAAAATACCTGTGAATTAGATATTGTACTTTCTAGAACAGTTAACATTTTGACCACTAACGTGGTTGTTAAGCAAATGATGCTTTGAACAACTGGGTCCTGAAGTTTATGAGCTACAGTGTAAGAAAATGGATATTCATGCCCAGTGAAGACTCAGATCAGCCTGCACATTCACCCACGCTGATTTAGATTTTTGCTTGTCTTCCAGACACCAATATTTAGAGATTGGAATGCACTCCCTGCATCTATAATTTCCTCTGCTGACAGTTCTGAGGACTGAAGACCCTGTCGCTAGATTCACATCACTTATGAGATCTAGAGACTAGTCTTTGCAATCGTTGGCCCTGGTGAATGAATGTCTATTGATGTATCACTAGTAAAATATTCTGATATTTGAATAAACTGATATTTGAATAAACTTTCGATCATTGGCTATCCAAAAAGTGCCAAGTGCCTGTACTGAATTGATGGGTAAACTTGCATTGAGCAGAATCTTCACTGGTTGCACAAATCTAAAAGTATATTTTTTTTGCACATTGTAACTCGTATTTACCTCAATACATACAGAGTTGATAAATACTGCTTGAGACTGATTTGAGTCTTTGCTTAGAATACATGCCTGAAGATACGGTAAATGTCCTAAAATTTCAAACTCTTTAGTCCATATTTTCTTGGCCCAAATTTTTTTTTTTTATTTTTTATGCAGTTTTTTTCTTAAAATACTCAGTGGAATGGCAAACAATGTAGACCCTGATCAGACTATGCTTTGGCAGTCTGATCTGGGTCTGCACTCTTTGTACATGCCATTTTGCCAGCAACTTTGATGTATGAAATTTTAGGACATTTACCGTATATTTCCTAACATTGCTGTTCATTTAAACCTTGATGCTAAAATGTAAGTTGTGCATGCTCTTACAAGGGTCTACCTGTGCGCAGACTGTTCTGGACATGTACAGGTACATGTATCTTAAGAGGAACAGATACCTTTAGTAAGTTGTTTGCCAGTTGTGACTGGGGAGAACTTTTGTGACTTCCTCTTTGCTTTCCAGTACTCCAGTTCTCTTCTGAAAAGGGGTCTACTCTAAAAAGAAAGAATTTGCTCCCTTGGGGAGCAAATTCTTTCCTTTTAGAATAGAGGGGTGGTCGGGTGGTGCGAAGGTGCTGTGTATCTTACATCACTGGGGCGTCCATCTGATATTGGCTTACAGTTGGGCAAGGCCCGCTATCCTTGTAGTGGGTAAGGGTAGAGGGGGAATGTTTTTATTTCTTCTGTTTCTTCACTTTCATTCCTGTTCCTCTTTCTTCCCTGTCCCTCTCTTTCATCTCCTCTACTCTCTCTTCTATCTCTTTTCTCCCTTTCTCTGGGAGACGACACAAAATGACCCTCAAGGGTTGACGTGTCGTTAAACCCCAACACAATCAAAATCCTTTTAGAATAGACCCCTTTTCAAAAGGAAAGAAAACCTCGGGAGTTACCGTTCTGGTGAGAGCTAGGGACTAACTTCCCATATCACAGGTCCTGGTGATTGAATGTCATTAGTATTAACAGTAAAAATTCTGATCCTGATAGAGTTGTCTCCTCTGAAAGTGTATTCCCGCTTACACGCATTTGGTTATGCTCAGCTCGGATATATTCCGTTGTCTTGGTAAACTGATATCTTACTCCATTAACCTGGAGCCGGCCTCGGTGGCGCAGTTGGATGCGCGTCCGACTGGAGACCAGGAGGTCGCGGGTTCGACCCCCGCCAAGGTCGGCAACATTCTTTCGTGGAGATTGATCATGAAATATTTTCTACGGTCATTCTCTCCCTTCCGCTGATTCAAGAAGGGCAGTTGTCAGTTTCTGGCGAAAGAATGTGCACAATACTGGTTAACCGCTTGGAGGACTAAGCCTGCCCAGTAAACGTGTGGTTAGGTAAACTGACCGCGCGGGGGTGGTCGGGTGGTGCGAAGGTGCTGTGTATCTTACATCACTGGGGCGTCCAACTGATATTGGCTTACAGTTGGGCAAGGCCTGCTATCCTTGTAGTGGGTAAGGGTAGAGGGGGAATGTTTTTATTTCTTCTGTTTCTTCACTTCACTTCCATTCCTGTTCCTCTTTCTTCCCTGTCCCTCTCTTTCATCGCCTCTACTCTCTCTTCTATCTCTTTTCTCCCTTTCTCTGGGAGACAACACAAAATGACCCTCAAGGGTTGACGTGTCGTTAAACCCCAACACAATCAAAAAACTGACCGCACTCGACATGACCCCATTGGGTTGACTGGGCCGTAAAACCTCAACACAACAACCATTAACCTGGAATACTTATTTCAGCATTCATTAATATTATTAGAAGTCCTGTTGAATATTGGTATGTGAAATAAATGTCTCCACTAGTATAGCTCTTGGTAAAAAGGGTATGTAGATAAATGTCTTCCTCATTTCTCTGTCAAAACATATGTTGTTGGTACTCATCAGAAGCACCCGCAATATATGTTTCTGTAGAGACTTGTGAAAAAAATATGAATACTTTGAGGTTGAAAAGAGCACTTTATGTGGACCTATGATCTCTTGTGATAATGCCATATTGTTTTCTGATGTTAAGAATTTAAATAGCTATGGTTTGCTTGAGTATAATGCTTATATTTTTTTGTTCTTGACATTTTTAATCCTTTTTAAATGTCTGTAATTGGCTTATATAATAAATCACATTAAATCTTCCAAGTCTTCATTGTTATTTGTATGTTAAATAGTTCAGACTGATTCTTCTGTGACATTGCGCACATTTCATGATTGTACAGTAGGAGGTATGGCAGTGTACCCTAATGCTAAAACTTGCTGAGGGTTGGACCTGCCATCACTGACTGTCACGTCCCTATTTTATCTTGAATATATTTTACATGTACATAGTATAAAAAGCTCAAAAAATGGAAGAAAGAAGATTGGGCTACTAATTTGAGCGCACTTCTCAAAGGTAAGGCACTTGATGTATATGCATTAATGCCTATAGAAGAGGCATTAAATTATGATATGTTAAAGGCAGCTTTACTCAAAAGATATGAGTTAACTGAAGAAGGATTTAAGAGAAGGTATAAGAAGTGTAGGCCAGATTCAGGTGAAACTTTTCAGCAATTCACCAGCCGTATGAAAAGTTATTTTACAAGGTGGGTAGATATGTCTGGCATTAATAAGACTTATGATGGATTAGCAGATTTAATACTTAGAGATCAGCTTGCATTTATTTGTAATAGAGACCTTGAACTTTTCCTTAGAGAAAGGGAACCCAAGTCACTTGAACAGGCTAGTAAATTAGCAGATCAGTACAAAGAAGCCAGATATACTGATATTCTTAATTTGACATTTAAGATCAATGAAAGACCAAGATCTAGGTCAAGGTCGAGATCACCTTCACCTTCTGTTCGAAGGTATAATCATCAAGGCCCACAGCCTTTTAGAGGGTCATGTTTTATTTGTGGTGATAAAAAACATATAGCTAGATTTTGTCCTGATAGAGCAAAAGGTAATATGAAGGTAGCTGCAACACGAACATATGGTAGAGGTAGAAGTAGATCCCCCTCGAAACATGTGCGTTTTCAGGATCAGAGACAAGGACAGGAACTGAGCGATAACGGGAAATCGGATGACAACCAGGTATGTGGAGCGTGTTTTATTCATACTGATACAGTTAGTTATGTCCAAGCAAGCAATGTTGGCACTAAGGTCTGTCCAGGGATGGAAGATACATTGAAGGTGAGTACTACAGCTCAACCTTCACCCATTTGTAATGATATGAAGACCGTACAGGGTATAATGGGGAACCAAATTGTTAGTGTCTTGCGCGACACTGGATGTACTGGGGTGATTGTCAAACACTCATTAGTTTCCTCAGAGAATTTGACTGGCAAGATGCATTCATGCATGATGGTAGATAAGACTACATTACAGCTTCCTGAAGCTAAAGTATCATTAGACACTCCTTATTTTAAGGGAGACACACTTGCCCTTTGTATGGAGAACCCTTTGGTTGATGTTATTATAGGTAATATTCCAGGGGCGAGGGATGCTTATGACCCGAATATAAATTGGGTGCCAGCTTTAGCAGTACAAACCCGGTCCCAAGCCAAACTACCTAAACAAACCAAAACATCACTCAAAACCCCCAATATTATCGATAGGGATATTTCACCTCAACAAATTAAGGAAGCTCAAGTTAATGATCCCACTTCTGACACCATTGTCACGTGATCGGACGAGCGTTGGGCACGGTGACGATGGACTAGACGCAATCACAAGCAATCAGAGGATAAACACAACACTTTGTAAAATAAAAACAAGCATGTATTTAATTATAGTTTTTTTTTTGTTTTTTTTTTGAACTTTTTAAATACATGCTTGTTTTTATTTTACAAAGTGTTGTGTTTATCCTCTGATTGCTTGTGATTGCGTCTAGTCCATCGTCACCGTGCCCAACGCTCGTCCGATCACGTGACACTGACCTTTTGGCAAGATTTAGACCTCACTTAATGGGAAATGCTTGTTTAATCCATTGTATGTCTGAAAATTATCAGCTTTAGAAAACAAACATCTTAGTACAAGGTTAATCAAAATTGTTTACTAATTAAGAAATTATGTTAAAGTTTTCATGAATGTGAGAATGGCTTCTGCCATATTGAATTTTTAATTAGAACTTTAAAATTTAAAATAAACGTTTTCTTTCCCGACTCAGCTTAACTGAAATATTGTTGACAGAGATAACAAACCTCAAATCAAATATGTATTGGTATCAGGTATATTGTAAACATCTTAAATTAACAACGGTTTTATTGTCTCCATTTGTAAGCAGATTACAAAGACGTATGATTATTGCAGTAAAAAGGCATCTATATGAGTTGGTCCATTATTTCTTGCATGTATACTTTTATGTTGAGGAATAAACAATTCAAATATACTCTCGTCTGTCGAGTTACATGCGCATTAGATACACAACAGATCAGTCGTAAGGTGTTAAGTCTTCGTTTCTTCTGCCATTTGTGTTGCTTTATTGTTTTGGGGGTCAGTATACCGACAAACGGTCATTACGAAAACAAGCCTATTCAAATATACTGAAAATTTTACCCTAAAAAAAAATGAAAATTTTCAGATAAAAAATTCTGATATTTTTCATATTCCTGCGCAAAACATAAATTTTGGGTACTCGTTAGAACCGCCTCGGCGAGGCGATTCTAACGAGTACCCACAATCTATGTTTTTGAGCAGAAATAAGAAAAATGATTTATACCCCTGTACACCCCAGTTTTACTCTATAAAAGTGGGGTTTAAGGGGGTCAACATTATATAGGCATGTTTTCGTGATGTGTTGTAAAATCTTTGAATGAATGAATCTAAAAAAACTTCTAATCATGATGTTGACAACGTGATAAGTACGAGGTAGCATAGTGCTAAGTGCGCTGCCATGGTCTATGATGCTGGTCGGCCTTGGTTAAAAATCCTTCTACTAAGAAAATTTCTCCTTTGTGACCCATCCTGAGAAAGAAAACGCTTCCTGCGGGCTATGGAACAGTGCGACCGACTGCAGTAAAAATAGAAAGCAAGCAAGATAGAAAGAATCGGTTTCCAGCCGTTTAAACACGAAATAAAATTTTACAGCTTCAACTGCAATTGTAGAAAATATGACCGTTACAGCTATCAGGGACAGATTTAGAGGGAGTGCGGGTGTTCGAGTTTGACTCAAAACTTCATTTTCCTAGAAAATTTTAGATGAATTTGGGGTACCGGTTTTACCCTCAATAGTCACACCCCTTACTATTCACCTTATACATTGACCTTATCTTCAAAGAGTCCATTTTACTTACTGTGAATGTGTGTGAAATTGCTGGGTGAGTAGCAAACCGTGAATACCATGATCAGACGCCGTATGTTGCAGTCCCTGTCTGTCCGAATACCTAGAGTATTAAGGTAGGGTAATTTGATCAAATCGACCCTCCCCAACACCCACCCCAGAAATCATGCTGGTTATTCATTCATTCTGCAGTTCAAGTCACAATATTTCTCTCGGACAGATATTGACTAGAGGCCCAAGTGGGCCAGAATCGCTCACCTGGATTAGGCTGATCATCATATATGATATGTTACTTTGAGCCATGGTAGCCATCTTGGATATCAGATCGGATAGCCTTTAGCAATTTAGAATCTGATGTTGTTTGAAGAGTTTTAAGACTGCCACCATGGGTGCAATCTTGGATATTGGAACTGAACGATTTAGCGATTTTGAATCTCCATGTCACCCCGATACCTACCTTCAAGTTTCAGCGCAATCTGACTTACTGTATTGGAGGAGATGTGGTTTGAAGAATTTCAAGATGGCTGCTATCTTGGACATTAGAACAGAATAATTTTAGCAATTCTGAATTTCCATAACACCCCAATGCCTCCAATCAAGTTCAAGCTCAATCAGACTTACCGTTCCGGAGCAGTTGTGGTTTGAAGATTTTCAAGATGGCTGCCATGGTGGCCATTATGAATACCATTTAAGTAATTCTAAATCTCCACGCTGCCCGGATGCCTTCCACCAAGTTTCCGCTCCTTTCCTCTCAACTGTTCAGGAGCAGATAACAACTGAAGACTTTCAAGATGGCCACCATGGCTGCCAACGTGGATACAATTCTGATGGAGATGTCTAAAATGTGAAAAGTTACTGACGGACATACTGATGAGGGATGGACCATGGTCAACAGACCACAGCATAAGCTCCAGGTCAGCTAACAATAGAAGATCTTCAAAAATGCTGCTGCGGCAGCCATCCTGGATATCGTAACAAAATGTTTCTAGCAATTCTGAATCTCCATGTCACCCCAAGTTTTGACTCAGTCTGATTTACCATTAGGGAGCAGATGAGGTTTGAAGATTTTCAAGATGGCCACCTTGGGGGCCATCTCAGATATCGGACCAGAACAATTTCAGCAATCCTGAATCTATGTCACTCCGATGCCGCCAGTCAAGCTTTGGCTCAATCCGCATTACGACTGGGGAGCAGATGTCATTTGAAGAATTTCAATCTTAGATGTCGTAATGGAACGAATTTAGCAGTTCTGAATTTCCATGTCGCCCCAATGCCTCCCGCTAAGTTTCGGCTCAATCTGACATACCATTTGGGAGCAGATTTTTTTTTTCAAGATAGCCATTGTAGCGGCCATCTTGGATATCAGAACGGAATGATTTTAGCCAATCTGAATCTCTATGTTGCTCCGATGCCTCCCATCAAGTTTCAGCTAAATCCGACTTACGGTTTGGGAGGAGATGTCATTTGAAGATTTTCAAGATGGACAACCATCTTGGATATCGGAATGGAACGATTTGAACAATTCTAAACCGCCATGTGGCCCCAATGCCACCCACCAAGTTTCAATCTAACTTAGGGTTCCGGAGCAGATGTGGTTTCGATTTTCAAGATGGCCATCCAGGCGGCCATTATGTATAGCCAAACGTAACGAATTTAGCAATTCTGAATCTCTATGTCGCTCTGATGCTTCCATCAAGTTTCGGCTCAATCCAACTTACGGTTTGGGAGATGTTTTTTTAAAGAATTTCAAGATGGCCGCCATGGCGGCATCTTGGATATCGGAACGGAACTATTTTAACGATTCTGAATCTCTTTGTCGCTCCAATGCCTCCCATCAAGTTTCGACTCAATCTGACTTATGGTTTGGGAGGAGATGTCGTTTGAAGAATTTCTAGATGGCCGCCATGTCGGCCACATTGGATATCTGAATTGAACGATTTTATCAATTCTGAATCTCTATGTCGTGATGCCTTCCATCAAGTTTTGGCTCAATCTGACTTACGGTTTGAGAAGAGATGTCGTTTTAAGAATTTCAAGATGGCCGCCATGGTGGCCATCTTGGATATTGGAACGGAATGATTTTAGCAATTCTATAGTTGGGAGATGTCGTTTGAAGAATTTCAAGAACGATTTTAGTAATTCTGAATCTCTATGTCACTGTGATGCCTCCCATCAAGTTTCGGCTCAATCCGACTTACAGTTTGGGAGGAGATGTCGTTTAAAGAATGGCGGCCTTCTTGGATATTGGAACGGAACGATTTTAGCAATTCTGACTCTCCATGTTGCCACAATGTCTCCCACTAAGTTTCTGCTCAATCCGACTTACGAGTCTGGAGGAGATGTCGAAAATGTGAAAAGCTAACGACGGACAACAGGCCACGGTATAAGATGACCTGGAGCAAAGGTGAGCTAATAACACCCAGTGAAACCTAATATCGGAAATCGAGGCTGCAGGAAATCGGGGGGAAACCAGTGCGAGTAATAGATTCTAAAAGGAATGAACCTTGAGAACAAGGAACACACCAAATTGAAAAAAAAAAAATCTAAAGAGTGATATGCAGTCTATTCTCGTTATCTCGAACCCGCTTATCT